>OZ019979.1:3004887-3339887 GCA_963970395.1 Ephialtes manifestator
AAATTTAGATCATTTTTTTTTTAATCCTCTATGAGACAGCAATAAAAAAAGCGAACCCTCTAAATTTTGATTTTTTTCTAAACCCTTTTTCTCGATTATGAAAATATATGAAAAAAAAATCCTCTGAAAAAGCAAAAAAAAAGCGAACCCTGTAAATTTCGATTATTTTTTTCTAAACCCTTTTTCACAACGAAAATTCAGAAAAAAAAACAAAACAAAAAACAAAAAAAAAGCGTACCCTGTAAATTTCGATTTTTTTCTAAACCCTTTTCCACGATCATGAAAATGTAGAACATTTTTTTTTAATCCTCTATGAGAAAGTAATTAAAAAAAAGCGAACCCTGTAAGTTTCCATTTTTTTCTAAACCCTTTTTCACGATCATGAAAATGTAGAAAAAAAAATCGTCCATGAGAAAGCAAAAGAAAAAGCGATGCCTATAAATTTTGAGCCAATGTTTGTCTTTCGAAAGTTCAGCAGAAAGTTTTGGAAATTTCCAACGATCGGGAGTTTTAATCAACGACTTACCACGTAGAGCGTGAAGTTGTAGGTCGCGTTGTACTTTAGACCGTGCAAGGTGAGCCTCGTTTGCTGGACGCAGTATAGACCCTCAGGCACTCCGCGATGCTGATGCTCCTTCGACGAACCACCCCTACTTGGACGCGGATGAGTCTTAAGGATGTTTCGAGCGGCGCATAACGTTCGCGGATGAGGCAAACCGTCCGAAGTTACCGCCAGACAGTAACTCGATAAATGAGGATCCACCAAACTGCGATAAACAATAATTTCACGATTTTTTTAATATAAAAAAAATTATATATTATAAATTATAATATATTTTATAATTATAAATTATAAAAAGTTTTTTTTAATATAAAAAAAATTTTATAATTATAAATTATAAAAAGTTTTTTTAATATAAAAAAAATTATATATTATAAATTATAATATATTTTATAATTATAAATTATAAAAAGTTTTTTTTAATATAAAAAAAATTATATATTATAAATTATAATATATTTTATAATTATAAATTATAAAAAGTTTTTTTTAAATATAAAAAAATATACTCACGATTTGAAAAGTATGAAAAATTTATATTAAAAAAAATATATTCATGACTAAAAAGTTTTAAAAATGTATATTCAAAGTTCTATAAAATTCTAACGTCTTTTGACGTTTACATTATTTTATTTGTAAAGAAGTATTTAAAAAATCAAGTTTAAATATAAATTTTTTGTCTAAACAAATTTATTTATTTGAAGGTTCGAATATAAATAAAGCACTATCTATATAATAATAATAATAATAACAATGCAACAACTTTCAAACGTTTTTTTCACCTCCTTGCTTCATGTATCATCAATATTTCCATACAATCTATTTTTATGTTTCTTTTATTGTATAGCTTCATTTTTATGTAAATTGTGTATGTAAATTTCTGATCGAAAATTGTAATGTGAATCTATTCATACTCTATGCTATTGTGTGTAAATTCGACGTTAAATTATTATATTGTAAAATTGTGAAAGTTAGGGGCAAGTCACAGAAACCAAAGGCCATCGATTAACGATAAACGTTATTTCTTTGAACTCAATTATTTCGTAAAATCGTCGCTAGTAATATCTCGAAAACCGCTTAAACTTAACTTTCTAAAAAAAATAAAAAATTACGACAATAGCAAGTTTCAGAAAAAAAATCGATTTCCGATTTTAAAAAACTTTTAAAAAAATGGATCAAAAATTTTATAAACTATGTTTTGTCCGAATTTAAAATAAATCGGCTGAATAGATTAACGGAAATATTTTTTATTTCAGCCAAATTAAACAGCACAGAACATTAAATGCATCCCCGCGTAGAAAAAAAGAATCTTTTAAAGAATCTTTAAAAAAGTCTTGAAAGAATCTTTACAGGAATCTTGAAAAGAATCACGCATAGGAGCCGGAGCAAGATTCTTTCCAGGACTCTTTTCAAGATTCTTCCCATCCGAAAGCGTTCTGAGAATCTTTGAAAGAATCTTAATGAAATTCTTCAGAGAAATCGAGCGAAACCTGTTGATGCTTTCCAGGATTCTTTTCAAGATTCTTTTCATCCGAACGCGTTCTGAGAATCTTTTAAAGAATCTTCGAAAGAATCTTGAAAAGCGTATTTAAGAGAATCGTGAAAAGATTCCGTCCATTAAACAGAAAAATCGTTGAAAAAATCTTAATGAAATCCTTCAGAGGAATCGAGTGAAACCTTTTGTTGCTTTCCCTTGGTGTCGAGACAGCACATTTCGGTACATCAACGAAGGGTAAACCCCTCGTGTATAGTCGAACTCAGGACAGCTTTGCAGTCTTATATACGTTCAGGCTTCAAGTCACTTGCGAGAAACGCTTCGACCGCTCGCCATCTAGCGGAGTATTGAATATAAGTGTTTCGTACGATGCCACTAGATGGCGAGCGGTCGAAGCGTTTCTCGCAAGTGACTTGAAGCCTCAACGTATATAAGACTGCAAAGCTGTTCTGAGTTCGACTATGAACAAGGGGTTTACCCTTCGTTGACGTACCGAAATTTACTGTCTCGACACCGAGGGAAAGTAACAACAGGTTTTGCTCGATTCCTCTGAAGAATTTCATTAAGATTTTTTCATCGATTTTTCTATTTAATGGACTGAATCTTTTCACGATTCTCTTAAAGACGCTTTTCAAGATTCCTTCGAAGATTCTTTAAAAGATTCTTTAAAAGATTCTCAAAACGCTTTTGGATGGAAAGAATCTTGAAAAGAATCCTGAAAAGCATCAACAGATTTCACTCGATTTCTCTGAAGAATTTCATTAAGATTCTTTCAAAGATTCTCAGAACGCTTTCGGATAGAAAGAATCTTGAAAAGAATCCTGGAAAGAATCTTGCTCCGGCTCCTATGCGTGATTCTTTTCAAGATTCCTGTAAAGATTCTTTCAAGACTTTTTTTAAGATTCTTCACAAGATTCTTTTTTTCTACGCGGGTCTGCACGTATAAAAATACGATTTATCAAAATGCCCTAAATTTTACTAAAGTTAAACCTACGATGCCCTTGAAAAAATTCAAAACGCCATAAAATAAAAATTTGTGTATACAATTTATCAAAATTGAACATAATCAAAGACTGAATGTTGCTTAACTTGTGTGCCAAATTTAATTTCGATAGTTAGAACGATTCGCGAGTTATAGTCACATAAACACAGAATAAAATTGCAAACCTTTTGCTCCACGAAACCGTAAGTCGGCGTCTACTTCGTCGTTGTTGAAATCTAAGGCTGTGGTGTCGTTGTTTCCCTCTTAGATGCTCGTATTTCGCAGGAAAATGATCGAGTGCACTGGAAGTCGCGTACAAAAGGACAGTATTTGGAGTGTTATGTGTTTTTAATTTGTTGACATTGTCCACTAAAGCCTTGATCTCGAGTCTGTAGAGTCCAGCGCATACGCTGCTTATCGTGAAGTTTTGTGCGTCCTCGCCCTCGTAGGTGAATAGCGGAGATCCAGAAACGAGAGTTTTAACGGGCCACGTAGTCTGCGCTGCTGCAGCGTAAGTATATTCCGCCAGCATCGAAACCAAAGAGGCACATAACCAACCGCAAAACATTAAAAACTAATCTCTGGACGCGCGATACGCTGTCGTCTCGTGTTCTCAGGATTATATCGTCGTGTGTTTGTGTCATGCTCACGCATAGAAAGAGAGAAAGGGAGAGAATAAAATGGCTTTCGCGCGCGAGCGTTCGAAACGATCTGCGCGAGGCAGTAACTTTTTATGCGATAATTCTAGTGATCAGTTTGCGAATTATAGGAGCGGTACGGGTGTTTACGCAAATAATTTTCTTTTCGTGGAAGTTCGTGCGTGCTTGGTCGCCGGAGTCGATATAATTTGCCTGTTTTGTGGGGTCGTATGTGTAGAATATACAACAGAGGCCAGAAGACGAAGTAAGGAGGAGAAAGAACGCGACGAAGAAGAAGAAGAAGAAGGAGAAGCCCTCGGAATCGATATATGCAAAGAGACGAGAGTGGATGGTCGGACGTTTATCCCATCGAAGTAGTCGCGCGCCGTTCGAGCCAAGCGATCTCATGGTTAATCGTCGATAACGCGAGCCACTCTTCTTCTTTTTCCTTCTCAATTTCTTTTAGCTTCTCTCTTCCTCTCTTTCGTTTCCTTCTATATGACTTTGTCGTTTCGCCCTTTGACATGACATCGTTTCTATAGGATACAACTCTACACTGATCGAATTCAAAACGTGTATTTTTTTTCAGAAAGAATCTACACAACATCTACCTGCTATGACGAGACTCTACACGGTATAGTTGTACACGGCCAAATTTATACACGATATAGTTGTACACGACTGAAGTTATACACGACTGAAGTTATACGCGATACAGTTGTATACGACTGAAGTTATACACGATATAGTTGTACACGATCAAAGTTATACACGGTATAGTTGTACACGGCCAAAGTTATACGCGGTACAGTTGTACACGGCCAAAGTTATACACGGTACAGTTGTACAGGGCCAAAGTTATACATGGTACAGTTGTACACGGCCAAATTTATACACGATATAGTTGTACATGTCTGAAGGTATACACGATATAGCTGTACACGTCTGAGGTTATACACGATATAGCTGTACACGACTGAAGTTATACACGATACAGTTGTACACGACTGAAGTTATACACGATACAGTTGTACACGACTGAAGTTATACAAGATATAGTTGTACACGTCTGAAGTTATACACGATATAGCTGTACACGACTGAAGTTATACACGATATAGTTATGCACGATCAAAGTTATACACGGTACAGTTGTACACGGCCAAAGTTATACATGGTACAGTTGTACAGGGCCAAATTTATACACGATATAGTTGTACTTGTCTGAAGGTATACACGATATAGTTGTACATGTCTGAAGTTATACACGATATAGCTGTACACGACTGAAGTTATACACGATAGTTATACACGTCTGAAGTTATACACGATATAGTTGTACACGTCTGAAGTTATACACGATATAGTTGTACACGACTGAAGTTCTACACAATAGAGGTCTACACGGACAAAGTTATACATGACTGAAGTTATACACGATATAGTTGTACACGGTCAAAATGGTACACACTTGAACTTCTACACGACTTCAGTTGTGCACAGTTCAGACATATTATCAATTAATTGAAAACGAAAACAAAATATTCTCATAGATTCGTGTATAAATGCCATAACAACAAAATTAAGTGTACGGCTGGGTACTTCATTAATTTAATTTTCATAACTTTTAAAAAATTCTTATTATTTTTCCAGAAACCGGTTCATTTTGTGTTTAATCAAACGTCTTTAAATTTTCTTATCAGTATAGTAGTAACATTCCGAAAAAAAATCTATAACCACAAGATTATTGACGGAATAAATAAACAAATAGTGGGACGATTTATAACGCGGAATAAGTCGCGCACAGTTAGAGCCAAACGATCTCATGCTTAATCGTCGATAGCGCGAGCTTCTTCTTCTTCTTCTTCCTCTTCAGCTTCTCTTTTTCTCTCCTTCGCCTCTTCCTATATACCATGACATCCCACGCGTCTATGTCCACCAACATAACCGTTCCCGTTGACGACTTCGTCGTTTCGTGCCCCTCTCCCGTCCCCCCCTCTTTTTTTCTCTCTCGCTGTCCCCTTCGGCAGATAACGGCCAAGCTTCCTCGTTCCCCGTGATTTAAGTGAAATTAAATGTAACGATATCGCTTAACGATCTTCTCTCTTTCTCTCCTTCTCTTTCAAGCATAATTTTCGAGCGTCGATTGGTCACTTATGCCAATACAAAGTATTGGAATATATTATATATGCTTTCAATACATATATATACTTGTACTCGGATGTTACAACCATCAACAAGACCAGAAGTCTCGTGTTTGACTCTGCATAGGACGCTTCCTGTTTTTACTTGGTTGAGATAATATTTCTTTTTTTTTTTTACAGTGAGGAATTTTATACTATCGATTTTATAGGTCTGTTTATAGTTTTTTTATTTTGTGCTTACAGCGCGTTCCGTTGCTGTGATGGTGAACCTCGTCCGGTGGTCCCACGGAACTCACTGTCCACGATATCGGACCAGTACATGGCGTTACCAACAATGTCAGAGGCGGACCAGCGCGAGGGCTCAGATAATAGAACCTGTAATGATTTCAGCTGCATCCAGTATGATATTACCATTCATGGAGAGTCGAGAGTCAATGACTATCGTTCTCCTTTTATATATTATATTTTTCTTCATTTAATATGTAGTGAGATTTTTTTTTTTAAGAGAAATAAAAATGGTACATAGATTTTTTTAATATCATTTTTCACCTTTTACAAAGTTCAATTTAATCGATTTTCAATTTTTTGAAAATTCGAATGATCGATTATCGATATTCATTTTTTCAATAAAATTTGAATTATCGTTGATCGATTTTTAATTACCCTAAAACTGCTCGAAATTTACGTACGTGCAAAAAACTCACACGCCATTTTTTAATATTCATTTTACTGAAATTTTTAGATCGTTTTGTATTTAATAACTTGACTAGAAAATGTCGCAAACAATTTTTTTTTAAATTGAAAAAAAAAACCACTTTCTGAAGATTCAAAAATTAATATAGTCCAAAAAGTATTTTATCCCATCAGGATTTTTCTACAATTTTGTGGCTTTCACAAAATAAAATAATAAAATCTCCAGCTTTGTTTTTTATTATTTGTATTAAAACTATTTTAAAAACTTCAATTCAGTCGAATCCAAGATTATTTTACATATTTCCATTATTAACAACGCCATACATTTTTTTCAGAACCCCGACGTGCTTTTGTACTAAGACTCTTGTCTTAAAAAATAAAAGGATGCAAAGTAGAACCTTGCACATTGCTTCCTCATTATTTTTCGCTTTTTACAAAGCTCCCTCTATGAGGAAGCAGTATGTTATTCAATTTTGGCTTTCTCATAGAGGAAGCTTTGTAAAAAGCGAAAAATAATGAGGAAGCAATGTGCAAAGTTCTACTTTGCATCCTTTTTTAAATTAGATAAATAAACATGTTATGGATTCGCTTTTTCTATTTCGTTATTCCGTTATTTCGTTATTATTAGAGCGTTTTCGAAAGTAAATATGATAACGTATATTATTAAAAATAATTCAACATTCCATAAAATCACAAATTTCATACCGTTTGTCACTAAATTATACATATATAATGGCTGAATATTGTTTAATTTATATACAAAACTTGAGCTTGCTATTTCAAGTTTTGCAAAAGTTACAATAGAGCGATAATGTCAATTTTTTGAAAAATTCAAAATTCCACAAAATCTGAACCACTTTACTGATTCGAACCAAATTCAATACCAAACAGCATTGAGTGCACCTACTCTTATAACCAACTATTTAGCAAAATAGACTAAATTTTACGAAAGTTAGAGCGACCACGTCCTTTTTTTCAAAAAATTCAAAACGGCATAAAATCGAAATTTTCGCACAGATTTTGTCGAAAATTGGTACAATTGAAGAGGGTCTGCTGCTACACTAGTGTGCCAAATTTGAGCGCGATATACAAAAACGTTCTTGAGTTATCGGCGTTCGAATTTTCGGAATTGTATACATACACACACACACACACACACACACACACACACACACACACACACACACACACATACATACGGACATTTTTTCTAGATCACTTTTCTGGACGTTTTGGACAATTCTAAGTGTCCTGACATAAAAATCTCGAAAATTTTTTTTTCATGAAAACAAAGCTTCCTCTATAAGGAAACAAAATAGTACATTACGATACTAGTGCGAAATAGTATATTACACACCTAGGGCAGTAAAATAAGAAATGAAAAAATCATAAAAATCTCGAAAAAAAAAAATTTCATGAAAACAAAGCTTCCTCTATAAGGAAGCAAAATAGTACATTACGATACTAGTGCGAAATAGTATATTACACACCTAGGGCAGTAAAGTAAGAAATGTCTCAGATCACATGTAATCTGAGGCTTTCTTATTTACTGCGCGAGGAGTGTATACGATTTTTCTCATCGACGGAGCGGAAAACCGGGAACGAAAGTTGTCGCTTTCGGCCCGGAGGTGAGAAAAAACTTTTTCTGGCGAGTGTGAGTTTGCAACACGAGCCGAAGGCGAGTTTTGCAATCACACGAGTTAAGAAAACGTTTTTCGCACGAGTAATGTACAAAATTTTATTTCACGAGGTGTGTAAATGGGGTTTGCACCCGAAGCGTGCGTAAAACCGCGTTTTACACACGGAGTGATATAAAGCATCATTCGATTCAAGCTGGAATTTTTAATACGTGTTTCTGGTCTAAACAAACAGAAATTTAGACACTAATCCTTTTAAACGAATACTTATATACGAATAAAAAAAATAATGTTGATACTTCCGTTTACAGTTCAAGAACTCGACGAGGATACAACAACAACAGCAGTTAGCCGATCCCGTAACGACATTAACGTGCCTTTGATGCCTGTGTGGTCTCCAGAATCGCGTGGATACGGGACACGAAGTAGCAGCCGGATTTCTTGTAGTACCGACAACGAAAACCGAGGCCACGAACGAAAATATGTGGCCCAGTTTAGTTAACGTGAAGCGAGAAGATAAAGAGAGGAGAAGAAGGAGAGACGACAGACGTCGGCAGCAGCAGCAGCAAAACTCCCAGACAGACGCAAAAGCTCTTTACGCCAAATCATCGGTTCTCCAGCTTTCGCGAGACACGTTCAACCTGACGCTAATATTTTATGGATAAATCGCCAAGCTCAAGTGGCCCACATTTAGGAAACTACGTGTTATACTCGTTAAATTAGTAGCGCAAAATTGTCACACACTACCCAGATTTTTTTTTCTTAAGGGGTCATCGACATTTAACAGTTTGGCGAATTTTGTACTGATATTAAATAGATTGTTTGGTCACATTTTTTTAAGGGAAATTGAAGTAAATGAAGATGAATCTGAATTAAAGTTATTCTACTTAAGGGCGAAAAAATTGTGATTTCTTAGGAATTTTTTTTGTCAGAAACTGTGAGATATAACACGGATTTTTTTTTAGTAATTTTGAAATCAAGTTTATAAATTTACAAAAAAAAAAAGAAACTGCAAGAAAATATTAATATTTTCTATTAATTCATAGAAATAAGAATAATTAGTATTAATTAATATTTTCTATTAGTTTTCTATTAGTAATAACTAATTGCAGTAAATTATTTTAACTAATTTAATAACTAATAGAAAATATTAATTGCAGTTTCTTTTTTTACTTAAGGGCGAAAAAAGGCGATTTCTTAGGAATTTTTTTTGTCGTAAACTGTGAGACATACCACGGATTTTTTTTTGTCATTTTGAAATCAAGTTTATAAATTTACAACACAAAAAAGAAATGTAATTAATATTTTCTATTAGTAGTTAATTAGAAAATAATTAATATTTTCTACTAATAGAAAATATTAATTATTAATTGCAGTTTCTTTTTTGTTAATAATAAAATAATAAATATTTTCTATTAGTAGAAAATATTAATTATTTTCTAATTAACTACTAATAGAAAATATTAATTACAGTTTCTTTTTTGTTTAGTAAATTTATAAACTTGATTTCAAAATGACAAAAAAAAAATCCGTGGTATGTCTCACAGTTTACGACAAAAAAATTCCTAAGAAATCGACTTTTTTCGCCCTTAAGTAAAAAAAAGAAACTGCAATTAATATTTTGCATTAGTTATTAAATTAGTTAAAATAATTAACTGCAATTAGTTATTACTAATAGAAAATATTAATTGCAGTAAATTATTTTTCTGTAAATTAATGACTATGCATTAAAGGGTTAGGTCACTCTAGAATTTTCGAAAAATCGATTTTTTTTGCTCCTTGGAAATGACTCATTAGGGTTTCTAGAATGCTGTCCCAAAAGATTATTGCAGGCAAAAATTTGTCAATGCCCCATTTTCGAATTTTAATGGGAGGCCGCCCGGTTAGCAGGGAACCTCTCTTGTGTGCGCTTCGGTAAAGGTACTGAGAAGGGTCAAAGCAGGTATACGGCAGATAAACGCGTTTATCTCAAAACTGCTCTTTTCAAGATGGCCGGAAACATAACTTAAAAAGTTTACCACCGATTTATTTGAAATTTTGGATATATCTTCAAAAATACATTATCCACAGAAGTACGTAGCATTTTTTTTTTAAGTTGCATAGTTTTTTTATTATTGATAATTTTCGAACGATTTTAAAGCCAAATTTTTGAACTTTCACTTTAGATGCTCGCCATTTTGTCAAAAATGCATGTATCGAAAAAATCCTACGTACTTCTCTAGCTACTGTTATGTATAAGTGAAAACCGTTAAAAAACTCATCATAATTCAAAAATTACAGAAGCTGTGTTTCCGGCCGTGGATTCCAAAAAAAAAAAGAGATGTCATCGCAACAACGCTGTAGAGCCGCCATTTTTAAATTAATTACTATGAAAAAATTACTATATACAGTTAATGATATGTACAATAAATACCCTTTCTCAAAAAATCGATGTCTCTAATAGTTTTTCTGAAAAAAATTCCCAAAAAAAGCCTTTTTTGTGGCCCTCTAGAGTGGCCTAACCCCTTAAGTACACTTTTGGGTATATTAATTTCCCTTTGACAATTGCATTACTATTACTGTTACTATTTAATAGTGAATAATTTTTAAATGATTTGATCTCCCCTTAAGTTAACCTTGAATTCGACTGAAATAAATAGAATGAGCCGTAAATGCAGTGATGATCGTTGCAGTTGAGTCGTAATCACCGGGAGAATCTTGCGTGTGACTTGTAGTATTAATGAGAAGTGCCATCAAAGCCAAAAGCTTGAGATTCCCAAGCCAGAGAGAGATCAAGACGTAGGGAACAAAGTTTGAAGCTCGTTCTTCGCATACAGTGCGTAATAAAGCTGTGTTGCTGGGATATACCGCGATGGCAATAAAGCTCTCGTTGAGATATCGCACGAAGCGAGCCACGAGGTCGTCCTGCGTCGACGGCTACTGGATTAAACACAAGACAAGAGCAACAAGAGCAACGAAACGAGAAAGCGCGCGGACGAGAAAGACCAGAGGAGAAGATTCGGGAAGGATGGAACCCTCGAATTTTTCGCGGCAACTAGCCAACGCGTAGCTTCTCGAGTCTAAATGTCCCAACGTCGAGACACATTTTCACTACACTTAAGGAGGCTGGCTACAAATAATAATAATAATCATGATAATCTTGCTAATTAGCTAGAGAAATGATTTTCTGAAATGATAAACTTCTCTGAGGATCTATCTGAGAACAAATGGAGAACATTTTGGTCATTTATTAAACGTCAGAATTTTTTTTTGTTTTGGAAATATATTGAGTTTCAAGAAATGGAGAATAACTTGGTTATTTATTAAAAAATAGAACAATTTTTCGAAGATCTATTGAGCTTCAAGAAATGGTGAACATTTTGGTTATTTATTAAAAATCAGGACAATTTTTCGAAGATCTATTGAGCTTCAAGAAATGGAAAATATTTTGATTATTTATTAAAAGTCAGAACAATTTTTCGAAGATCTATTGAGCTTCAAGAAATGGAAAATATTTTGATTATTTATTAAAAGTCAGAACAATTTTTCGAAGATCTATTGATCTTCAAGAAATGGAGAATATTTTGGTAATTTATGAAACGTTAGAAATTTTTTTTGAAGATCTATTGAGCTTCAAGAAATGGAAAATATTTTGGTTATTTATTAAAAATCAGAACAATTTTTCGAAGATCTATTGAGCTTCAAGAAATGGAAAAAATTTTGATTATTTATTAAAAGTCAGAACAATTTTTCGAAGATCTATTGAGCTTCAAGAAATGGAAAATATTTTGGTTATTTATTAAAAGTCAGAACAATTTTTCGAAGATCTATTGAGCTTCAAGAAATGGAAAATATTTTCGTTATTTACTAAAAGTCAGTACAATTTTTCGAAGATCTATTGAGCTTCAAGAAATGGAAAATATTTTGATTATTTATTAAAAGTCCGAACAATTTTTCGAAGATCTATTGAGCTTTAAGAAATGGAAAATATTTTGGTTATTTATTAAAAGTCAGAACAATTTTTCGAAGATCTATTGAGCTTCAAGAAATGGAAAATATTTTGGTTATTTATTAAAAGTCAGAACAATTTTTCGAAGATCTATTGAGCTTCAAGAAATGGAAAATATTTTGGTTATTTATTAAAAATCAGAACAATTTTTCGAAGATCTATTGAGCTTCAAGAAATGGAAAATATTTTGGTTATTTATTAAAAGTCAGAACAATTTTTCGAAGATCTATTGAGCTTCAAGAAATGGAAAATATTTTGGTTATTTATTAAAAGTCAGAACAATTTTTCGAAGATCTATTGAGCTTCAAGAAATGGAGAACATTTTGGTAATTTATTAAAAATCAGAACAATTTTTCGAAGATCTATTGAGCTTCAATAAATGGAAAATATTTTGGTTATTTATTAAAAGTCAGAACAATTTTTCGAAGATCTATTGAGCTTCAAGAAATGGAAAATATTTTGATTATTTATTAAAAGTCAGAACAATTTTTTGAAGATCTATTGAGCTTCAAGAAATGGAAAATATTTTGGTTATTTATTAAAAAATAGAACAATTTTTCGAAGATCTATTGAGCTTCAAGAAATGGAGAACATTTTGGTTATTTATTAAAAATCAGAACAATTTTTCGAAGATCTATTGAGCTTCAAGAAATGGAAAATATTTTGGTTATTTATTAAAAGTCAGAACAATTTTTCGAAGATCTATTGAGCTTCAAGAAATGGAAAATATTTTGATTATTTATTAAAAGTCAGAACAATTTTTCGAAGATCTATTGAGCTTCAAGAAATGGAAAATATTTTGGTTATTTATTAAAAGTCAGAACAATTTTTCGAAGATCTATTGAGCTTCAAGAAATGGAAAATATTTTGGTTATTTATTAAAAGTCAGAACAATTTTTCGAAGATCTATTGAGCTTCAAGAAATGGAAAATATTTTGGTTATTTATTAAAAATCAGAACAATTTTTCGAAGATCTATTGAGCTTCAAGAAATGGAAAATATTTTGGTTATTTATTAAAAATCAGAACAATTTTTCGAAGATCTATTGAGCTTCAAGAAATGGAAAATATTTTGGTTATTTATTAAAAATCAGAACAATTTTTCGAAGATCTATTGAGCTTCAAGAAATGGAAAATATTTTGGTTATTTATTAAAAGTCAGAACAATTTTTCGAAGATCTATTGAGCTTCAAGAAATGGAAAATATTTTGGTTACTTATTAAAAGTCAGAACAATTTTTCGAAGATCTATTGAGCTTCAAGAAATGGAAAATATTTTGGTTATTTATTAAAAGTCAGAACAATTTTTCCAAGATCTATTGAGCTTCAAGAAATGGAAAATATTTTGGTTATTTATTAAAAGTCAGAACAATTTTTCGAAGATCTATTGAGCTTCAAGAAATGGAAAATATTTTGGTTATTTATTAAAAGTCAGAACAATTTTTCGAAGATCTGTTGAGCTTCAAGAAATGGAAAATATTTTGATTATTTATTAAAAGTCAGAACAATTTTTCGAAGATCTATTGAGCTTCAAGAAATGGAAAATATTTTGGTTATTTATTAAAAGTCAGAACAATTTTTCGAAGATCTATTGAGCTTCAAGAAATGGAAAATATTTTGGTTATTTATTAAAAGTCAGAACAATTTTTCGAAGATCTATTGAGCTTCAAGAAATGGAAAATCTTTTGATTATTTATTAAAAGTCAGAACAATTTTTCGAAGATCTATTGAGCTTCAAGAAATGGAAAATATTTTGATTATTTATTAAAAGTCAGAACAATTTTTCGAAGATCTATTGAGCTTCAAGAAATGGAAAATATTTTGATTATTTATTAAAAGTCAGAACAATTTTTCGAAGATCTATTGAGCTTCAAGAAATGGAAAATATTTTGATTATTTATTAAAAGTCAGAACAATTTTTCGAAGATCTATTGAGCTTCAAGAAATGGAGAACATTTTGGTAATTTATTAAAAGTCAGAACAATTTTTCGAAGATCTATTGAGCTTCAAGAAATGGAAAATATTTTGGTTATTTATTCAAAATCAGAACAATTTTTCGAAGATCTATTGAGCTTCAAGAAATGGAAAATATTTTGGTTATTTATTAAAAGTCAGAACAATTTTTCGAAGATCTATTGAGCTTCAAGAAATGGAGAACATTTTGGTAATTTATTAAAAATCAGAACAATTTTTCGAAGATCTATTGAGCTTCAATAAATGGAAAATATTTTGGTTATTTATTAAAAGTCAGAACAATTTTTCGAAGATCTATTGAGCTTCAAGAAATGGAAAATATTTTGATTATTTATTAAAAGTCAGAACAATTTTTTGAAGATCTATTGAGCTTCAAGAAATGGAAAATATTTTGGTTATTTATTAAAAGTCAGAACAATTTTTCGAAGATCTATTGAGCTTCAAGAAATGGAGAACATTTTGGTTATTTATTAAAAATCAGAACAATTTTTCGAAGATCTATTGAGTTTCATGAAATGGAAAATATTTTGGTTATTTATTAAAAGTCAGAACAATTTTTCGAAGATCTATTGAGCTTCAAGAAATGGAAAATATTTTGATTATTTATTAAAAATCAGAACAATTTTTCGAAGATCTATTGAGCTTCAAGAAATGGAAAATATTTTGGTTATTTATTAAAAGTCAGAACAATTTTTCGAAGATCTATTGAGCTTCAAGAAATGGAGAACATTTTGGTTATTTATTAAAAGTCAGAACAATTTTTCGAAGATCTATTGAGCTTCAAGAAATGGAAAATATTTTGGTTATTTATTAAAAATCAAAACAATTTTCCGAAGATCTATTGATCTTCAAGAAATGGAGAATATTTTGGTAATTTATTAAACGTCAGAATTTTTTTTCTGAAGATCTATTGATCTTCAAGAAATGGAGAATATTTTGGTAATTTATTAAACGTCAGAATTTTTTTTTGAAGATCTATTGAGCTTCAAGAAATGGAGAAAAATGCCAGCGTTTCTATTTTTTTTCGACATAAAGTTATCATTAATAATTTCACATGTTTAAATGCTTCAAAGTCCAGACACATTTGCACCATAAAAATCGAGTGTCAGGAAAAATGTCATCTTTAAAGTTATAGATTCTCCCCATTAAGTCTGTTTTTGTGGCAATGGAAATTTTTTAAAAAGATTGCCAAAAGAAAAGAATCCTAATTACAAAAAACACCCATACAAAATATCGATCAAGTGCTAAAACTTGATTTTATTGCAAGCCTGAGAAGAAGAAGAAAGAAAAAACGAAACAAGTATCAACCCTCTAAAGCATGGTGGGCGCGTGTCTCCTCGAGGGTATCGGCTACATAGTATAACGTCGGTGAGTCGTTGCACGTGCTCGCCAGTCATGTGGCGGGCGGATTGCCGTGTTCTTCTTCTTCTTCTTCCTCTTCGTCTACACCGGCTGTCGCTGTTTCCACACACAAGAAGAAGAAGAAGCAGAAGAAGACGACGAAGAGAGCCTACTACTCTCCTCGGGCACTGTTGAGCTATTGTAAAATTAGCGTCGGGACACAATGCCGGCGTCGCGTCGTCTGGGGTCGTGTTCGCGACCCCCGTGGCTAAATCCAGCTTTTCACGACGGCAACGAGGAACGCCGCACGCGCATCACCATCAAGACGTTTATATACATACACGCACGTTGCGCGAACAAGAGATTCGTAGAGAAGAAGAAGATGTAGATGAAGATGAAGAAGAAGAAGAAGAAGAAGAGGAAGAAGAAGAAGAAGAAGAAGAAGAAGAAGAAGAAGAAGAAAAGGATTAAAAAGAAAAAGAAGATGAGGAAGTAGAAGTAGATGAAGAAGAAGATGAAGAAGTAGATGAAGAAGTAGATGTAGAAGTAGATGAAGAAGTAGATGAAGAAGTAGATGAAGACGAAGATGAAGAAGTAGAAGAAAAAGAGGATTAAGATTAAAAAGAAAAAGAAGATGAGGAAGTAGAAGTAGATGAAGAAGAAAATGAAGAAGTAGATGAAGAAGTAGATGAAGATGGAGATGAAGAAGAGGATGAAGAAGTAGATGAAGATGAAGATGAAGAAGAGGATGAAGAAAAAGAAGAAGAGCGAAATTTTAAACTCTTGATTCAACTAACACCAAAAGAAAGTCCAACGAAGTGAAAATCTCACCCTGACTATCACCTACAACTGACTCACTTTGAAACATTGCCGGGTTGAAGAGTCGCTGGTATCTGATATTCCGGATGAAGAACATCGGTTCTGTTGAACTCCTCAACTCTGGTGGGCCTCTTCATGCCGTAAGGCCGAGGACTGCCCTGAAAAACACGTCGATGCTGAAGAAGAAGCACATCCTCGCCACGGGCACTTCCTTGGTTCTTCCGGTGGGTCAGGATTCCAGCAAAAAGCACAAAACTCATTATACTCAATTTCATCAACATTTTGTTCACTCGTTGATACGCGGGAAACGCGTGAATTTTAGTCAATTTTCGCGCACTTTTTTCACTGAAGAAAATTGTTTGGTTGTTTTATTTTATTTTATTGCACGGGAATTATAAATTGCACGGATTGTTTTGATGGGAAATAAGTGATTGAGAGGCAAAATCGTTTTGCAGAAGTTTAGGGGTTTTTTTTTATTGGTTCTTCTTCAAGGCCTTGAAAATTTATTGGTCCCTTGAAGAGCACTGAGTGAAAATAAATTGCACAACTTATTTCGATGGTAAAATAAGCAATTGGTTTGTAAAATAATTTTGAGGATTATATGCAGGTCCTTCTTCAAAGTTTTGGAGAATTTGTTGAGTCTTCGAAGAGCTCCAAGTGGAAATAAATTGCACAATTTATTTCGCTGATAAAATGAACAATTGGATTACAAAAATGGTTTGGTAAAGTTTGGAGGATTATTTTCAGGTTCTTCTTCAAGGTTTTGGAAAATTTGTCGGGACCCTGAAGATCACTGAGTGAAAATAAATTGCACAACTTATTTCGATGATGGAGACAACAATGGAATTGCAAAAAAAAATTAGATGGATTTTTTAGGATCTTCTTTCAGGTTTTGGAAAATTTGTTGGGACCCTGAAGATCACTGAGTGAAAATAAATCGCACAACTTATTTCGATGATGAAGACAATAATTGAATTACAAAATAATTTTGGTGGTTTTTTTAGTACTATTTGTAGATTCTTCTTCACGGTTTTGGAAAATTTTTTGGGACCCTGAAGAGCACTGAGTGAAAGTAAATTGTACAACTTATTTCGATGATGAAGACAACAATTGAATTACAAAATAATTTTGGTGAAATTTTGAGTATTATTTGTAGGTTCTTCTTCAGGGTTTTGGAAATTTTGTTTGGGACTTTGAAGAGCACTGAGTGAAAATAAATTGCACAACTTATTTCGATGATGAAGACAATAATTGAATTACAAAATGATTTTGGTGAACTTTTGAGTACTATTTGTAGATTCTTTTTCAGGGTTTTGGAAAATTTTTTGGGACCCTGAAGAGCACTGAGTGAAAATAAATTGCACAACTTATTTCGATGATGAAGACAACAATCGAATTACAAAATAATTTTGGTGGATTTTTGAGTACTACATGTAGGTTCTTCTTCAGGGTTTTGGAAAATTTTTTGGGACCCTGAAGAGCACTGAGTGAAAATCAATTGCACAACTTATTTCGATGATGAAGACAATAATTAAATTACAAAATGATTTTGGTGAAATTTTGAGTATTATTTGTAGATTCTTCTTCAGGGTTTTGGAAAATTTTTTGGGTCCCTGAAGAGCACTGAGTGAAAATAAATTGCACAACTTACTTCAATGATGAAGACAATAATTGAATTACAAAATAATTTTTGTGGAATTTTGAGTATTATTTGTAGGTTCTTCTTCAGGGTTTTGGAAAATTTTTTGGGACCCTGAAGAGCACTGAATGAAAATAAATTGCACAACTTATTTCGATGATGAAGACAACAATTGAATTACAAAATAATTTTGGTGAAATTATGAGTATTATTTGTAGATTCTTCTTCAGGGTTTTGGAAATTTTGTTTGGGACCCTGAAGAGCACTGAGTGAAAATAAATTGCACAATTTATTTTGATTTTTGAGTACTATTTGTAGGTTCTTCTTCAGGGTTTTAGAAAGTTTGTTGGGACCCTGAAGAGCACTAAGGCAAGTAAATTGCACAATTTATTTTGATAATGAAGGCTGCAATTGAATTACAAAATAATTTTGGTGGATTTTTGAGTACTATTTGCAGGTTCTTCTTCAGGGTTTTGGAAAATTTTTTGGGACCCTGAAGAGCACTGAGTGAAGATAAATTGCACAAATTATTTCGATGATTAAGACAATAATTGAATTACAAAATGATTTTGGTGAAATTTTGAGTATTATTTGTAGATTCTTCTTCAGGATTTTGGAAAAAATTTTGGGACCCTGAAGAGCACTGAGTGAAAATAAATTGCACAACTTATTTCGATGATGAAGACAACAATCGAATAACAAAGTAATTTTGGTGAAAATTTGAGTATTATTTGTAGATTCTTCTTCAGGGTTTTGGGAATTTTGTTTGGGACCCGGAAGAGCACTAAGTGCAAGTAAATTGCACAATTTATTTTGATAATGAAGGCCACAATTGAATTACAAAATAATTTTGGTGGATTTTTGAGTATTATTTGTAGATTCTTCTTCAGGGTTTTGGAAATTTTGTTTGGGACCCTGAAGAGCACTGAGTGAAAATAAATGGCACAACTTATTTCGATGATGAAGACAACAATTGAATTACAAAATAATTTTGGTGAAATTTTGAGTATTATTTGTAGGTTCCTCTTCAGGGTTTTGGAAAAATTTTTGGGACCCTGAAGAGCACTGAGTGAAAATAAATTGCATAATTTATTTTGGTGATGAAGACAACAATTGAATTACAAAATAATTTTGGTGGAATTTTGAGTATTATTTGTAGGTTCCTCTTCAGGGTTTTGGAAAAATTTTTGGGACCCTGAAGAGCACTGAGTGAAAATAAATTGCACAACTTATTTCGATGATGAAGACAACAATTGAATTACAAAATAATTTTGGTGGAATTTTGAGTATTAATTGTAGTTTCTTCTTCAGGGTTTTTGGAGAACTTGTTGGGCTAGTGAAGAGCACTGAGTAAATGTAATAGAGAGAGAGGAAAAAGACTAGAACTCGCGACGACGACGCCCGCAACTGTTGTGCGCCACGGAAGGCGAACGCCGGGTTCCCTGTGGTCTTAACTCCGACAAACCCCTTCTTTGGGTGAGTGAATCGCGAGGAGAGCTCGCGCGGGGCACGCACCAAGACCAAACGACGATGAAAGAGACCAAACGACGTCGACGACTACGAGGACCAAAGACGACGTAGCTCCGATGCTTCTGCTGGTGCTGCTGGTGGCATTAGACCCCGCGCACACGACGCGTGCAGACGCAACGCTTCTTCTCTAACCCCACCACATGAGCACTGACTCTCCATCATCACCACCACCACCATCACCTCCTTCCTATCGGATATCGGAACGCGCACACGCCTCTCTTCGTACACACGGGGCTTCCCTCGACACAATCGTCACACATACTTGACCCTAAAAAAAAAATTTAGTTCAATTCCAAAAAAAAAAAAATTTACCTTCTGCAAAAATTCAACCAAAGTGTTTAAATTCAAAGGATATGTTAATTAGGGGGCTGCAGGTTAACATTATAACCTCTGGTATTTTGATCGACACTATCGTACATATTTGGCCCTAATTAATAATTTTTTTGTTCGATTCAAATCTTGATGAAAATTCAACTAAAGTCTCTGGGTTAAAATTATAACTGAAAATAATTTTCTTCAGGATCTAAAATAGGGACAAAAAATAGCTTTTGGCAAAATGATTGAAAACGATAAATTTTGTAATTATAGCCATACATTGGATTTCATTCGAAAAATTAAAATCAATAAATTGATATATTTCGATGGAGAACTAAAAATCATTATTTACAGGATTAAAAAAAGGACGAGGAGAGAAAAATGGCTCCAGGCAAAAAGGTAGAAAATCGATAAATTTTGTAAATTTATTAAGACTCGTATATTAATTGATTTCGAGAAATAAAAATCACTCTTAACAAGATACAAAAAAGGGCTGCAAAAAAAAGTCAGAAAATCGATAAATTTCGTAAATCAATTAAAATACGATATTAATTAATTCTGACGAGAGAATAAAATTCAATTCTTAAATTTTTTCTTTACAATTTAGATTTTACTTCTTTACAATTCTTTATACTTTGAAGGAGCAAGGAAAAGAAGTAACCACGAAGAAAGTAAAAGAGGACAGGTTCCCTCAGGATGTCAGGTCATCTGGGCAAAAGAAGCGAACAGGGATTTGAAAATGGAGCGACGTATATGAGTATCCGATGGTTGGAACGATGTAGGATCCGTAGAAGACGCAGCTCGTAAAAAAGCAGAGGTGTACCGGGGAGAGAGAGGAGCCTAGAGGTAACCCACTCTCTCTTCTTCTCCGCCCTCCCGAAACACACAGACACACTTCATGAATAAATTTATGATAAACCATAAATGAGAATTTTTTCGGCCACTCGGTCGCCCTGTTGAGCCGCACGTTGGCTTCCCACGTTTTTTATTCCGAATTTCAAATTGCCCCATGGAGAGAGAAGAAGAAGAAGACGCGCAGAGGGCAGAAGATCGGCACGCAGCCACAATCGGCGGCCGGGAGCATTTCTTCGGGCTTTCTGACCCTTAAGCCTGGAGCTTCTTCCTTCGCGAAAATTCTCCTCTTTAGACGCGATCGACCACAAAATATTCTCCAACGTTAATTGTTCGACGAAACAAGAGAGGGCGACTATCGTGATCGGTAAGCCTTTGCGTGACGCCGGATGATTACATCCTTAAACGAAACGAAATAGCAAAAAAATAAAATGCAGATATTGGTCCGATCATCGGCTCCTCTAATCCGTCCGTATTATTCTTCTCCCTCGTGGATAAAAATAAGATAATGGAGCCTTCAAAAGTGTCTAAAAGACGAGCAGGCCGAAGGGTGAGTTTAGTTGTGCGAGCTCGGCAAATAAGTGGTTAAGTAGCCGGCTATTTAACCGGTTAAATATCATATTTTACCTGACGTAAATGGAGAGTTAACATTTTTAAGTGGATTACTGATTTTTGTTAATTTTTGTATACGTAATTTCTATTAACATCTTCATTTTGCTTCCTCATAGAGGAAGCTTTGTTTTCATGAAAAATTTTTTTTTTTCGAGATTTTCATGTCAGTACACTCAGAATGGGCCAAAACGTCGAGAAAAGTGATTTAGAAAAAATGTCTGTGTGTGTGTGTGTGTGTGTGTGTATGCTACACGATCGAAAAATGTAAACCTTTATAACTCGGGAATGCCTTGAGATATCAAGCTGAAATTAGGACCATAGATAGAGGGATCAAGCTTCATCGTTCATACAGATTTTTGTTAAAATCCACTTCATCGTTAAATTATTACGCATTTTTTAATTTTTTGAAAAATGTCTTTTTACGCGATAACTCTTTCAATTTTCGAGATATTGATCTTAAAATTGGTATGAATGTGAGCTTTCATACGCCGGTGATCGCTATTGAATTTGGTTAAGATCGGTTGAACCGTTAAAATTTTATGATGTTTTGAATTTTTCAAAAAATTGACATTCTCGCTCTATTGTAACTTTTGCAAAACTTAAGATAGCGAGCTCAAATTTTATATATAAATGAAACAATATTCAGCCATTATATATGTATAATTTAGTGACGAACGGTATGAAATTTTTGATTTTATGGAATGTTGAATTATTTTTAAAAATATACATTATCACATTCACTTTCGGAAACGCTCTAATAATCACGAAATAACGTAATAACGAAATAGAAAAAGCGTATCCACAACATGTATATTTATCTAATTAAAACAAGGATGCAAAGTACAACCTTGCACATAGCTTCCTCATTATTTTTCGCAATTTACAAAGCTTCCTCTATGAGGAAGCCAAAAATTGAATAACATACTTCCTCATAGAGGTAGCTTTGTAAAACGCGAAAAACACCGAGGAAGCAATGTGCAAGGTTCTACTTTGCATCCTTGTTTTGTCGATTTTTGATACACTGAAAAAAAAAATGTCATTGATTCAATAAATCCATCGTTTGCGGGCTGCCAAAAAAAAGTATTTATGAATTAACTCTAGTTCTTATTCGTTCAATCCCATTTAAGGTAGTTATAACGCGAAGGCAAACACGTTAGATACATCCGAATTCTTTATATCTTGTAGTCTGAGTATTCATCTTTTATTTGTGAGGAATTACGAGATACGTTACCGGATATCTAATTAAGTAAATAACTTTTTAAAACATAGTTTTATACATGGCGTTATATGGAGAAATATAAAAAATTGACTTTTGAACAGAGAAAAAAGCATCTCAGAAATGAAATATAAAACATCTAAACAGCTCTACGTTTTCGTTAGATCTTAAAGTAACCGATGCGATCATACAAAGTAGTAGTCACCGGACATTTCAGCGAGTTATTGTAAGTTAATTGCAAGAAATTGCGTTGTGCAAAAACAATCTCTACCAGCTGTTCAAGATGGCGCCGAAGTTTGGCAACGTTGCACATCAGCTATATACGCGACAGTTACCATCGATCGGTATATACTCGTAGTGTTCTGCAATGAAAATGGATGAAAATGATCGCTCGCATCCTAAATTCGACGTAATTAACTGAAATCGAACTTTTTAACCTATCGATACTCTTGAATTTTTCATTTGTTGATCAAATTTGATTTGCGTCGATTCTTCACTGTATCTGGCTTTTTTGTTGCTTGAATGTTGTCGAACCACGTTTTTCTTTTACGCCTAATGAATTGGCCGTTTTTTTTCCGCGGTCCGCTCTAACGTCGTGTCTTTCTTTTGGAGAATTCGACATGACAGAGCAGATTCGCCAAACAAACTTCGCAAACCTAACCTCGTTTCATGTCGGTAACGTACGATGCCGGTCGAACAGTCGGTCGATATTGCGGTGTTGCCACGATGTGTCGTGTGCTTACAGAGCCAATGGCGGACGAGTCAAGACATAAGTAAAATTAGTTTTAATAACATTATTAAATTAATTACGCACGTGAAAATAATTTCGTAATATGATTGAATGAAACTTTTATATTTTAGAATTTAATTACGGAATATGCAGAAAGAATGAATAATTTTATTCTTCGATGACGATAGTTGCTAGTATCTATGACTCCGGCGTACTGACATAGCTACCTTAACATTGATATAATAAATTATTATTTTGCTTATTTTAAAGTTATTGTTTCGATATCATATGGAATTGAAGGAATTAGAATTCAAATTAAGTTAATAACGTGTGTTTTTGGCAGCCCAAAAACGATGGATTTATTGAATCAATGACATTTTTTTTCAGTGTATGCTCCGACAAATTAAACCGGTTAAATATGATATTTCACGTGACATAAATGAAGGGTTATAATTTTATTTTTTAATTTTTAAGTGAACTACTGATTTCTTTTTAATTTTTGCATACATTATTTCTATTAACCTCTTAATTTTTTGCCGATTTTTAATATGCCCCAACAAATTTAACCGGTTAAATATCGTATTTTACCTTACATAAATGGAAGGTTATAATTTGTATTTTTTATTTTTTAAGTGGACTACTGATTTTTTTTAATTTTTGCATACATCATTTCTATTAACCTCTTAATTTTTTGCCGATTTTTAATATGCCCCGACAAATTTAACCGGTTAAATATCACATTTTACGTGACATAAATGAAAGGTTATAATTTGTATTTTTTATTTTTTAAGTGGACGACTGATTTTTGTTAATTTTTGCATACGTAATTTCTATTAACCTCTTAATTTTTTGCCGATTTTTAATATGCCCCGACAAATTTAACCGGTTAAATATCACATTTTACCTGACATAAATGAAAAGTTATAATTTGTATTTTTTATTTTTTAAGTGGACGACTGATTTTTGTTAATTTTTGCATACGTAATTTCTATTAACCTCTTAATTTTTTGCCGATTTTTAATATGCCCGGACAAATTTAACCGGTTAAATATCATATTTTACCTTACATAAATGAAAGGTTATAAATTGTATTTTTTAATTTTTTAAGTGGACTACTGATTTTTTTTAAATTTTTGCATATATCATTTCTATTAACCTGTTAATTTTTTGCCGATTTTTAATATGCCCCGACAAATTTAACCGGTTAAATATCGTATTTTACCTGACATAAATGGAAGGTTATAATTTGTATTTTTTATTTTTTAAGTGGACTACTGATTTTTGTTAATTTGTGGATTCATCATTTCTATTAACCTCTTAATTTTTTGCCGATTTTTAATATGCCCCGACAAATTTAACCGGTTAAATATCGTATTTTACCTGACATAAATGGAAGGTTATAATTTGTATTTTTTATTTTTTAAGTGGACGACCGATTTTTGTTAATTTTTGCATACATCATTTTTATTAACCTCTTAATTTTTTCTTGATTTTTAATATGCTCCGACGAACTCCTGAATTAAGACATAAATTGGTGGAATCAAAAAAAAAAATTAAGGCTGATTGTAATTTTTTAAACTAGTTTTTATAGAAACACAAATATATTCTTTGAACTACTTCGTTAAGGGTGTGGAAATTTCCCAGCTATAATAAATGAATGATTAGTCTATTCCACAATTGTTTATCAACCCAATTTGTTTATATTAATTAAAGTCCTTTTTTCAGTCGGGAGTAAACATTTTTTTTTTCTTTTTTTTAAAGACTATTTTTATAGTTACAACGACTATTTTACGATTATCGCAATTATAAACAAAATAATCGCATGTACTTAAAATAACAATTGCTGTAATTTTTCAATTACCGACAACAGAATTTTTTCCGAGTTCATTTACTGCCGCAAGTAGTCGAAGCCCTGAATGGTCAGACGTCCGAGAAATCCCCAAGAAATATCGCGGCCGTGCGGCCAACACATTTACCTTCTCTCTTCTCGGTAGAAGAGCGATAATCTTGGAAGGTATGCAGATCAACAGCGATAAAAGTCAGAATCGTGAAAGTACTTGATTCTGACGTAAGATTACGAGATTGCCAGTCAAGCAAAATGAAAACTCAACGATGCCATATTTTTTCTAAGACCAACTCGCATCTCGACAGCGAGAAAATAGAAGAAGAAGAAGAAGAAGAAGAAATAGAAGAAGTGACGTATTGGCGGCCAGTTGTAATACACTTGACGGTCTTTATGTGAGAAGAAGGATTTGCGATAAGAGAGAAAAACGATCCAACGACAGTTCAAGGCATAAAGACGCAACGACGCAGTAAGTTCCGAAGAAGAAGAAGAGGAAGAAGAAAAAGAAGAAGGAGAGGAACAGGAAGAGGAAGAAGAAGATGAAGAGGAGGAAGAAGAAGAAGATGATGATGAAGAGGAGGAAGAAGAAGATGAAGAGGAGGAAGAAGAAGAAGATGAGGAGGAGGAGGAGGAGGAAGGAGAAGAAGAAGAGGAGGAAAAAGAAGAAGAAGAAGAAGAAGAAGAAGAAGAAGAAGAGGAGGAGGAGGAGGAGAAAGAAGAAGAAGAAGAAGAGGATGAAGAAGAAGGAGCCACCATGGGTTTCACGGTACGAGCGAGATGATGACAGCGGCTCGCTCGGGTGGCAGGCCGATAAATCATGCCCCGCGGTGTGGGAACCTACCTATATTCATGCTTGCTCCTGCTACTTCTCTCTTTCTCTATCTGCTTCTCTCTTTCTCTCTCTCTCTCTGTTTGACTCTTCAGCATCGGTGAAAAGCCTGTACTCCCGCGTGTCCTGGGACCGCCAGCCGCCAGAGCTCAGTGAAGCCACGCGAGAAGAAGAGAAGCAGATGGAGATTTGAGAGAAGAGAAGTGCGACAGGAATCACTGCTTCCCCGATGAGTGACGGCTCCACCGACAACTCCGAGTTTATTCGACAAACGATACACCGAGTGTGCGAAGAATATCGAAGAGCTCCTTTAGGCACGTCATGCACTTGCTTATCTTTTGGTTAATTAATAATTGACACTAAACATGATTGTAATGAGATCAGGAGTTACTAACTCAGTTTATATTTATGCGAAGTTTTTTTGTTTCTTGCTGCAATGCAGATTATTTTTTTTATAAAAAATAAAAAATATATTTATCGTATAACTGATTCATAATATTATTATTCAATAATTATATGGAGGTTTTATAAAAAGATGCGTTAATGTATTAATAATTTTGTTAGAATATTAAATTCGTATAAAATTTGAAAAAAAAATGTTGTCGCTCTTCAGGATTGATGCAAAGCCTGTATTTCTGCGTTGTCCTGGGACCGCCAGCCGCTAGAACTCAGAGAAGCCACGAGAAGAAGAGAAGTAGATGGAGATTTGGGAGAAGTGAAGTGCGACAGGATTCACTGCCTCCACGATGAGTGACGACTCTACCGACAAGTCCGAGTTTATTCGACAAACGATACACCGAGTGTACGGCGAATATCGAGGTCCTTTAAACATATTGTGCTTTATCTTTTGGATAGTTAATAATTGACACTAAACAAAGTTGTAATATAGTTGTTTTTTACAATTATATTACAACTCTGTCTAGTTGTTTATTACAACTATATTACAACTCTGTCTAGTTGTTTATTACAACTATATTACAATTCTGTCTAGTTGTTTATTACAACTATATTACAAATCTGTCTAGTTGTTTATAACAACTATATTACAACTCTGTCTAGTTGTTATTACAACTATATTACAACTTTGTCTAGTTGTTATTACAACTATATTACAACTCTGTCTAGTTGTTATTACAACTATATTACAACTCTGTCTAGTTGTTTATAACAACTATATTACAACTCTGTCTAGTTGTTATTACAACTATATTACAACTCTGTCCAGTTGTTCATTACAACTGTATTACAACTCTGTCTAGTTGTTTATTACAACTATATTACAACTCTGTCTAGTTGTTTATTACAACTATACTACAACTCTGTCTAGTTTTTTAATGCAACTATATTACAACTTGGTCTAGTTGTTTATTACAACTATATTACAACTTTGTCTAGTTTTTTATTACAACTATATTACCACTCTGTCTAGTTGTTTATTACAACTATACTACAACTCTGTCTAGTTTTTTAATACAACTATATTACAACTCGATCTCGTTGTTTATTACAACTATATTACAACTTTGGCTAGTTTTTTATTACAACTAGATTACACCTCCGTCTAGTTTTTTATATTGCAACTATACTACAACTATATCTAGTTGTTTATTACAACTGTACTACAACTCTGCCTAGTTGTTATTACAACTATATTACAACTCTGTCTGGTTGTTTATTACAACTATATTACAACTCTGTCTAGTTGTTTATTACAACTATATTACAACTCTGTCTAGTTGTTATTACAACTATATTACAACTCTGTCTAGTTGTTTATTACAACTATATTACAACTCTGTCTAGTTGTTATTACAACTATATTACAACTCTGTCTAGTTGTTATTACAATTATATTACAACTCTGTCTAGTTGTTTATAACAACTATATTACAACTCTGTCTAGTTGTTATTACAACTATATTACCACTCTGTCTAGTTGTTTATTACAACTATACTACAACTCTGTCTAGCTTTTTAATACAACTATATTACAACTCGGTCTCGTTGTTTATTTCAACTATATTACAACTTTGGCTAGTTTTTTATTACAACTAGATTACACCTCCGTCTAGTTTTTTATATTACAACTATACTACAACTATATCTAGTTGTTTATTACAACTGTACTACAACTCTGCCTAGTTGTTATTACAACTATATTACAACTCTGTCTGGTTGTTTATTACAACTATATTACAACTCTGTCTAGTTGTTTATTACAACTATACTACAAATCTGTCTAGTTTTTCAATACAACTATATTACACCTCCGTCTAGTTTTTTAAATTACAACTATACTACAACTATGTCTAGTTGTTTATTACAACTATATTACAAATCTGTCTAGTTGTTTATTACAACTATACTACAACTCTGTCTAGTTTTTAAATACAACTATATTACAACTCGGTCTAGTTGTTTATTACAACTATATTACAACTCTATCTAGATTTTTTATTACAACTATACTACAACTATGTCTAGTTGTTTATTACAACTATACTTCATCTCTGTCTAGTTTTTTACTACAACTATATTACAACTCTGTCTAGTTTTTTATTACAACAAGATTACACCTCCGTCTAGCTTTTTTTATTACAACTATACTACAACTATGTCTAGTTGTTTAGTACAACTATACTTCATCTCTGTCTAGTTTTTTACTACAACTATATTACAACTCTGTCTAGTTTTTTGTTATAACTAGATTAGACCTCCGTCTAGTTTTTTTTTATTACAACTATACTACAACTCTGTCTAGTTGTTTATTACAACTACATTACATAAATTCTGTTAACTGTCAAAAGTCGCTAAAACAATTTATTTCCATGAACGTCGATGTGTGATATATATTTATGCAAAATTGGTGAAGTTTAAACGCGGATGTGTGATATATATTTATGCAAAAGTGGTAAAGATTGGACGCCGATGTGTGATATATATTTATGCAAAAGTGGTGAAGTTCGGGCGCGGATGTGTGATCTGTATTTATGCAAAAGTGGTGAAGATTGGACCCAAATTTTCGGCACCTCCGTTTCGTGCTTCAATGCAGGTCTAATTATTTATTCATTAAAAGTATTTATCGTGTATAGGTATTTTTTTAAATGACTGTGTAGAGCTTTTATAAAAAGATCATTCTTTTGGATAGTTAATTATTGACACTTAACAGAGTTGTGATGAACTCGGAAGTTGCTAAATCAATTTATTTGTTTTTTCTTCTTCCACATGTGGACGACAAAATCATAAAGAGAAAATCAACTATGTTTGATGCATTTTTATTTATCTCGATATTGTTCAAACTTCAAAATGGCTTTGTCACGAAAATCACTTTTTAATGGTTTTGTAGAACCTAAAAGTCAGTCCAACAATTTTTGAACATTTCTGCATATATAATTCCTGTTAACCACTTAATTTTTTTATCGATTTCCAATATGTTTTATCGACCTTATGAATAAGGATATAAATTGGTCGAAGCGGTCGAAGCGTTCGAAGTGGTCGAAGTGGTCGAAGCGGTCGAAATAAATAAAAACTTAAAACCAATTGAAATCTTTGTAACAAATACGCCTTTAAAAAAAATTTAAAAAAATCAAGCTATTAAAATCCTTACACGATGCTTTGAATTTTTAATTTTTTTCAATTAACAAACGTGGTTAAAAAAACGACAGATACCATCTCATAAATCGTCGTCCCATTAATACAATGAAAGACAAAACAAAAATAGTCACACATAGAATAAAATGTTGGGAACTCCTTCCGCAAAAGTTTGAGCGACAGCAAAGCAGTATTATTCCCTCGTGTATTTGTTGCACCGTTTTGTTTGGAGAGTAAAAGAAATATGGGGAAGCAAGAAAGAAGAAAGAAGAAGAAGAAGTGGAGCAGAGAGTTACAGCAGCAAAACTTTCGAAATTTCTTCCCTGCTTAGAGAAATCCTAAAAACAAAATTTGGAATATTCCAATTTTTCGTGTAGCAGTTATTAATAAAAATAATAATTTAAAAATTATTTTTCTAAACAAAAAATGATAATATTTATTAAATCATTATTATTAATACAATTTAAAAAAATTAATAGCACAAAGAATAAAATGTTAGGAATTTAGGGAAGCAAAATTTAAAATATTCCAAATTTTAATAAAAACAATACTTTTTAAATTATTTTTCTACAAAAAAAAAATTAATATATTATGTACATTTTTAAAAACATTATTATTAATAGAATTTAAAAAAATTAATTAAAAAAATTAATAGCAGAAAGAATGAAATGTTAGGAATTTTTCCGCAAAAGTTTGAGCGACAGCAAAGCAGTATTATTCCCTTGTGTATTTGTTGCACCGTTTTGTTTGGAGAGTAAAAGAAATGTGAGGAAGCAAGAAAGAAGAAAGAACAATAAGAAGAAGAAGAAGTGAAGGAGAGAGTTACAGCAGCAAAACTTTCGAAATTTCTTCCCTGCTTAGAGAAATCCTAAAAACAAAATTTGGAATATTCCAATTTTTCGTGTAGCAGTTATTAATAAAAATAATAATTTAAAAATTATTTTTCTAAAACAAAAATGATAATATTTATCAAATCATTATTATTAATACAATTTAAAAAAATTAATAGCACAAAGAATAAAATGTTAGGAATTTAGGGAAGCAAAATTTATAATATTCCAAATATTGATAAAAACAATACTTTTTAAATTATTTTTCTACAAAAAAAAAATTAATATATTATGTACATTTTTAAAAACATTATTATTGATAGAATTTAAAAAAATTAATAAAAAAAATTAATAGCAGAAAGAATGAAATGTTAGGAATTTTTCCGCAAAAGTTTGAGCGACAGCAAAGCAGTATTATTCCCTTGTGTATTTGTTGCACCGTTTTGTTTGGAGAGTAAAAGAAATGTGAGGAAGCAAGAAAGAAGAAAGAACAATAAGAAGAAGAAGAAGTGAAGGAGAGAGTTACAGCAGCAAAACTTTCGAAATTTCTTCCCTGCTTAGAGAAATCCTAAAAACAAAATTTGGAATATTCCAATTTTTCGTGTAGCAGTTATTAATAAAAATAATAATTTAAAAATTATTTTTCTAAAACAAAAATGATAATATTTATCAAATCATTATTATTAATACAATTTAAAAAAATTAATAGCACAAAGAATAAAATGTTAGGAATTTAGGGAAGCAAAATTTATAATATTCCAAATATTGATAAAAACAATACTTTTTAAATTATTTTTCTACAAAAAAAAAATTAATATATTATGTACATTTTTAAAAACATTATTATTAATAGAATTTTTTAAAATTAATTAAAAAAATTAATAGCAGAAAGAATGAAATGTTAGGAATTTCTTCCGAAAAAGTTTGAGCGACAGCAAAGCAGTATTATTCCCTCGTGTATTTGTTGCACCGTTTTGTTTGGAGAGTAAAAGAAATATGGGGAAGCAAGAAAGAAGAAAGAAGAAGAAGAAGAAGAAGAAGTGGAGCAGAGAGTTACAGCAGCAAAACTTTCGAAATTTCTTCCCTGCTTAGAGAAATCCTAAAAACGAAATTTGGAATATTCCAATTTTTCATGTAGCAGTTATTAATAAAAATAATAATTAAAAAATTATTTTTCTAAAAAAAAAAAATGATGATATTTATCAAATCATTATTATTAATATAATTTAAGAAAATTAATAGCACAAAGAATAAAATGTTAGGAATTTAGGGAAGCAAAATTTATAATATTCCAAATATTAATAAAAACAATACTTTTTAAATTATTTTTCTACAAAAAAAAAATTAATATATTATGTACATTTTTAAAAACATTATTATTGATAGAATTTAAAAAAATTAATTAAAAAAATTAATAGCAGAAAGAATGAAATGTTAGGAATTTTTCCACAAAAGTTTGAGCGACAGCAAAGCAGTATTATTCCCTTGTGTATTTGTTGCACCGTTTTGTTTGGAGAGTAAAAGAAATGTGAGGAAGCAAGAAAGAAGAAAGAACAATAAGAAGAAGAAGAAGTGAAGGAGAGAGTTACAGCAGCAAAACTTTCAAAATTTCTTCCCTGCTTAGAGAAATCCTAAAAACAAAATTTGGAATATTCCAATTTTTCATGTAGCAGTTGTTAATAAAAATAATAATTTTTAAGTTATTTTTCTAAAAAAAAAATGATGATATTTATCGAATCATTATTATTAATACAATTTAAAAAAATTAATAGCACAAAGAATAAAATGTTAGGAATTTAGGGAGGCCAAATTTATAATATTCCAAATATTAATAAAAACAATACTTTTTAAATTATTTATCTACAAAAAAAATTGTAATACATTATATACATTTATAAAAACATTATTATTGATTTAATTTTTAAAAAATTAATAAAAAGAATTAATAGCACAAATAATGAAATGTTAGGAATTTCTTCCGCAAAAGTTTGAGCGACAGCAAAGCAGTATCGAGAAAAGGTATTATTCCCTCGTGTATTTGTTGCACCGTTTTGTTTGGCGAGTAAAAGAAACGTGAGGAAGCAAGAAAGAAGAGGAAGAAGAAGTGGAGTAGAGAATTATAGCAGCAAATCTTTCGAAGTTTCTTCCCTGCTTAGAGAAATCCTAAAAACACATAAGCAAAATTTATAATATTTTAAATTTTCATGTAGCAATTATTAATAAAAATAATACTTTTTAAATAATTTCTAAAAAAAATTATAATATATTATATACATTTATAATATCATTATTATTAATACAATTTAAAAAAATTAATAGCCCAAGAAATAAAATGTTAAGAATTTAGGGAAGCAAAATTTATAATATTCCGAATTTTAATAAAAACAATACTTTTTAAATCATTTTTCTATAAAAAGAAAAAATGTATAATATATTATATACATTTATAAAATCATTATCATTAATACAATTTAGAAAAATAAATAGCCCAAGAAATAAAATGTTAAGAATTTAGGGAAGCAAAATTTATAATATTCGGAATTTTAATAAAAACAATACTTTTTAAATTATTTTTCTATAAAAAGAAAAAATGTATAATATATTATATACGTTTATAAAAACATTATTATTAATACAATTTAGAAAAATAAATAGCCCTAGAAATAAAATGTTAAGAATTTAGGGAAGCTAAATTTATAACATTCCGAATTTTAATAAAAACAATACTTTTTAAATTATTTTTCTATAAAAAGAAAAAATGTATAATATATTATATACATTTATAAAATCATTATTATTAATACAATTTAGAAAAGTAAATAGCCCAAGAAATAAAATTTTAAGAATTTAGAGAAGCAAAATTTATAATATTCCGAATTTTAATAAAAACAATACTTTGTAAATTATTTTTCTACAAAAAGAAAAAATGTATAATATATTATATACATTTATAAAAACATTATTATTAATACAATTTAGAAAAATAAATAGCCCTAGAAATAAAATGTTAAGAATTTAGGGAAGCTAAATTTATAACATTCCGAATTTTAATAAAAACAATACTTTTTAAATTATTTTTCTATAAAAAGAAAAAATGTATAATATATTATATACATTTATAAAATCATTATTATTAATACAATTTAGAAAAGTAAATAGCCCAAGAAATAAAATTTTTAGAATTTAGAGAAGCAAAATTTATAATATTCCGAATTTTAATAAAAACAATACTTTGTAAATTATTTTTCTACAAAAAGAAAAAATGTATAATATATTATATACATTTATAAAAACATTATTATTAATACAATTTAGAAAAATAAATAGCCCTAGAAATAAAATGTTAAGAATTTAGGGAAGCTAAATTTATAACATTCCGAATTTTAATAAAAACAATACTTTTTAAATTATTTTTCTATAAAAAGAAAAAATGTATAATATATTATATACATTTATAAAATCATTATTATTAATACAATTTAGAAAAGTAAATAGCCCAAGAAATAAAATTTTAAGAATTTAGAGAAGCAAAATTTATAATATTCCGAATTTTAATAAAAACAATACTTTGTAAATTATTTTTCTACAAAAAGAAAAAATGTATAATATATTATATACATTTATAAAAACATTATTATTAATACAATTTAGAAAAATAAATAGCCCAAGAAATAAAATGTTAAGAATTTAGAGAAGCAAAATTTATAATATTCCGAATTTTAATAAAAACAATACTTTTAAAATCATTTTTCTATAAAAAGAAAAAATGTATAATATATTATATACATTTATAAAATCATTATCATTAATACAATTTAGAAAAATAAATAGCCCAAGAAATAAAATGTGTGTGTAATATTCCGAATTTTAGTAAAAGCAATACTTTTTAAATTATTTTTCTACAAAAAAAATTTTAATATATTATATACATTTATAAAAACATTATTACTAATTGAATATAAAAAAAATTAACAGCACAAAGAATGAAATGTTAGGAATTTCTTCCGCAAAAGTTTGAGCGACAGCAAAGCAGTATCGAGAAAAGGTATTATTCCCTCGTGTATTTGTTGCACCGTTTTGTTTGGCAAGTAAAAGAAATGTGAGGAAGCAAGAAAGAAGAAAGAAGAAAGAAGAGGAAGAAGAAGAAGAAGTGGAGTACAGAGGCACAGCAGCAATTGGTCGGCCGTAAAAGCTGCGGCCCCGGAGGCGGCTCGTATATCGGCTCCACGGGCCCTGCCCCGCATAAACTTCCATCGATCTACTCGCCTCTACTCTCAACTACGCTCAGAGTGAGTGTTCCTCTTCATCCGTGGCCGCTGCTACTCTCTCGGGGCCCTTCCTCTCGTTCCCTTTGCTCGCGCGCACTCCCGACAATTTAGTGTCCAATAAAAATACATTTTCGTATAGCCAAGTAAAAAATAAACGAGGAGAAACGAAGGAACGAAGAAGGGAACCCACTGAGAACCGAAGAAGATAAAACGAAAGATGGCGTATTGCGTGCTCTTTACATCGTTGCTCGTTAACGATCGCGGATGAATGATAGATATTTATGCAAAGGTGCTGAAGTTCGGGCGCGAATTTTCGGCTCCGACGTTTCTTGCTTCAATCCCACCACTTCTCAGACTTCTGAGGCTTCGTTATTTTTCAGAAAATATTTTTTCTCTAATTGGTAGGTACAACTTTTTTTTTTTAATTCGTTATCTGGATCTTTTGCAAAAAAAAAAAAAAGATGCGAAGATTTGTTAACAATTGCATTTTTATAAAATTTAACAAAAGCTTTTTTTCATAATTAGAAAATATACTTAATGCTATGAAAAATAAATAATGGATTACTTTTCTATTTTTTGCGAAATGGTACTAAAAAAAAAATCTTGAAGTTATTTCAATGCTTAAACATTGATTCGTAATTTCAGCAGCTTATTAATAATAACACAGATTGTAATTTTTGTTATTATTTATAATAATTATAATTAATTATTAATAATTTATAATATAATAATTATATTATAATAATATTAATAATATAATTTTTTTAATTACTGTGAATTTGCCATTAATTAAACATTAACATTAATTTTTCTAAAAAAAAAATTTCTAGGAAAATAAGATTTCCATTTAACAAATATCAAAAAATATTTAATGCATTTACATTTTTTAATAATAATTTTATTTTCATAATTTATAATATAATAATTATATTATAATAATATTAATAATATAATTTTTTAATTACTGTCAATTTTCCATTAATTAAACATTGACATTAATTTTTCTAAAAAAAAAAAATTTTTAGGAAAATAAGATTTCCATTTAACGAATATCAAAAAATATTTAATGCATTTAAAGTTTCTAATAATAATTTTATTTTAATAATTTATAATATAATAATTATATTATAATAATATTAATAATATAATTGTTTTAATTACTGTGAATTTGCCATTAATTAAACATTGACATTAATTTTTCTAAAAAAAAAATTTCTAGGAAAATAAGATTTCCATTTAACAAATATGAAAAAATATTTAATGCATTTAAATTTTTTAATAATAATTTTATTTTAATAATTTATAATATAATAATTATATTATAATAATATTAATAATATAATTTTTTTAATTACTGTGAATTTGCCATTAATTAAACATTGACATTAATTTTTCTAAAAAAAAAATTTCTAGGAAAATAAGATTTCCATTTAACAAATATCAAAAAATATTTAATGCATTTAAATTTTTTAATAATAATTTTATTTTAATAATTTATAATATAATAATTATATTATAATAATATTAATAATGTAATTTTTTTTTACTGTGAATTTGCCATTAATTAAACATTGACATTAATTTTTCTAAAAAAAAAATTTCTAGGAAAATAAGATTTCCATTTAACAAATATCAAAAAATATTTAATGCATTTACATTTTTTAATAATAATTTTATTTTAATAATTTATAATATAATAATTATATTATAATAATATTAATAATATAATTTTTTTAATTACTGTGAATTTGCCATTAATTAAACATTGACATTAATTTTTCTAAAAAAAAAATTTCTAGGAAAATAAGATTTCCATTTAACAAATATCAAAAAATATTTAACGCATTTAAATTTTTTAATAATAATTTTATTTTAATAATTTATAATATAATAGTTATATTATAATAATATTAATAATATAATTTTTTTAATTACTGTGAATTTGCCATTAATTAAAAATTGACATGAATTTTTCTAAAAAAAAAATTTCTAGGAAAATAAGATTTCCATTTAACAAATATCAAAAAATATTTAATGCATTTAAATTTTTTAATAATAATTTTATTTTAATAATTTATAATATAATAATTATATTATAATAATATTAATAATATATTTTTTAAATTACTGTCAATTTGCCATTAATTAAACATTGACATTAATGTTTCTAAAAAAAAAATTTCTAGGAAAATAAGATTTCCATTTAACAAATATCAAAAAATATTTAATGCATTTAAAGTTTCTAATAATAATTTTATTTTAATAATTTATAATATAATAATTATATTATAATAATATTAATAATATAATTTCTTTAATTACTGTGAATTTGCCATTAATTAAAAATTGACATTAATTTTTCTAAAAAAAAAATTTCTAGGAAAATAAGATTTCCATTTAACAAATATGAAAAAATATTTAATGCATTTAAATTTTTTAATAATAATTTTATTTTAATAATTTATAATACAATAATTATATTATAATAATATTAATAATATAATTTTTTTAATTACTGTGAATTTGCCATTAATTAAAAATTGACATGAATTTTTCTAAAAAAAAAATTTCTAGGAAAATAAGATTTCCATTTAACAAATATGAAAAAATATTTAATGCATTTAAATTTTTTAATAATAATTTTATTTTAATAATTTATAATACAATAATTATATTATAATAATATTAATAATATAATTTTTTTACTGTGAATTTGCCATTAATTAAACATTGACATTAATTTTTCTAAAAAAAAAATTTCTGTGGTGATCTCCGTGACAAAATAATTAACGCGATGATTATCAAAGAAATTAACGATTTTATTGAACCGTTACAAATACTTTCAACATCCGTTCTACTCGAATTCTGTCACAAGACTGATGTTTAATTATTGTTTCTTGACGTTGCTAAGCAACGTTGTTCCATTTATCTTTGATATAGTTATCTACTTCAGTTCTAGGAAAATAAGATTTCCATTTAGCAAATATCAAAAAATATTTAATGCATTTAAATTTTTTAATAATAATTTTATTTTAATAATTTATAATATAATAATTATATTATAATAATATTAATAATATAATTTTTTTAATTACTGTGAATTTGCCATTAATTAAACATTGACTTTAATTTTTTTTTTTTTAATTTCTAGGAAAATAAGATTTCCATTTAACAAATATCAAAAAATATTTAATGCATTTAAATTTTTTAATAATAATTTTATTTTAATAATTTATAATATAATAATTATATTATAATAATATTAATAATATAATTTTTTTAATTACTGTCAATTTGCCATTAATTAAACATTGAGATTAATTTTTTTTTAATTTCTAGGAAAATAAGATTTCCATTTAACAAATATCAAAAAATATTTAATGCATTTAAATTTTTTAATAATAATTTTATTTTAATAATTTATAATATAATAATTATATTATAATAATATTAATAATATAATTTTTTTACTGTGAATTTGCCATTAATTAAACATCGACATTAATTTTTCTAAAAAAAAAAAAAATTTAGGAAAATAAGATTTCTCTTTTAAACATATTTAAAAAATATTCACTGCATTGAAAAAAAAATGGACTAAATGAAATTGGCCTAAATACAACTCACATTTTTCGTAACAATAAAAAAAAATATATTTTATAGTTTAAGCATTTTATTACAACAACCGCAGATTATTATTAACACATGATAATAACAAAGTGAGTTGTAGGATGAATGAATATTTTCTAAAGTACTTGGAGGCTTCTTACAATTCTGCTTCAATGTTTGTTTGAGCGAAGCGAAGGGCGGTGGCAAAGAGGTCGACTTTATCCTCGATATATCACTCGGGCTTGGCGAAACGTTAGATTTTTCGTACGTGCCAGGAGGGGCAACGTTGAATATAAGCGTTTTCGGTTGACCATGAATGTTACGAGTTACGAGGAGAGTCTGCTGGTTGGTGGTGCTGTCGCTCTCTCGGTCCCTGCTACTACACCAAAGGTCTTTTCCCTCCTTCGTCGCTTTTTCTTCGTCTCCGTTTAGTTTCCTTCTCTCGCGCTTACTCCCGTCGTCTACTATAACACCGGGTGACGGCGAGTCGCCGCGAGAACGGCGTAGACGACGGGGCGCTTTACGAATGCGTTCACAAATAGTCTTTATAACGAAGAGCCTCGCTCGTTCTCTGACTCATATACCGTCTGGGCACGTACCACGCCGAATAAATACCTATACTCATAGCCTAGACTGCGTGTAATGCGAATAATAAGCTAAACGCGCAAGGAAATGCTCGACGTAGTCACGTGCAATACAAATATCAATCAATATTGATAATCGGCCATGAACATAACAACTGCCGAAGCAAAAATTTTTTTTTCTTTTTTTCTCTTGCAATGTAAGTCATTAATTGTATCAAAGTACAAGTTATCTAAAAACGATGAAAAGTAGAACCTAATACATTTTTTATTTATTTTTTAATTTTTGTAAATTTATTTTGATGAGGAAATAGGTTCATCAATTTTGGAAAAGAAATTTGGAAAATTCGAGTTTAGCGCGATTTTAGTCGTTAAGAAATAATATAATTAAATAAAAATTCAAAATTTTATAGAATCGGAAACCTATCGATTTTCATGAAATTTTGTTTATATATTAAATTTGAGCTCGGAAGTTCATGTTTTGCAAAAGTAAATGCAATAATGTAAATTTTTCGAAAATTTTATAACTCCATAAAATCTGACCCACTTTTTCGATTTCAGCCAAATTTAATACCTATCAATATTAAATACGTCTTATGAAGAACTATTCGGCAAAATATCGTAAATTTTACGAAAGTAAGCGCAATCATGCCCTTTTCTGAAATTGTAGAAAATGCTATAAAATATAAATTTCTGCACAGATTTGATCAAAAATTGCAAGAATCAAGGATCGGCTGCTACTTCACTAGTGTCCCAAATTCCAGCTCAATCGTATGAACAGTTCTTGAGTTATTGGCTTAGTGCGTTAAGATGCCAGCGCCGCTTGTGGCACACCTCGGCAACAGTTGATATAAAAAAAGCATTGATTCTTATGGTAGAATATAATTTACAGAAGATTTTCCGATTATACTAAATGAACAACTGAAAAGTATTGTTATATATAAAAAATAGGTTGTTTAATTTATTTTTTTGTAATTTTGGTTATGGTAATAGGTTTTTGTTATTCGATTTATTTCGTAAAAAGGGTACATAAATTTTCGTGTGCCCGGTGTCGTCTGCACTTTTCGCCGGTGTTTATGTTTATGACAGCTGACAGCAGCATTAAAACGGCATTGAAAGATGGAATTGATAATCAGAACGGGATTCAAGGCGATAACGCATGGAGCCTAGAGGTAAGGAGTACGAACTCCTATGGAAATCGCGGTTGTGAATCGTTCGCCAAACCGTGGAAATTTTTTTTGGCGGGAACCGAAGTGAAGTGAGCGACAAATTGGCGGGAACCGAAGTGAAGTAAGCGACAAGTTGGCGGAGACCGAAGTGAAGTGGTCATGTTGTTGAACGCAGCCCTGCGGTTTTTGACGACGACGCGTTGTTCCCATTCAATAACGCCCATTTTGCGAGTAACCTGTATCAGAGATTGTTGTAATTGCGTCGTGCGTCAATTCTTGTTAATTTTCCGCCATTCATATCATCGCCAATATGGCGTCACTTTGGGGTGCGTTCGCTTCATTTTTATCGGGGGCTAACTTCATCTCGGTTCCCGTTGATATTCAGTGGTGCTCAGTCCGCTAAAATTTTACACAGTTTCGCGAACGTTTTTTCAGACTGAGTTCGTACTCCTTACCTCTAGGCTCCATGCGTGGAAAATTCTTTTGGCGGGAACCGAAGTGAAGTGAGCGACAAATTGGCGGGAACCGAAGTGAAGTAAGCGACAAGTTGGCGGAGACCGAAGTGATGTGGTCATGTTGTTGAACGCAGCCCTGCGGTTTTTGACGACGACGCGTTGTTCCCATTCAATAACGCCCATTTTGCGAGTAACCTGTATCAGAGATTGTTGTAATTGCGTCGTGCGTCAATTCTTGTTAATTTTCCGCCATTCATATCATCGCCAATATGGCGTCACTTTGGGGTGCGTTCGCTTCATTTTTATCGGGGGCTAACTTCATCTCGGTTCCCGTTGATATTCAGTGGTGCTCAGTCCGCTAAAATTTTACACAGTTTCGCGAACGTTTTTTCAGCCTGAGTTCGTACTCCTTACCTCTAGGCTCCATGGTCAAGGGCTTCGAAATTTCAATTATGTATTGGCTTCGTGCGTGACCTTCATTCGCGGCCATTTTGGACAGCCAGCGTTCGAAGCGGCGAAATTGTGCAACAGTTGATAAAAAATTATCACAGTAAAGCATGCTAGCGTACGTTAATTAACGATATTATTTATATTTCTTTAAGGTAGTCTGTTCTCATTAGCTAGTCAAATCAGTGCTAAATTTTTAATCGTGTTTCTACACATTTTGGTAGTTTTGCCGACTGTTCTGCAGAGTGGCTTGCTCATCAGCATTAGTTCTTAATATATAAATCCATCCACAGACACGGTTTTTAATTAAAATACCCTGATGCATACAAATGTCGGATGAGGTTGTTGTCATCCAGTTTTATATTAGAAAAAACCATAATTTTTGTCAGACTTTGACGAACGATAGCTCATTTTGTTTATTAAAAGATGCTTCATTGATTGACCGAAGACATTTTCTTATAGTATTCTTTGTAAGGAAATTGCAACCGTTTTTTATCTACTCTAACCTATGTAACACTATGTAACCTATATAAAACTGGATGACAACAACCTCATCCGACATTTGTATGCATCAGGGTATTTTAATTAAAAACCGTGTCTGTGGATGGATTTATATATTAAGAACTAATGCTGATGAGCAAGCCACTCTGCAGAACAGTCGGCAAAACTACCAAAATGTGTAGAAACACGATTAAAAATTTAGCACTGATTTGACTAGCTAATGAGAACAGACTACCTTAAAGAAATATAAATAATATCGTTAATTAACGTACGCTAGCATGCTTTACTGTGATAATTTTTTATCAACTGTTGCACAATTTCGCCGCTTCGAACGCTGGCTGTCCAAAATGGCCGCGAATGAAGGTCACGCACGAAGCCAATACATAATTGAAATTTCGAAGCCCTTGACCATGGAGCCTAGAGGTAAGGAGTACGAACTCAGGCTGAAAAAACGTTCGCGAAACTGTGTAAAATTTTAGTGGACTGAGCACCACTGAATATCAACGGGAACCGAGATGAAGTTAGCCCCCGATAAAAATGAAGCGAACGCACCCCAAAGTGACGCCATATTGGCGATGATATGAATGGCGAAAAATTAACAAAAATTGACGCACGACGCAATTACAACAATCTCTGATACAGGTTACTCGCAAAATGGGCGTTATTGAGCGGAAACAACGCGTCGTCTTCAAAAACCGCAGGGCTGCGTTCAACAACATGACCACTTCACTTCGGTCTCCGCCATCTTGTCGCTTACTTCACTTCGGTTCCCGCTAATTTGTCGCTCACTTCACTTCGGTTCCCGCCAAAAGAATTTTCCACGCATGGAGCCTAGAGGTAAGGAGTACGAACTCAGTCTGAAAAAAACATTCGCGAAACTGTGTAAAATTTTAGCGGACTGAGCACCACTGAATATCAACGGGAACCGAGATGAAGTTAGCCCCCGATAAAAATGAAGCGAACGCACCCCAAAGTGACGCCATATTGGCGATGATATGAATGGCGAAAAATTAACAAAAATTGACGCACGACGCTATTACAACAACCTCTGATACAGGTTACTCGCAAAATGGGCGTAATTGAGCGAAAACAACGCGTCATCATCAAAAACCGCAGGGCTGCGTTCAACAACATGACCACTTCACTTCGGTCTCCGCCAACTTGTCGCTTACTTCACTTCGGTTCCCGCCAATTTGTCGCTCACTTCACTTCGGTTCCCGCCAAAAGAATTTTCCACGCATGGAGCCTAGAGGTAAGGAGTACGAACTCAGTCTGAAAAAAACATTCGCGAAACTGTGTAAAATTTTAGCGGACTGAGCACCACTGAATATCAACGGGAACCGAGATGAAGTTAGCCCCCGATAAAAATGAAGCGAACGCACCCCAAAGTGACGCCATATTGGCGATGATATGAATGGCGGAAGATTAACAAAAATTGACGCACGACGCAATTACAACAATCTCTGATACAGGTTACTCGCAAAATGGGCGTTATTGAGCGGGAACAACGCGTCGTCTTCAAAAACCGCAGGGCTGCGTTCAACAACATGACCACTTCACTTCGGTCTCCGCCAACTTGTCGCTTACTTCACTTCGGTTCCCGCCAATTTGTCGCTCACTTCACTTCGGTTCCCGCCAAAAGAATTTTCCATGGTTTGGCGAACGATTCTCAACCGCGATTTCCATATGAGTTCGTACTCCTTACCTCTAGGCTCCATGCCCTTGACACACACACAAACAAAAGGACATTTTTTCTAAATCACTTTTCTCGATCTTTTCGATTTTTCCGAGTGTCCTGACAATAAAATGTTTTCCATAATAACAAAACTTCCTCTGTCGGAATATTTGTTAATATTATAGTTAATAATAAAATTGCACAACAATTCATAAAAGCTTTAAATAATTCTTAACCAAATGAAATGATTTCCTTACGACACAATATTTACGATATACTTCGAAGTTCGTACAACAGAGGGACACGTAGGACATGCGTGAGTCCCGTACTAAACCTCGGCTACATAATATACTAGCAAAACCCTTTCTCTCACTTTTCTTTCGGACCTACGAATTGGCTTTTGCGGCTATGAAGACCTACGGGAGCATATTGATATTACCCTCTCGAGGAACAGGCGCGGCCGTGGCCTATACCGCATCGCTACTTCTCTCAGCAGTATTCAGTCTCCCTTTCAAGCGTGCGACACCTTCCAAGTGTTGTACGACGATCGGTCGAAGAGCACGTGTTATCTTCCTTCCTCATATTATAACGCCGCAGCGTGCCAAAACTCTTGCCTCGTTCATCGCCTCTCTCTCTTTTTCTCATTCTTCTTCATCTCTCTCGTACACACACAATCTTTTCCTCTCTCTTGCACTTTTGCTTCCCGAGGTTGCGGTCACCTCTACCACTCAGGCTCTTTCGACTCGGGTGTCGCGCGACGACGCAGGAGAACTCTTCTGCTGCCCCAGTGGCAACAAACACACAGCGACGACCTCTGTCGATCACGCGCCCTCCCTTCTTTCGAAGCAACCTGAGATTTTATTTCTCGCCCGTTCTTCCACGCCTACTCAACGTCTCTCGAAACGTCTCTCCCCGTCGCATCCGTAATACGATAAAGAAAAGTTTTAGGTCACTGCACCTAAGGTGTTGCGGGTAATGCTCGCTCTTTTGTGTACCTCTTGGATCGAGCCTCCTCACATTAAAGTTTCGTCATCGATAAGCAGGCTTGTAACCGTCCATTCGTCTCACTTCGTAAGCGTTTATCGTAAGATTCTGTTGACAATTTCATTTTTGTTACAATTATCTACAGCTTCGATAAAAAGGTGAGTATGTTTTTGTTTTCTTTTGTTGGAAATATTCTGTTAAATAAAATTACGTAGACTATGAACGAAATTGTAAATGGAGGATTGCACTCCTCCATTTTTTAATAATGAAACTAAAATATATAATTAAAAAAACCGAATTAAATTTTTTATTATTAAATTACACTACTTACCTTTCCATATTCAATTAAAATTAAGAAGGTAATCAAACTATTATCTGTCCTTTCTTTTTTAGGAGACAATGTGAAATTGATAGTTTGTATAAATGTGAAGCTAACAAATTGAATTTTTTTACACACGTGTAGTTACCAACACTTTTGTTTGATAACCTAAGTTTGACCTTGATCAGAAGTTACAAAATTATTAAGGGTGCAACCCTTTCCCATTTCTCATTTTCCACCTTCGATGAACCTTCTTCAATAAGTCAGCCAAAACCTTTGAACAAGTAAGTAAATTGAGTAAAAAATTAATATATTAATATAATTAATATAAATATAATAAAATATTTTGGGCAAAAAATGAGTTTTTTTAGTGATCTGTATTTTCCTGCTCTTTCAGCTACCGACGAAGCCTTGTTTCACGAGAAAGAGAGATAGACTTTCGCGATGTTCAACAGTTTCGACCGGTGTATTACTTATTTATTAGGACCCGTACCGGGTGGTCCCGCGACATGACGAAATCGATTACGCGGGATTCGCGGAACCCGAGCATACCCGCCGCGGTTCGAACCCCCTATTCGAATTATGCTTTCCTCCTTGAGAGATGAGATTCGATGTTGCTCTCTTGGAGCTGTTCCTCAGCTCCTTCCCTGCCCTTCCCCTTACTTGCCGTAGCGTAGAGAGGCTATCGTGTGCCTCCCCCACCATATGAGGAGCAAAAGCAAGAGCAGCGATCATCTTCTTCGGTTCCTTCTGCCTCTTCATCCTCCTCCTTCTCCTTTTCTTCTTCTTTTCTCATCGGGCTTATTATGTAATCAGAATAACAATAATTGCTCGAAACGACTACTCATCAATCGAGGAGAGACAGCCGGGCCTGGGGCCATACAACGATAGCTACTTGATAGTCCGGCTATCTCCTTCTCCCTTCCTCCCTCTCCTTTCCCTTCTCTTTCCCTGAGTCCCTCTTGCTCTTCCCTGGCCCGGAATATCCTCAGCGACCCACCTTTGCTCCCTTCCCCTTCCCTTCCCTCTCCTTTCCTTCCCTTCCCTTCACTTCCCTCGAGTTCCCGCGAGCGCAAGAGGCAGAGAAGGACAGCCCGAGACCCAAGCTTTATGAGAATTGTCCCGGTGGAAGCCCCCGGTAATTATCGAGGCAACTTAACAATAACTCCTCTCGATGCTGCGAATTCTCGTTATATCCCCATCGAAAACTCCCCCGGTGTGCTTATATCCAAACCTACAAGGTGCAAATCAACTTCCCTCTGCATTATATGCACCTTTCTCCATCAGACACTTTCTTCTCCGCCGCATTGTGGATGTAACTGTACTGGTTGATTCGATTTTCGAGACCTCGCCAATCATCTCTTATATCACGTTATATATTACTTTATACAAACGGATGAGATAGGACGACTGATTTGCCTCTCCGATTTTTACCAATCATCCCAAAGGAGCCAAGATAATTTTTTGACGGTATGAGACCTTCACCGTGTCTGCGCCCATCTCTCTTTCTCTTTCTTCGAGTGGGGAGAGAGGGGGCGTCCTCCCTTTCCCTTTGCCCACCTTCTAAAGACGATTCTGTTATCGCTCTTAATGATAGGTTCGGCCAACGCCGATATACACTCGATTATCCGAGATGCATTTTTAACGCTTTAATAAAACTCTTATGAGATGCGTTAATGTCCCGAAAAACAAATTGAAGAGGGAGAGAGAGAGCAAGAGCAACAACATGCAAAATGTGACGCTGGTAATCGAGTTGCTTGTAGCTACCATCAATGGATCCACGGGACTGATCATCGTACACTGGTTTAAGCCCCAAATTGGAGCCGTTAGCCACTTTTTTTTTTCCTACACGACCGGTAATCTCGACTGTTGATGTTTTTACGAGCTTAACATAACCCCTTTAAGATATAAAAATAAAAATATTGTTTAATACATATTTAGTTGATTATGTGTTAAGGATGCTTCACACGTACATTCTCAATCAAAATTTCGGTTCGTACTGATTTGAATTCTTTGTTATTTACATAAACCAACTTCATTGCAGATAAATTCATTTTTAATAATAAGGATGCAAAATGTTATTAATAAAATAGTTGAAATATTTTTATAGAAAATTACTTTTTTATCATGAAATTAATTCTTTTGTTTAAAATATAAATATTTAGATGACACTAATCGTTTTTCCGCATTAAAAAAATATGCTGTTATACAACTTATTCTCTAAACCGCTAATAAATTAAGCCACGAAAAATTGTACAAATTAAAAAGAATCTAGCACTGATTTTACTAGTGTTTCATCCCATTTTTAATATTAATATTATTATACAATTTTATTTCCATTACACGACTCTAAAATTATTCCATGTGCAAAGAAATATTTTTTTTGCTACAAAAAATTGTAGTAATTTAGAAAAGAATCTGGCAGTGATTTTACGAGTGTGTAGTGTTCCAAGCATTAAGGAAAAAAAAAGTGAGTGGTAAAGGAAAAAGAATGGCTTATTCTCGTGCGAGTAGATATCTCACTTGATACACACAACGATGGTGGAGGGGTTCGGGTGCAAGGAAACGGGAGACCACGTCGAGGGCGTACCTATATCGACACTCGACTCTTTGCCCTCGTTGTTCCTTCTTTCCTCGGCTCGTTACCTACCCGTTATTTTTCCATGTAAACACGAGCAAAGCCAGCAAGTAGACGCGAGAAATAAGGTGAGAAGGGGATATCGTTCGAAGACCCACAAGTGTTAAAATCCACGAGTCGTGTCTTCTTCGCCTCTCCGTCCAGCGAAGTAACATCACTCCCCACATCACCGGATCTCTTCGTTCCTCTTGCGTGCGATGTGACATGTAAATTTATCGTCCTATTAAAGTTTCGATGACACGATCTTCTTTCGCTCCCTTCCTCAAAGTTTAAAAAAAATATCTACAGTAGAACGTCGAATATCCAACCTCAAGTTTATCCGAATGATAATTTCCCTGTTCGGACATTCGGTATAATTTTAAATCCTTGCGATTAGTCGATTGACAAACAAATTAGTACAAATTCTGTTGAACTGATTCGTAAGTTTCTATGAAATCTGAATCACATTTTATATCACGCAAATATTAATTAATTTTACGACTCTCGAATATTTTCCAGCTCATTTTCTGCTGCTATTTCTATTTATATATTATATATATATATAATATATATAATTTATAATATAAATATAAAAATATAAAATAACTCAGTACATTGTATATTTATTATATAAATTATATATATTATATATAATATATAATATATATTATATATATTATATATAATATATATAATTTATTATATAAATATAAAAATATACAATAACTCAGTACATTGTATATTTATTATATAAATTATACATAATATATATATAATTTATTATATAAATTATATATATAATATATAATATATATAATTTATTATATAGAATGTACTGAGTTATTTTATATTTTTATATTTCATTTACTAATGGTTCATTATAAAAATAGTTTAAATAATACAATGACCCATTGTTTAAATAATAATAACTTGACTGTTGATCAATATTTTTCAATAAAAAAAAAAACTAAACATTGTCAAGATTATATATTAATTTTGTGTATAATCCCGACTTCGTCATCCTAATAATCTCCCCAGAAAAAAATACTGAAAATCGAGCTGTTTCTTGAGTTTACGTTTTTTTAAAAATCCATATATATTTTATTTTACAGGTAGAAAAAAAATTGTAGACCAGGAGGCAAATACCCTTAATAAACAAATTCATAAATAAATAAATGATCGGCGTTTTGGTATAAAATAAATAGGAAAGGTATTAATAATGACACAAAATTTACAATTGGTATGTACAGTTTATTCGGGGAGGGGGGGATTAATATAGATAATTCTCATGGTAATGGGGGGGGTGGTAGGTTCAGGGGGTTCGGTATTCCATTTTTTAGAGTATGATTCGGGTCTTCACAATTTTTCTCTCTCTCACACTCTCCTCGCACTCGTTACATTAGATTGTTTTACGTATAATAATAATAATAATAATAATAATAGCAATAATATCAATAATTAATAATAATAATAGTAATGATAATAATAATTCTTACAAGAATCCAGGGAGGAGGGAATACCAGTTGGGGGGTAGCTAGCCTCGTCCCTAGCCTCGTGCGCATCTCTACTTCTATTTCAGTGTTAATCCCTTTCATTCTTTCATTTATTTATTTTAAACGTTATTTATTTACTCTCTCGCTCTTACTCAACATACTCCTATCTCTCTTTCTCTCAATCTCTCTCTCTCTCTCTCTCTCTCTAATTATTTCATCAATTACTTCATTATTATGCAATTCGGTTATTTAATTCAATAAATCGACAATAAATCGTATCGTAAAACGTGAGTATGTGTGCGTGAGTGAACTAGTGGCGCCGTGTATATTATTTTTATTCGTATAATCGTGTGTCCGTTCGTAGAGATTTCGACCTTCTGTAATCCAGAGGGCGAGACCTTCGATCGATAAACACGTTTTATTTGTTATTTTTTAAATTCTTCATTTAATTACACGGCTTAGGAAGTCTCTGTAGTAACCAGCGGTAAACGTATCACAAGTATGTAGCATCCATCGTTTATTTAATAATCATTCGGTAGGTCGAGTGTTCATCGAGATATTAATTAAAATTATTATTCATCATTATCTCAGACTCCACTATTTTATTTATTCGATATTCAACAATCGAGAGAAAATAAAATCGGTATGTGAAAAACTGTACTATTAATCTCTCTCCTTCCTCCTCGTCTTCTCTCATCTCCTCGTCGCTCTTTCTCATAGAAATATATATTATTTATATCATCGGTTCACGATCTCATTTTACGACGCTTTTCTCTTCATAGTCGAGAAGGAAAAGCGTGGCAAATAATTGAGATTCTTTAGCAACTATCTCGCGTATTAAATTCGTTAATGTTTCGGTTAATATTGTCTGTGCATTATGTGTGTGTGGATTTTTCTTTGTTCTGAGCCTCGGATAATTTTATTTGTAATTCTCGATCAACACTCGACGGTTTTCTTGTTTATTGTAATTATAGAGTAGCGGGTGAACACGTGAGGCAAAAAATTGTCAGGACACTTGCTTTTTGCATTCTCTTAATAATTGCTTGATGCAATGTTTTTTTTTCCGAGCATACGTGAAGCTAGTGTCACTAACAAGCGTTCGACCTTGCTGTGACCTCAACCCTCAACTGCGGTAGGTAAGTTATCCCGTTTGTTATTGTATATCAAACATTATAAACTGTAATACAATGTAAACCTGTAAAAAATATACTGGGTGGCGGCGGCTCTGTATAATATAATAAGTAGTTATTATAATCGTTTATGGTACATTTTTTTCGGTAATTAGTATAAATATATCGTTATATTATTGTTACTTTTTTTTCTGCAATTCGGGGGATTTGGGAATGCTTTTTTTTTTAATCGTACTGTATTCGCGGTCTTTCTAATGCTTATTTTTCTTTCGATTACACTTTTTTTCATTCTTCATTATCGTACAAATTCGTTATTTGTCCTGTGGTCCTTTCAGCCTCGTTCGTATCTCGACAAAGTTTTTTTTTTTTTTTTATTTCGACGAATTTTATTCTCCCTAACAATTCGAGCAATATTTAAACGACTCGGACAACGAATCTCTTATTTGTGAATTCTGAGTGGTTTTTTTTCCCGCTCTCTCTTTCTCTCTCTGTCTTTTTTCTTTTTTTTAATTATACAAATTTCGGATGCGCTTGTACGAGGCTAGGGCGACTTAGGAACTACGTGACGGCACAACCGATGCAAGTAACTATTTTTTCAGACACTCTGCTTAACTCTTTTTCACTTTTTTTTTCTTTCACTCGAGACTGCTTTTACATACATGAGGTTTGTGTGCATTTTCTTCTCTTTCCAACCGCAAAAAAAAAATGGAAGTTTGGAAATAGTATTAATTTTTATATCTAAAAATTAAAAAAAAAAAAAATTATAAAATATTATTATTTTAAAAAGAAAAAAAATTACTAGTGAAAATTTAAAATAAATGAATTGCGTTAGGATATTAATTATGAAACTATTATAATTTTTTTTTAATGCTATTTTTCAACTTCCATTTTTTTTTTGCAGGTTTTAATCATGCCAATTTTTTTTTTTTCGTGTCGATTTTGAATTTGATCGGTCGGTATTGGTTTTAGATAGTACGTCGATTTATCGAGCGTTGGCAAGTGGCAAATTCGCCCTTCTCAATTCTCCCGCCAAGAAGATAACTCGGTGAAAGGCCCTCTCAGTGCCATCTGTGGACAATCGAGAAGATGTTTCCCCACACTATTTTACCCTTCGAAGAAATGACGAAAATCCCATGAATTAGCAGAGGGTTCAACAGATTCCTTCAAATTTAAAGAACTCTTCATCATTTCTTCCCACAAATTCAAAATCGATGACAAAAAATCAAATTCACTCTTAAAAAGATCCTTCGATTGTATTCGAAATACGACAACGTCTCGACGTTTATCAACAACGAGATTAGGCTTAAAAAAATGTCAGTCGATAAATGTAATAAAAATAAAAATACAAATATACGAAATTGTAAAATGTATTTAATCTAACTTTTCACTCGAATTTCTGTAATAAATAAATGATTACAGAAATTGAGATAAAAATTAGACAAATATGATTTATTTAACATAATGAAAATAATTAAATAAAATTTTGTATTAAATTATATTGAAATTCGTAATTAATGATATGTCGGAGCGAGACTCGCAAGTCGATTCGAATACAATCTTTTTTTTCGCCTCTGTTATTTGAATTTTTCATTCGTCCCATTCATTCTGCACTCTATTCGTTTATTGTGCGTACGCGATGTGCTATTATTCGGGTCGACATTTTTTTTTCCTCTTCTTTCTTACTTTCTCTCTTTATAACAATGATTTATTATAATGATTATTACCGACCCCAATTCGGTTGCACGAAATTTGTCCTAAATCACATTCTCCCTCACACATACACACAAACATTCATTGTCCTTCATTTGCCCTTCGCGAGGTAAACATCGCGACGTAATCAATAATCAATAGACAATAATCGCATAATTAATATTAATTAATAGTCGTTAATAATAAATTAACCAATCGGGCATCTAACTATATTCCGTACCAACTATACATAATTGTCGATAATTGAGATGTATTTACGAGGGAAAACAAACGCTCTGCGATTTTATATAACAAAAAAAAAAAAAAAAAAAAAAAAAAAATAAACTTTTTTTCCTCCTTTAAAATTCTAACTAACTCGCATTAATTTTTCGCAGTTTATTCATTCTCACACAATTGTCGTCCCTCGCGTTTTATTTAACTGGAAAATAATACTGAAGTCCGCACATGTGGTGCCTATCACATTATATGTCTATGTATTTTTTTTTCTCTCGCTCACTTTTTTTTTCACTCTCGCACATTTATGCCCTAATATCTAATCGCAGACAATCGTCGTTCATGTACACAGAATAAATCGCAATTTCGCTTTATCGTTTTACACATCAGTACGCACAAACGTAATCGCGCTTTTTTATTTATTTTTATTTTATTTTTTTTCGCACCAGAGTGAATAAAAAATTGTCGTGGCCAATCTCACCGAGGGTTCGGAGGCTGCGAGGGCCTCTTAACGCCTGCGAGTGTGAGAGGCTCGCGATAAACTCTTCTTTGAAACACCCTGTTTTATAGAATAATATATATAATATCGTAATAATAATCAATAATATCCGTTTGTATTGTACAGGCTGTCATTTTTTTTTTTTTTTTTACTCTTAAGGGCCGAAGGGTTTTTTAAACGTTGGGGGTTCTTGGGGGGAGGGGTTGGGGGGGCCGAAAGCCTGTCCATTGTCACCTCCGTGTACAAGTGTGTCTTCAGTGTGTGGCATTTCTAAAATCGCTTACGTCTTATAGAAGATTTTTTTTTTTTGTTAATTATTTTTTGTTTCTTAATCTCGTACCGATACAACGTCTCCCCCTCGTTTACACATTATATTTAATCGTTAATTTAATAATATATTTTCTCATCCGCGCGGTTTTCCGGTTACCATTTTTTTTTCCCCTCGTTTTATTCTCGTGTTTATCCGAAATTTTTTTCTTTTCTTTTTTTTTTTTTCGTGATACTCGTGTGAATTAAACGCCTAATTAATCGGCAATTTTTATTTCTCAACCTTCAAAAATTGTCTCGATTCAAGATCCCAACGAAATAATCGTATTGTATTATAGATTTATGAATTACCTCTTTTTTTTTTTACCTTTTATAAGTTTAATATGTAGCATTTTTTTTTCTTCTTCAACTTCTTTTTTTTCTCTCATTTATCTATCGTAGATTTGTCTGTGGCTATCCCTGATGTGTTAGTTACCCTGCGCTTCCGTCTGGTTGTCGAAATATTGGTTGTCAAACTGTTAATGGTCTACGATTGTTTCATCGTGTAATTTTTTTCATTTTCTTTTTTTTTTTTTTTTTTTTTTTAATTATGTGTGATTGTGTTTGTGTGTTTAAGTGTCTGCTGTCGCTCTCACGCTCTCACGTCCTTTCACTCCGTCTAAAGATTGGACTTGATTTTTGGTTATTTTTCGTTCCAACTTTTGTGGAATTTTTGCCGAGAATGCCGTTTTTTTTTTCGCTCGATTTAAACTCACCAAACGAATGTGTCCGAGAAATATATCTATTTATATTTTTTAGATCCCTTTCGCTCTGTCACGATAATTCCGGTGGGTGGGGAAGCCGACTCTTCGCGGCTCGTAAAAATCTTAAGGGGGCTAGCCAGAAAAATTTGTTCTCATTTGGTTACATTTTTTTCCCCAGCCGACGAAAAAATTTCAATTTAATATATGTTTTGAGAAATAGAACGAGGAATTTTTCTGCCAATATGAAAGTCAATTAGGTCAACAAATGAATCCTTAAGCGAGATTTAAGGTTTTTCAACGTTGTGCGTTATTCTGAGGAAACTGCACATCGGATTGGTCTCAATGATGTCTCATTTTGTTCGTAGCATCATTCTACATAAATTAGGTGAAAGGATTTTTTTTTTAAGTTCGAACTTTAAGGGTCCCATGCCTCCGAAACCAAAAATGATGCTGAAATTTTGCTAATCGTTTGATAACTTGCCGTAAGGGGCTTAAAAAAAATTCTTGCGCTTAACCGGTGTAGAATGATGTTGCGAATAAAATGAGACATCATAGAGAGCAATCCTGTGAGTAGTTTGTTCTGGATCCCGCAGAAAGCTAAAAAAGCCTTAATCCGATTTCCAAAGGAATCGGTTGAACCAAGTGATTTTTATATTGACAGAAAAATCCTTCGCTCCAATCGTCAAATGATAGATTTAATTGAAATTTATTTGTCGATTGGGGTGAAAATGCGGCCAATGAAAATAATTCATTATATTCCAACTAGGCCTCTTAACGTTGCCGTCAGTCGTCGATAGTAGGATTGGGGAAGAGAAAGAAATCATAAATAAAAAAATGCATAAAAAACCAAAAATTTCGTGGCAAATTTCGTTGCGTATAATAATAATAAAAGTGACACAATTTCTACTTTTTTTTTTGGCAGGTTTTGAACAAATAAATCTTACGAGAAACGCAGAATAATAATTAAATGTACAAAAAAAGAAAAAAAAAACAGAGAGAAAAAAATATATATAAACGTGGCGTTAAAATACTCGTATTTACAAGTTTAAGAGAAGAATTAGAAAAGAAAAACGAAAAAGATAATTTTTGCATTTCTGCGATTATTGCACCAATCCCTCTCGTTTTTTGTGCACGCGGCGAAAATCGACGGGTTCGCTTTTCTTTCCTTTTAATTTAATTTCTTTTACGGAGGCTTTTCTCTCACGACTCTAATAATTCAAAATCTAATAATAATAATAATAATAATAATATCAGTAATAATAATAATAGTAATAATAATAAAGATAATTATAATTAATATTAATAATCGCGTACAGAAATTTTAATCACGTGTACCCAAACCGTTGCTCGACAGACTGCAACGAGATCGAAAACGAAACGCTCGAAAATTCGAAGATTTCTCAATAATAATAATAATCAATATTAATGATATAATTGTAATAATTATTGGTCAGACCGATTCTGCGAGTCGATCCGGGCGTTAAGCGCGACGATCCGGCGCCCTCGAGGATCGCATCATACATCTTAATTTTCAAATTATTTATCAATTATTAATTTTCTCTCCTCTATGCGCTTTGCTTCTCTTTGCTACTTATTTCTCGGTTCGCAATATTCCTCGCATCGTCGAACGTCTTCGTTTTATTTTTCATTTTTCTTCATTTCATCTCTTTACAGTAATTAACAGTAATTTACTATTTGGTATATGATCGCTCATTGTAGCAGGAACTGTTTATAGTGTGATGCTGCGGCTGGCCGAATCCCCGTCAGCGATGAGGCTCCTAAATCTCGTTTGTTAAAAATCCACGGTAATAATTCTCTCACCGGTCGACGTCGTGGGTTTATAAAATTTGAAGATAAAGAGAGCCTCGGGCGGGGTTCGCGGCTTGGTTTGTATAAGTATCGAACGCGTTCGACACAGTTTCATTAACTCGTTTCATCATTTAAATCGTTTAACATTAATTATTTCGCATTACGACGGTTTAAATATCGCGGGCTTTGCGTCCAATGATAATCGTTGCAAAAACATGGACAAAAAACAATAACCGACGAATGAACTATTAAGAAAAATAGGATTGCCTGTTATCCGGAGCTCTCTGACGTACGTCCTTTATCATCATTTCTCGTTATAATCGATATATCGATATATCGAATCGTAGTTAAAATCGGTGATTATTTCGTGTGGCTGCCGCGCGAGGGCGCCACGAAGAGTCAGTCTTGTGTTTGGGGGATTGGTAGCGAGAGCATCTCGTCGTATATTCCTCAATAACCTGGAAAATACCTTCGGTAATTTTCTCGGTTCGGCGGCGGCAGCGATTTTTCCGACGACGATCACGATCGTCGTCATATTCTCGTCCTCGAATCGTAGAGCGCAGCGTGCGGACTTGTCACTGAGGCAAGCGGCAAACACAGCAGAGCAGGTATCATCCTCGCGTGCCTTTTATTAACCGAGGCATCTCGTGCGCCTCGTTTATCCGTTCACCGGCCATTCTCTTCTTCAATCAGAGCCATTTTGTTGTAGAAGAGCTGGCGTCGATTGTGGCGCCTGCGGTGTAATATTCGAGGACGAGCTCTCGTGATTATGAACATTATCCATGGGCGAGGGAGTGCGACTAGGATGTGCCATATCGCTGCCTTGTGGACTTCCGCTTCCTGGTGGACAAACCGCGACACTAGCGCCACTTCCTGGCGGACAATTTCCAGGAGCGTTTCCGCCACCTCCAGGATTCGTCGCTGATTCCAGGACTTTTTGTTCGCTGGGCGGCAAAAGATGTACCATACTCACGGGAACCGGAAATGCGGCGCTGTAGTCGGGAAAAAAGCCCTGTGGAAGATTTCCACCGAGTAGTGGATGATGGGGAAAATTGCCATCGTCACCTGGATGCGGAAGTCCCGCGAGTGGATGACTCATCTGCGGTGGCGCTTGAATCGCTTTAACGTTGTTATTCAGCGAGTTCATCACTTCGCCGGTGGTGGCGCCCGTGCAATCCCTCCTAAGCTGTTCGAGCTTCAAGCTTTTCCCGTATTTGCCTCTTACGTACATTAGAAGGCTGTTGTAAGGAATACCGAACATTCTGCTGGCTTGTGAAGTCGTCATTTGTTTGTTCCACACGTGTTGCAGGGCTATCGTTAGTTCGGCATTTGTCCACGATCTTGGTGGACCACCACGAGGGGCGCTGTGCTGTCCTTTTGGTCGTCCAATTGGCATTCCTCCGCGTCCATGATCGGACCATCTTCTTGCGCCACCGCCGCTGTCGCTTCGATGTTTTTTCAGCTTTTTGCTCTGATGATGTCCAAGACTCGCGCCACCGAACAAACCATGAAGAGTTTCCGGTTTGAAGCTGTCGTGAAGATCAGCGAGCAATGAGCCACGATCGAGACCGCCACCGTGAGGGAAAAGACCACCAGCGCCGCCAACCGGCGACATTCCATCCATGGGAAAAACGGCCACGGATCTTATGGGCGTCAACGCGGATTCTTCCTGTCGCTGCTGTTCCTGCTGATCTCGACACTGGGAAGATTCTCTCTGCTGCTGATAAGGATTGTGCTGATGTCGACTGTGAGGACTTTCCTCTCTCGCGTGATGCGCCCCGTGACTTTGTTGCAACTGACTCGGATGATTCGGCAGCCATTGCGCCGCCAATTGGCCCAATTGACCGAGGCTCGTCAGGTACTCGCTGTGCTGATGCGGCGGCGTTAACGAAAGCGCCGACATCGCCGACAAACCTCCCGCCGGAAGATCCTGAAGACTTCCATCAGGATGAAGACTCGTGCCGGTGAGAGGCGAACATCGTGGACTTCCCGTTGGTTCCCTCTCGATTTTAATCCGATTGTGATGATCCGACGGGGATTCCGGCGAATGAGGCCTCTTCAGGGAAAGATTTTCCGCTATATCTTCGCGTTCACGTTGCTGATTTTGGTGGCTCGTGTTGTTATTGTTGTTGTTGTTATTGTGTGTACCGATTGGTGTCGTTGGTGTCGTTGGTGTTTGCTGTTGTTGTTGTGTTTCCTGACGCTGTTGACTCGCCATTGCGAGATTTAGACCGCTCAACGGACTCAAACTTGGCGGTGGATGAGGTCTGCTTAGATCCTGAGGAACCAACTCGCCGGATCTTCTTCGTGGCCGCGCTTGTTTTCTTCTTGGCATTAATGGCGAACTGCAAAGCTCACGGAGATCGCGTACTGAAAAATTTAGGTGGCCCATGTGCGGAAGACGTTGCTCCCTCTGGATTATACCGCCTCTTGTGTCGATTCTCGTCGCTGTTGTCTCCATATTCTCCTCGTCGACTGGACTTCCCTGACGCGCACCCTCGGGAGTAGATGGCTCGCCCAATAGATCTGTCGTTGGCGTTTCCGGTGGACTCGCTGGTCGAGGCTCTGACGAAGCTAAACCACGCACTTGTAGACTCTCCGCTGCTCGCATCAAGCCTGGCAATTCTTCACGACCCACACGCACCTCACCTCTGTACATAAAGTCTATCAGTGCTGCCACCTCGCGGCCCGGAAAATCCTTCAGGACTATCACTGGATGCTTGCAAGGATGCTCCGCGAATATCCTCTCGAAAAACGGACTGAAATTTATCAAATTTTTACTAATTAGACAATTATTAAATTTAACAATTATTTTATGTGACAACTATTTAATTTAATAATTATTTTATGTGACAATTATTAAATTTAATAATTATTTTATGTGACAACTATTTAATTTAATAATTATTTTATGTGACAATTATTAAATTTAATAATTATTTTATGAGACAATTATTTAATTTAATAATTATTTTATGTGACAACTATTTAAATTAATAATTATTTTATGTGGCAACTATTTAAATTAATAATTATTTTATGTGGCAACTATTTAATTTAATAATTATTTTATGTGACAACTATTTAATTTAATAATTATTTTATGTGGCAAGTATTTAAATTAATAATTATTTTATGTGACAATTATTAAATTTAATAATTATTTTATGTGACAATTCTTAAATTTAATAATTATTTTATGAGACAATTATTTAATTTAATAATTATTTTTTGTGACAACTATTTAAATTAATAATTATTTTATGTGGCAACTATTTAAATTAATAATTATTTTATGTGGCAACTATTTAATTTAATAATTATTTTATGTGACAACTATTTAAATTAATAATTATTTTATGTGACAACTATTTAATTTAATAAATATTTTGTGTGACAATTATTTATTATACAATTTAATCATTAGTAAATGTGGAAACTTCGTCAAATTAAATAAATTTCTGAATGTACTCAAAAGAATTGGCAATCAATGGGATATTTACAATTATTAAAAAGTTAATTAGCTTGGCTAAAAAAAAATTAATGCTTTTTTACTGACTTTTGTGCTATTAAACTTTGAATTTTAATGACGTATTTCAACAGTACAAATAATTATTTATATGTTTACGAACAGTAAAGAATTTCTAGCTAACTTGCGATTCGATATTAATTTACTTTTTACAAGAATTTGTATTCAATATTTAATAGTTTTTAGAAAAATACTTAAATATTGAATTATTTGCTCATTTAACTATTCATTTCAATTTGCATCCAATATTTAACATTTCGTACAATTTTTTTAGCAAGCTCGCGAATCAACAATAATTTATAAATTTAGCAAACAATTATTGAATATTGACAGCAAACTATTGGCTCTTAACCACATAACCATCTATATCTATTCGAAACACAAAACTTTTCCAGCAAACTTGCCATTCAACAATGATTCGAAAGTGCTAATAATTCTTTTTCAATATTTAATAAAATTTCACAAAATTATTAAATATAAAAATCGTGGAGATTTTCAATATTTAATAAAATTTCACAAAATTATTAAATATAAAAATCGTGGAGATTTTCAATATTTAATAAAATTTCACAAAATTATTAAATATAAAAATCGTGGAGATTTTCAATATTTAATAAAATTTCACAAAATTATTAAATATAAAAATCGTGGAGATTTTCAATATTTAATAAAATTTCACAAAATTATTAAATATAAAAATCGTGGAGATTTTCAATATTTAATAAAATTTCACAAAATTATTAAATATAAAAATCGTGGAGATTTTCAATATTTAATAAAATTTCACAAAATTATTAAATATAAAAATCGTGGAGATTTTCAATATTTAATAAAATTTCACAAAATTATTAAATATAAAAATCGTGGAGATTTTTATATTTAATAATTTTGTGAAATAAAAATCGTGGAGATTTTTATATTTAATAATTTTGTGAAATTTTATAAAAAATGGAAAAAGAATTATTAGCACTTTCGAATCATTGTTGAATGGCAAGTTTGCTAGAAAAGTATTAATTTCTTACAGTAAAAATTCGCATAATCCTTTCTCAACTTAATAATTGAAAGTTACACACGATCACTATCCTTTTAAAAATGGAATTACAATTACTTTTACAAAATTACTTTTACAAATCGAAAGTGGCAAAATTTTGTGTAATAAAATTTCCCAAAATTATTAAATATAAATATCTCGATGTATTAATGTCTCGCAGTAAAAATTCATGTAATTCATATAATTTCTCAAATTCCCAATTTAAAGTTACATACGATCATTATATCTTTCTTTTATTACATGTATTTTAATTAAAAAAAAAAAAAAAAAAAAAAAAACCTCGTTGCTCTCTCCACTTTTGTATGTTAAAGTTAATTGAAGATTTAATCGTAAATAATTTCTCACCTGCAGGCACTGAGGACGACCTTGTGGGCCCTCAGACTCGTTTCCGAGCAGACGAGTGTGACATCAACGAGAATTTCGGCGTGAAGAAGAGCCTCGAATGCCTGAAGTATGTGAGTTTGATGGTTGTTCCATCGCAGCGAATAATGCGATTGCAGTGCCATTGTAGCGTCGGGACTGTCCGCGGCGCTGGACATTTTTTTCTTTCTCTTCGTCCAAAGTCTTGGCGGTGATGAGGATGGTGGTCTCAGCCTGGACCACGGAGCCACGTTGCTCCCTCGTCTCCTACCGACACTGGACGACGATACTCTCGTTTTCTCGTAATAATAACTTTTCCGACCGGCAACGATTAATAATAATAATAATAATAATAATGGTAATAATAATAATAAATCTACCACGTGATCGAGGAAAAAAAAACGACCGCTCTCGCCGGCTCTTCCATCCACTTTTCTTCTCACCGAATATACAAATTCTCGAGGCTAATTCAATATCATATCCTCTTATTTATTACTAAATCTATAAACACTCCGCGTAATTTTGTCACTCGCACTTGTTGTCCTCGTTGATCCTCGAATTTCTTCAACTTTCTTCTCTTCCTCGTCGTTCTTTACGGTCGTCCTTCCTTCAGTCTTTTCCCGCCGGTTTTGCCGTGTCTCTGTAAATAAATAAAAATCGTTAGTTTTCGCTGTTTATGACTGGAATATAAAAATTGTTTATCATTTTTTTTTCAGTGAATTGGTAACATTGAAGCGCAGATTAAATGGAAAATAATTTTTTTTTCAACTACACGAAAAATTGGGTTGATTTATGGAGACACAGTGTTGTGAATAATAAACAATTTTTAACTCAGGCTAATTATTTGTGATTCATTAGGAAGTTAGTAATGATTCAATGTGAAATGATTTTTTTCCAATCTGCACGAAAAATGTTTGGAAAATAAAAAATTCTTAACTCCAATTTTTGTTTGATTAGAAAATTGTTAACAAAAAAGTAAATAATTTATATCAATCTACCTGAAAAGTTGTGTTTTTTTTAAGCTTAATCTTTTTATAGATAAAAAAATAAAAATCGTTGAACCTTATGGTTTGAAAATAAAAATTCTTCAACGGTAATTTTTGTTTTATTTTAGGAAATCGGTAACATCGAAGCGATACAATATAATTTCTTTCCAATCTACACGAAAAATGTTCGGAAAAAAAGTCTTAACTCTAATTTTTGTTTCATTAGAAAATTGTCAACACAAAAGTAAATAATTTATATCAATCTACCCGAAAAAATGTGTTTTTTTTTAAGCTTAATCTTTTTATAGATAAAAAAATAAAAATCGTTGAACCTTATTTTTTTTTCATGTGAAATAATTTATTTCTACCTACGCGAAAAATTGTGTCGAAATACAATTTTACGGTGTCTCTGTAAATCGACACAATTTTTATAATAGGGTGTTTATGGTTTGAAAATAAAAATTCTTCAACGGTAATTTGTGTTTTATTTTAGGAAATCGGTAACATCGAAGCGATAGAATATAATTTCTTTCCAATCTACACGAAAAATGTTCGGAAAAAAAGTCTTAACTCTAATTTTTGTTTCATTAGAAAATTGTTAACACAAAAGTAAATAATTTATATCAATCTACCCGAAAAATTGTGTTTTTTTAAAGCTTAATCTTTTTATAGATAAAAAAATAAAAATCGTTGAACCTTATTTTTTTTTCCATGTGAAATAATTTATTTCTACCTACGCGAAAAATTGTGTTGAAATACAATTTTACGGTGTCTCTGTAAATCGACACAATTTTTATTATAGGGTGTTTATGGTTTGAAAATAAAAATTCTTCAACGGTAATTTTTGTTTTATTTAAGGAAATCGGTAACATCGAAGCGATAGAATATAATTTCTTTCCAATCTACACGAAAAATGTTCGGAAAAAAAGTCTTAACTCTAATTTTTGTTTCATTAGAAAATTGTTAACACAAAAGTAAATAATATATATCACTCTACCCGAAAAATTGTATTTTTTTTTAAAGCTTAATCTTTTTATAGATAAAAAAATAAAAATCGTTGAACCTTTTTTTTTTTCATGTGAAATAATTTATTTCTGCCTACGCGAAAAATTGTGTTGAAATACAATTTTACGGTGTCTCTGTAAATCGATACAATTTTTATTATAGGGTGTTTATGGTTGAAAAATAAAAATTCTTCAACGGTAATTTTTGTTTTATTTAAGGAAATCGGTAACATCGAAGCGATAGAATATAATTTCTTTCCAATCTACATGAAAAATGTTCGGAAAAAAAGTCTTAACTCTAATTTTTGTTTCATTAGAAAATTGTTAACACAAAAGTAAATAATTTTTATAGATAAAAAAATAAAAATCGTTGAACCTTATTTTTTTTTTTCATGTGAAATAATTTATTTCTACCTACGCGAAAAATTGTGTTGAAATACAATTTTACGGTGTCTCTGTAAATCGACACAATTTTTTATTATAGGGTGTTTATGGTTGAAAAATAAAAATTCTTCAACGGTAATTTTTGTTTTATTTAAGGAAATCGGTAACATCGAAGCGATACAATATAATTTCTTTCCATCTACGCGAAACCGCACGCGTGCTCTTATTCGACGGGAAAGAAGGTAGTGCCAAATAGCAAAGTAAAACAAAAAGTTTAGTTCGAGCTAGCGAGTCGTACACGATCGTACGACGCTTTCACCGAGTACTCTGACTATTCGGTGTACCAGTTGTCGCGGATGCGCGATCACCGTTAAATTTCATTGTTAACGATTCATGCCGAGTGCACTCGTGTCTCCGATACTGTACGATTTAAACTTGTCTCGCAACTTCGCGACGATAATCCTCTCGGGGGCGCAACGGAAGCTTAACTTTCTTCTTCACACTACAATAATTACAAATTATCTGCGGTTTCTGTTCTCAACATTTTTTTAAACACTAACAATAAAAAAAAGAGAATCTGCAATTAACACAAATTTCTATAGCATCTAATGTATATTGAAATAAACAATATTTTTATTTAAAACAAATTTTTTCAGTCAAATCCAAAATTGCCAATTGTTACTTTTTATTATTTTTATATTATTTTCTACTCAAAGCCTAAAATATTTTTAATTCTTTAAATAATAGCACTTAAATAAAAAAAAGTTTTTCTCAATACATTTATTTAATTATTATTCTAACGTTGAGTCAAAATAATTTTTTAATTATACTCCATAATGTCCTTTTATTTATTTATATAATAACAATATTAAAAAGAAATTCTCAACAAAACAAATCAACTATTTTTTCAGTTCCGCATGTAACTAATTCGTTTTTTAATTCAAAGTCTCGACTATTTATGTGTTCCAGTTGTTTATTATACAACACTCGAAGCGTCGGCTTCTTCGCTGCATTATATCGCGAAGGGATACATTAGAAGTTCTCCGAGTAGCGTTGATAACACAAGTGAAGCTTTTACGTCCCTACGAGTCTTTGTCACGTAATTCTCCGGTTATTTTCACAAGTGCGTAAAGCCTATTGTGTCACTTCTCAATTTGGTTATAACAGACACAAACGCGTAACGCCGTGTTACGTCTACAATTTAATATAAAAACAAAAGTGTATTTAAAAAAAGGGCGCGAAATCCTCGGGCGCTTCGAAGTCTCCGGCACGTCACTGTGCGCCCGATGAAAACTCCTCGCGAACTTTGTTGTCAAACTCACACGTGTCGTCGCTGCGACCGAAGAGAGAGAAAGAACTAAGAGATCTACAGAAAAATAAATAAAAAAACCGCACACAGTTGCGCGTCCTTTTTCTTCTGTTTTGTCCGGACGATTCGCGGAAACTACCAAACATTATTGCAGTCGTGTGTACGTCTCTACCTGAGATTTTTTCATTTGTGGCAGAAAACTAGTATGAACGATTTTTAGTCGGCACGCGAACTGAGACGGGCCGTGCAGTCTTGTGATTTATGCGTTCAACTCAAACTCTGTGTCTTATCGTACACGTATTTTCGTCTCTCTCTTTTTCTCTCTTTCTGTTCCGTCACTGGGCCGACGGAATCGATCAAACTGCACGAATTAATTACCGTTTTATCGTTTAATATAAACAGGATAGGCGGTTTTTTTTTCACCGGTAGTTCGAGACGAAATATTTTTTACTCAAGTAGTGAATTGTTAGCAAAGTATAAATTTTGTAACAAAGTTTTTGAGTTTTTTGGTATGTCAGAAATTTCATTGTTGTGACACGATTTTGTAATCATTTTGCTTCATTATTTTTCACGCGGCGTTTTAAAAGGCGAATTTTTGAAATATTGTGGAAAGATTTGTTTTTGTGGAAAAGATGATAATCTTGATATGTTTTGACATAAAAAAGCGGAGCAGTTTTGAGAGATAATTATTATGGCAAGTTTTGCAAAAGTTTGATAAGTTATATTTCGCGCACAATTCATACGCTATTGTTGTGAATTTCGCGGGTCAATTATTTTTTGACACAATGGAGATCATTTTGCGACATTTTTGTATTCGTATGTAAAGAAATTTGATGATTATTGAAAGTTATGTAAAAACTTTGCCTGACTTACTTTCGCAGACAGTTAATAAGAAATTGTTATGGAATTCGTGCAGAAATGATTGTTAATAACAAAATAGATAACTTTGCAATATTAATGAGTCCAAAGGACAGAAATCGAATTTTTGTTTAAAGTTTTGTAAATTTCTTATTCATCATTTTCCACGCATATTCATTAACAAATTATTGTAAATTTCGCGGGGAAATGATTGTTTATAACAAAGTCCATTTTGCAATTGGTATCCATAAGTAAAAAAATTTAATTAATACGGCACTCAATTAGTTTTTAATTATATTTTTAGCGGTACATAAAAAATTAAAATTTCCGCTAATATAATAAAAACTAAATCTCAAAAAGGTTTAAAACATAATAAGCGACACTGAAATTCCTACGATAGTCGAAGTCGCGTGGTTCGGAGCGCGCGCAGAATTTCGCGTAGATATTAAATCGCGCACACCACAATCAGCTGATTTTCGAGAGGCTGGATGATTTTTTTTGTTTCATTTTGTTTTTAATCCTTTTAAAATCTCACCCCTTCGTCGTATTCACTGTGTGGATTAATTGGCACTTGAAAAGACGCAAATTTTGTTTTTCACGTTAATTGCACAGAATCCTTAGACACAATGTTTTGCACCACAATATCGAAAAAAAAAAACGGAACGAAATGCATTTTGACACTAGGAGGTTCATGGTTTAAGGGGGGAGGTTAAAAAATTTTTGGTACCCAAAATTATGACGTCTCGAGGTGAAAGAAATTAAAAGAAAAACACACTGACCGTGGCGATAAAGTTGCGTGTGGCGGGCACAACGGCGTCGGCGACGGCCGGTGAGTGAATGCGCCGTGACGTTAGGCGCCCCTCCTAAGAATCCCCCACCGCTAGGAGTCGCCGCTACGTTGTAGCGCGCGGGGGCGCTGCGGGGGATGCAAGCGAGTAAGTGAGAAAGAGAGAGAGAGAGAAGGAGGAGGAATAGAAGGAGGAAAGGAAGGAAGGAAAGGAGAAGGAGGTGAAGGAGGACGATGAGAAGGCGAGGACGAGGAGGTGGAAGAAGGAGCAGCAGTAGCAGCAGCATATCCCCCCACCCTTTAGCTTGAGCTCCTTTAACCCCGCCCCCGCGTCCCCCCCGACGACCAACATCCGCGGACCGCGAACTACCCTTCCTACCACTTTGAAAACCAACCCCTCAGCTGCTCGACCGTGCCACTGCAAACCCTCTCTCTCTTTCTCTCTTTTTCTTTTTCTCTTTCCTTTTCTCTCTGTCTCTCTCGCTTTTTCTATGTATGTATATATTTTTTTCTCCCTCCCTTTTTATACATGTATATCTTTCTTACTATCTCACGTCGCACGCTAACTTATATGCTCTGTACTTCGATATATCTTATATATGTGTGGTTCTCCCTTTCCACGAGTTGGAACTACACCGGTGGATACGGATAAGATTCGAGAAAGACACGCACCTACGACGACCAGGAATAATAATGTCGTGTAAGGATTCAAAGTCATGCGAGATTTCGGGGGATTTTTAGAAATATGTGTAAGGGGTGGGAGAATCAGAATTTTACCGGCACGCTAATTTTAACCGGAAGTTGTGACCAGGCGACGCAAGTTAGGCAATATTTTGGTAGCAGGCATTAAGAATGAATATATAGTTTTGGGGGAATTGAGATTGTTGATTTATTCTGGCTGTCCAGTCCTGATTAATAATGATAACTTATTGGGAGGTTTTGAGACTGTAAGTTGGTGTAAGTTGAGCAATAATTTAGTTGCGGGGTTTTATAAAAAAAATAATTTTGTGATTAAGATTGTTAATTGAGGACGATTGAATTTTTATTAATAGTGATAATTGATTGATTTTATGAGTTTTGATTGACATGAAAAATTTATGTGCCTTGCATTTTTTAAGTTGCTACCAAAATGGCGGTATTTATCAGCTATTCTTAAGTGTAATAAAATAAATACAGGTAAATACTAGAAATAAATGAAAAATTGTATTTATAACGATTTTGAAGGCTTTGATTCATATACAAATGTCAAGTGCATTGGATTTTTTAAGTTGCAATCAAAATCGGCTATTTATAAAAACTATTATAAAATAAATATTTATAAATACTATAAATAATTAAAAAATAGTGTCAACAATTTTTTTTTGAAGAACTGAAGCTTCATATAAAAATATTACGTGCCTTGGATTTTTCAATTTATAATCAAAATACTACAAATAAATAAATAAAAATATTAACAATAATTACTTCAAGAAAGTTGATATTACAACGTTTTAAAACAGAATTGATATAAATAATGATCCAAGTAAGAAGAAGAGAGAATCCCAAAATAGCTGACAAATATCACATTTTGAATTAGTGCAAAACTTAATTCAACAAATATAATTCCGATTTTAGTTAAGCCTTAAGAATATTTCTTTGGTCTCTTAATTCATTTTCCAAGTAATTTCGCATCATAATCCAAAGTCTCGCAGGTGCATGGCTTAAAAACCTAAATCAAAGTGAAAGCTACACCACGAAATTTACAATCTAACGGTTAATTGCTTTTCCTCAGAAATGACCATGCCAAGGTCTTAAGGGTGTGTGGACCCTCGAGGGATTACTTGGCGCGTACGATTGTAAGAAGTTTCAAACGTTAAACCATAAACGGTAAGAAACATTGAGTTATTATATTTTCTGTACCTGTAAATCTCATACGGTGTTGATTCCAGGTGTCCGGCGGTAGAAAAACGTCTTCTTCACTTCAGCAATAGCACCTTCTTCTAATCCTCCAATAAACATCTTCCCCCTTCGATATTTCGTCAATTTCACACTGCCACAATAATTATTCAGCACAAAACACTCGCGAAGATAAAACAAAATAAATGATAAGGAAAAAAACGAAAAAGGAAAAAAAACGTAGACGTCAAATCAGGGGAGGAAACATCAGCGTGATATCCTCAGCTTTTGGTTTCCCGCCGGCGAATGGCTGCTGATAAGGAACTCTTGACCTTCCCATCCCATGGACAATGTCATCGACGTTAAATCCCAAAAAAAAAATCTTCTTTCTGCCTTTTAGTTTTTTCTATATAGCACCCTTATCGTTTTTCACTCCACTTTGCCACTTGTGCTAGCATCCAACTCCCTCATCCCGAAGTCCTCGTGCTCAGTTTGGAAGAAGATTTTTCGTTGAACTTCAGGAAGAAAATAAACACGGACACTCTCGAAGAATCCCGGACACGGAGAACAACTTGGCTGTTGTGGCTTCGGTGGGAAACTGTCTCGAAAAACTCGGAGGGACTCTCAGGTGGAAAAGTGCTTGGATGAGCACGTGTCGCACACGATGGGGGTAGTAGTAGGAACTGTGCGGGGTTGTAAGTGTGTCGGTTTATACGGTAAGTCGTACGGTCGGCTTTTCTGGAGAACGGGCTCACCTGTGCGCCCCCACCCCTAGCTCATCTTCCCCCTCCTTAACCACCGGCACCCTTAAACCGAAAAATCACAGGAAAACACTGTCGTCACGCACTTCCAAGGCAGAAAAAAAAATGTCCACTGCTAAACACACGGGAATTTTTTTCCGCATCCCCAAGGGGTTGCTCAAGATAACTGTATACTTTTCATCTTCCTCCCCTTCGCACTTGTGGAGAAAAAAATTCTCAAAACTGACACTGCGACGAACGATTATTGTGAGTCGAAATTTTCTTTGGAATTTTTTTGTTTTTTTTTTGTTTTTTGGTACTACAAAAGGATAATATTTAAAATGATAAAGTTTCAGGTTGGCTCAGACTGCGGAGCGGTCGCGTTGAGACTGCCTCCGCGTACTCGCCACTGGAAGGGAACGCGACGAAGCAAAGCAGCAGCAGCGGCGAGCAGCGAGCCGGAGGTCGTCGAAGCCTCGAAGGAGTCCCACCTCCTTGGCCACCTCCAACCGCAGGGGTACCAGCCCACCGGACCCCCTCTCCATTTCTGCTTCTGCTCTTCGCTTCTTTATCGCTCGCCAGCGGTTATTTCCGTCTTCTTTTAACGTTATAGAAATACGGGCCAACTCTTTCCCTCGCGCTCCCCGGCTAAACCGAGAGATATTCTCGCGTTGCCCCTCTTCTTCATCCTCCTTGTCGTGGGAGTAGTAGCATGGTGAACATAAGAGTGAGAAGGAGTCGCGCGAACAACCGCGGCCTATCTCGTTCTCTTGTCGACGATACGTCGACTCGCTTGTCCGACGTCAACCTGCGAACCTGCCTATTTGTCGCACTTCTACGCTCTGCACTCACCTGCGTGACACTCCCATCCTATGCTCGGCCTCGATGTGCCTCTCTTTTACGCTGGATTGCTGAGGTAGGAGGGCACTAATGTCCATCGACTTTTTATCACAATTCGATGGCTTTTGTGTTTTAAGAAGAACTTTAATTTTGCACTTTTTTCAGCCACATTTTTGTGCGCATTTGACAAGTTTCGAGGGGGAGTTGTAGAGTTGTCTTGCAAAGGAAATAACGCTGATTATTAGGAAGATGGACGATTTTTTCGTAGGCTGAAAAAATCAAGTTTGGATTCTGTCTTCTAGATCGTAATAATATGTCACTCTTTTGATGGAATTGCCGAGGTCGGAGGACATCCACTTTTATGACAATTCGATGACTTTTGTTTGTAACAAAAGGAATGAAAATTTAGCTTTTTTATGACACATTTTTGTGGGGATTTGATAAGTTTGGAGTAGAAGATGTAAAGTTCTTTTACAGAGGAGATAATATTGATTATTGCGATGATAAACGATTTTTTTCGTAGGTTGAAGAACTCAAGTTTGGATTCTAGATGGTAACTTTCGTATCCTACGTTCAGCTTTGATATGTCATTCTTTTGATGGAATTGCTGAGGGAGGAGGACAGTAATTCATCGACTTTTTATCACAATTCGATGGTTTTTGTGTTTAATCGAAAGAATGAAATTTAAAGTTTTTTTGTGACATATTTTTGTGTGCATTTAATAAGATCAAACTACACGAATTAATTACCGTTTTATCGTTAATATAAACAGGATAGGCGGTTTTTTTTTCACCGGTAGTTCGAGACGAAATATTTTTTACTTAAGTAGTGAATTGTTAGCAAAGTATAAATTTAGTAACAAAGTTTTTGAGTTTTTTGGTATCTCAGAAATTTAATTGTCGTGACACGATTTTGTAATCATTTTGCTTCATTATTTTTCACGCGACGTTTTAAAAGGCTAATTTTTTAAATATCGTGGAAAGATTAGTTTTTGTGAAAAAGTTGATAATCTTGATATATTTTGACTATAAAAAAGCGGAGAAGTTTTAAGAGATAATTATTATGGCAAGTTTTGTAAAAGTTTGATAAGTTATATTTCGCGCACAATTAATACGCTATTGTTATGAATTTCACGGGTCAATTATTTTTTGACACAATGTAGATCATTTTGCGACATTTTGCGGTATTCGTTTGTACAGAAATTTGATGATTATTGAAAGTTATGTAAAAACTTTGCCTCACTTACTTTCGCAGATAGTTAATAAGAAATTGTTATGGGATTCGTGCAGAAATTATTGTTAATAACAAAATAAATAACTTTGCAATATTTCTTTCTTTCTTTTACAATTCAGCTTTGATAGGTCATTCTTTTGATGGAATTGCTGAGGGAGGAGGACAGTACTGTCCTCCTGTGTGGATTTGATAAGTTTGGAGTAGAAGATGTAAAGTTCTTTTACAGAGGAGATAATACTGATTATTGCGATGATAAACGATTTTTTTCGTAGGCTGAAAAACTCAAGTTTGGATTCTAGATGGTAATATTCGTATCCTGCGTTCAGCTTTGATATGTCATTCTTTTGATGGAATTGCTGAGGGAGGAGGACAGTAATTCATCAACTTTTTATCACAATTCGATGGTTTTTGTGTTTAATTGAAAGAATGAAATTTAAAGCTTTTTTGTGACATATTTTTGTGTGCATTTAATAAGATCAAACTACACGAATTAATTACCGTTTTATCGTTTAATATAAACAGGATAGGCGGTTTTTTTTTCACCGGTAGTTCGAGACGAATTATTTTTTACTTAAGTAGTGAATTGTTAGCAAAGTATAAATTTAGTAACAAAGTTTTTGAGTTTTTTGGTATGTCAGAAATTTAATTGTCGTGACACGATTTTGTAATCATTTTGCTTCATTATTTTTCACGCGGCATTTTAAAAGACTAATTTTTAAATATTTTGGAAAGATTAGTTTTTGTGAAAAAGTTGATAATCTTGATATATTTTGACATAAAAAAGCGGAGAAGTTTTAAGAGATAATTATTATGGCGAGTTTTGTAAAAGTTTGATAAGTTATATTTCGCGCACAATTAATACGCTATTGTTATGAATTTCACGGGTCAATTATTTTTTGACACAATGTAGATCATTTTGCGACATTTTGCGGTATTCGTATGTACAGAAATTTGATGATTATTGAAAATTATGTAAAAACTTTGCCTCACTTACTTTCGCAGACAGTTAATAATAAATTGTTATGGGATTCGTGCAGAAATTATTGTTAATAACAAAATAGATAACTTTGCAATATTTCTTTCTTTCTTTTACAATTCAGCTTTGATATGTCATTCTTTTGATGGAATTGCTGAGGGAGGAGGACAGTACTGTCCTCCTGTGTGGATTTGATACGTTTGGAGTAGGAGATGTAAAGTTCTTTTACAGAGGAGATAATATTGATTATTGCGATGATAAACGATTTTTTTCGTAGGCTGAAGAACTCAAGTTTGGATTCTAGATGGTAATATTCGTATCCTGCGTTCAGCTTTGATATGTCATTCTTTGATGGAATTGCTGAGGGAGGAGGACAGTAATGTTCATCGACTTTTTATCTCCAATTCGATGGTTTTTGTGTTTAATTGAAAGAATGAAATTTAAAGCTTTTTTGTGACATATTTTTGTGTGCATTTAATAAGATCAAACTACACGAATTAATTACCGTTTTATCGTTTAATATAAACAGGATAGGCGGTTTTTTTTCACCGGTAGTTCGAGACGAAATATTTTTTACTTAAGTAGTGAATTGTTAGCAAAGTATAAATTTTGTAACAAAGTTTTTGAGTTTTTTGGTATCTCAGAAATTTAATTGTCGTGACACGATTTTGTAATCATTTTGCTTCATTATTTTTCACGCAACGTTTTAAAAGGCTAATTTTTTAAATATTGTAGAAAGATTAGTTTTTGTGGAAAAGTTGATAATCTTGATATGTTTTGACATAAAAAAGCGGAGAAGTTTTGAGAGATAATTATTATGGCGAGTTTTGTAAAAGTTTGATAAGTTATATTTCGCGCACAATTAATACGCTATTGTTATGAATTTCACGGGTCAATTATTTTTTGACACAATGTAGATCATTTTGCGACATTTTGCGGTATTCTTATGTACAGAAATTTGAAGATTATTGAAAGTTATGTTAAAACTTTGCCTCACTTACTTTCGCAGACAGTTAATAAGAAATTGTTATGGGATTCGTGCTGAAATTATTGTTAATAACAAAATAGATAACTTTGCAATATTTCTTTCTTTCTTTTACAATTCAGCTTTGATAGGTCATTCTTTTGATGGAATTGCTCAGGGAGGAGGACAGTACTGTCCTCCTGTGTGGATTTGATAAGTTTGGAGTAGGAGATGTAAAGTTCTTTTACAGAGGAGATAATATTGATTATTGCGATGATAAACGATTTTTTTCGTAGGCTGAAGAACTCAAGTTTGGATTCTAGATGGTAATATTCGTATCCTGCGTCCAGCTTTGATATGTCATTCTTTTGATGGAATTGCTGAAGGAGGAGGACAGTAATGTTCATCGGCTTTTTATCACAATTCGATGGCTTTTGTGTTTAATTGAAAGAATGAAATTTAAAGCTTTTTTGTGACACATTTTTGCGTCCATTTAATAATTTTAGCGTAGAAAATTTACAGTTGTTTTAAGGGTATTCAATGACTTTTATGTTTTTCACCAGAATCAATGAAAATTGAAGTATTTTGAACGATATTTGTGACAAAATTTCATTAGCAATTGTCAAATCTCCAGAGGAAGATTAAGATATATTTTACAGAGGCAAAGCTGTAATTTTTACTGATTGATTAGCACGATGAATGATTCATTTGGAGATTGGAGCAATCATGAATGAATTTTAGCGAATTAAAAAATATCGCTGTTGCGATTGATATATCAGGATGATGAACGATTTTTTCTTAGGATTATGTGACGATCGATTTTACCGAAATCAAATTTATATACCTTCGCACAACGATCGAGCGATTGACTTAAATAGGCTTTCGATTTACGGGAACTTGCAATTACATATAGTAGCCGTAAATCGAGCATATGTGTAGTACATAGGCCAAAGTCGGGAAGCTAACGGTACTCCGAAATTTGGGGAGTGTCCTTCTTCTCTCTCAACCATCGTACTGGGCAGACGTGCCTCTTCGTGTCTTTAAATTAAACAATTCGACATAATTTATATTAAGCCGGCCGGTAATTTCGTCGATTATATATTGTTTCACGAAAGATAAGTATGAGAAATAATGATCAATAATAGAGATAGAGAGAAATTATTTTATTTATCATGAGCTTGTTTTCTTTGGAAATGTAAAATATACTGTCCTTTTGGTGTGAATGTGTAGTGTGTGTATTGATTCATGAATGTAAAACTTAATTTCGTATGAAATGTTGAATATTAAAATTTCTACCGTTATATGTGTTCTTTTTATTGTATTATTTATTATTTATCATTTACATTCGCGAGTTTCTCGTTTTTGAAGTGCTAATTCTTATTAAATTAAATACTCGGAAACAATTATAAATTATATGTCATCAGTTTTATATTTTTTTTTATATTGAGATAATTATTAGAATCATTTTTTCGTTTTTTTTTTAAATATTTAACAAAAATAGAAAAGAAATATAAAGTATAGAAAAGAAAAAAAAAATAAAAGTTACAATTATTATCACAAAAAATAATAATAATAATTTTACCTTAAATTTGTATTTTACTACAAATTGTGACTTACAGCTCTGTCCTCATTCGATAAGTTTTTCAATCACAATTAAATCCCCATCGAAAAAAATCATAATTACAAAATGTCATTTTCTTGAGCAATCTGTCAGCTTTTTTGTATAAACTAGCAACTAGTAGAATTTGATAGTCAATTATATATTTGATTATAAATTATAAATTATATGTCATCAGTTTTATATTTTTTTTTATATTGAGATAATTATTAGAATCATTTTTTCGTTTTTTTTTTGTAAATATTTAACAAAAATAGAAAAGAAATATAAAGTATAGAAAAGAAAAAAAATAAAAGTTACAATTATTATCACAAAAAATAATAATAATAATTTCACCTTAAATTTGTATTTTACTACAAATTGTGACTTACAGCTCTGTCCTCATTCGATAAGTTTTTCAATCACAATTAAATCCCCATCGAAAAAAATCATAATTACAAAATGTCATTTTCTTGAGCAATCTGTCAGCTTTTTTGTATAAACTAGCAACTAGTAGAATTTGATAGTCAATTATATATTTGATTATAAATTATAAATTATATGTCATCAGTTTTATATTCTTTTTTATATTGAGATAATTATTAGAATCATTTTTTCGTTTTTTTTTTGTAAATATTTAACAAAAATAGAAAAGAAATATAAAGTATAGAAAAGAAAAAAAAATAAAAGTTACAATTATTATCACAAAAAATAATAATAATAATTTTACCTTAAATTTGTATTTTACTACAAATTGTGACTTACAATTCTGTCCTCATTCGATAAGTTTTTCAATTACAATTAAATCCCCATCGAAAAAAATCATAATTACAAAATGTCATTTTCTTGAGCAATCTGTCAGCTTTTTTGTATAAACTAGCCACTAGTAGAATTTCTAGGTATCTTGGATAAGAGCCTCACTTCTCCACATTGTATCTATAAGTACCTATGAGTCATTTAAGTTTAACAATACTCGCATACCAATATTATTATTTCTCTTACACGATAAGGAGCGTAAAACTTTGCTGTATACGCTACGCTGGGCGTCGTCTGGTTTAAATGTACTTAAATATCAGAGAATAGTACACCTGCAACCCGGAATTTTATAAGAAAATTAAATTTTCACATAATACCACAGAAATGAACCTCATAAAAAAATTGTGCAATTGTATATTTAAACGGGGACCACACGGAGAGAAATTTCTGTGTTGTGACAATATAAAATGAGGACAACAAAAATCGTTACGTTAGGCTTGGAAAAAAATTGCTCAGCCCAGCAAAAAAACATTTGTCAGCCGAACAAAAGATTTGTCAGCATAGTAAAACTGATTTGTCAGCCGAACAAAAGATTTGCCAGCCTAACGTGACGATTTTTGTTGTCCTCGTTTTATGTTGTCACAACACAGAAATTTCTCTCCGTGCATATAACTCCATTATTCCCTCACAATTTTTCGTGAAATGTTAATGAGAATTATTTTTCTTTGCATTTACTCAAATATGCAAACACATTTTTATAAATAACGATAATAATAATAAGATAGTATCTTAAAATTTTATTCAATCAATCAATTGCAACTCGATTAAATTTCCAATCTCAATTAAATGCCCGGCCAAAAAAATCACAATTACAAATAACTTTGTATACGAAGTAGTAGCACCATATATTAAATAACTTTTAGTATAAACTAGCCTCATGAATTACGCACGTTTCGCGTGCGTCAAACCTCATTTACACACCTTGTGAAATAAAATTTTGTACGATACTTATGCGAAAAACGTTTTCTGAACTCGTGTGATTGCAACACTCGTCAGAAAAAGTTTTTTCGCTCTCGTAGCGTAATGTACTGTTTTTGCTTCCTCATAGAGGAAGCTTTGTTTTCATGAAAAAATTTTTTTTCGAGATTTTTATGTCAGGACACTTAGAATTGTCCAAAACGTCCAGAAAAGTGATCTGGAAAAAATGTCCGTATGTATGTATGTGTGTGTGTGTGTATATATGTATACCACTCCGAAAATTCGAACGCCGATAACTCAAGAACGGTTTTGTATATCACGCTCAAATTTGGCACACTAAAGTAGCAGCAGACCCTCTTTAACTGTATCAATTTTCGGCAAAATCTGTGCGAAAATTTCGATTTTATGCCGTTTTGAATTTTTTGAAAAAAGGACGTGGTCGCTCTAACTTTCGTAAAATTTAGTCTATTTTGCTAAATAGTTGGTTATAAGAGTAGGTGCACTTAATGCTGTTTGGTATTGAATTTGGTTCGAATCGGTAAAGTGGTTCAGATTTTATGGAATTTTGAATTTTTCAAAAAATTGACATTATCGCTCTATTGTAACTTTTGCAAAACTTGAAATAGCGAGTTCAAATTTTGTATATAAATGAAACAATATTCAGCCATTATATATGTATAATTTAGTGACAAACGGTATGAAATTTGTGATTTTACGGAATGTTGAATTATTTTTAATAATAGACGTTATTACATTTACTTTCGAAAACGCTCTAATAATAACGAAATAGACAAAGCGAATTCACAACATATTTATTTATCTAATTTAAAAAAGGATGCAAAGTAGAACCTTGCACATTGCTTCCTCATTATTTTTCGCTTTTTACAAAGCTTCCTTTATGAGGAAGCCAAAATTGAATAACATACTGCTTCCTCATAGAGGGAGCTTTGTAAAAAGTGAAAAATAATGATGAAGCAATGTGCAAGGTTCTACTTTGCATCCTTTTTTAAATAAGATAAATAAATATGTTGTGAATTCGCTTTTTCTATTTCGTTATTCCGTTATTTCGTTATTATTAGAGCGTTTTCGAAAGTAAATGTAATAACGTATATTATTAAAAATAATTCAAAATTTTAAATACTTAATACTTGATACGATTATTTAATACTTTTTTTAATACTTAATACTTGACAATTTTTTTCAATATTTAATTCTTGAGACGATTATTTAATACTTTTTTAAGGGAAGGGAGACAGGTAAAAAAATTGATTTTGGAAATTCAATATCATCCAAATCTTATTGCATATAAAAATGCCCAATGCACTATATTGTTGGTGCTCGATGAAAGGATATTTTACTGTCGTTTGACTTGCATATGCTTTTCAGTATTATCTTAAGCAAAGTTCTTAGGTTTTCCATTCTGCGCATGATTCAGATCAAACTATTAGGTAGATTGGAATGGTTGATGTCTCATTTTCTTCTTCATGAAAAGATACACCGGCTAAATGGAGCAACCTATTTTTTTTTCATTCTGAAAGCAAAGTTAATCACTGATTTAGAAAATAGCATAAAATTTATTTATTAATAATTATGTCACTTAAAAAATATTACCTTTTATTAACATTTGCTCCATTTAGCCGGTGTATTTTTTTATGAAGAAGAAAATGAGACGTCAACCATTCCAATCTGCCTAGTAGTTTGATCTGAATCATGCGCAGAATGGAAAACCTAAGAACTTTGCTTAAGACAATACTGAAAAGCATATGCAAGTCAGACGACAGTAAAAAATCCTTTCATCGAGTACCAACAATATAGTGCGTTGGGCATTTTTATATGCAATAGGATTTGGATGATATTGAATTTCCAAAGTCAATTTTTTTAACCTGACTCCCTCCCCTTAAATACTTAATACTTGAAGCAGAGTATTAACGGAGTATCAAACGGTCCAATACGACATACTTCGATACTTCGATTTTTGAGACTACTTTAATACTTTTTTAATACTTCCTTTTTTGCGCGGGAGAAGCATTAGTTCCATATATTAAATAACTTTTAGCATAAACTAACGTCAGTAGAATTTCAAGGTATCTTGTACAAGAGCCTCGCTTCTCCACGTTGTATGTATAAGTACCTATGAGTCATCCAAGTTTAACAATCCTCTCATACCGATATTATTATTTCTGTTACAGGGTAAGGAGCGTAAAGCTTTGGGTGTATACGCTAGGCGTCGTCCGGTTTACATGTACTTAAACATCAGAGCATAATACACCTGCACCCCGAGGCCAGGGGCACCTGTACCGTTGGACGCGACCCTCGGGAGCTCTTCGACGACCATAGCAGTACCAATACTACTATTTCGGAGTCCTCTGCGGCGATGCTAGTAGTTTTACGCCCAGCGTGAACCCTTAGAGACAGACGCACGAGCTTCTTCTTCTTCCGCACCCCCCAAGGTGCTCCCATAATATAATATAATATAGCCACTATATATGGTCACTTCGACACCCCCTCGGCCCTTATACCTTCTTCAACAACTTGTCCCGATGGTCTCTTCCCTTACACGTACTTTCTATTCTATGCGACACACCATATATATATATATATATATATATACTAATACTTAGGTAATATTCTTCGGTACCTTAAGACCTGAACTCGCACGCAGCTAATCTCCTCTTCGACCCGCGCCATTTTCTTTCCCGGGACGAAGCAACAAGAGAATGAACAGTGTGCGTTAATTATCCTGCATAATGGGACTTTATGACCACTCGACAAACTTCTGCCGTTTCTGACAATGTATTCTTGAAAATATATATCGCACATTCTAGATTTCATTGTTTGGTCTGTGCGTCATCTTTCAAAGATTTTTACCAAAGAAGATTGGCGGTGTGTTGGGTGCATATGACGTTTTCAAAGTTATTTTACAGACTTTTAGGATATAAATGTGGAGATTCGTTGGTGTAGATTTAGCGGATTGGCTTAAAGGCAGAAATGTGTCAATGGTTTGGGTGTATTGTTCAGGATATTGGGAATATAAATTTACGGAGCTGTCTAGACGGTGCATCTACTTTTGGGCAGTAATTACAACATTTCTAACTACATCAATTGAATGAATAACTTATTATTCACGTTTCTTAGTATAGAACTATTTGCTTGTAGCTTGTTGATGTCTGCGATGGAAATATTTGAAATTTTTATGAGTCTTGCAATTTTTAGGTATCTTTTATTCGCTTCCTGCAATGTTGAAAATCCTCACAATGGAAAAATCCGTTCCTGTGGATTTTGCCTCCTCATAGAGGATGCTTTGTTTTCATGAAAAAAAATTTCCAGATTTTTATGTCAGGACAGTTAGAATTGTCCAAAACGTCCAGAAAAGTGATCTAGAAAAAATGTCCGTATGTATGTGTGTGTATTTATACAACTCCGAAAATCCGAACACCGATAACTCAAGAACGGTTTTGTATATCGTGCTCAAATTTGGCACACTAGTGTAGCATCAGACCCTCTTCAACTGTACCAATTTTCGACAAAATCTATGCGAAAATTTCGATTTTATGCCGTTTTGAATTTTTTGAAAAAAGGACGTGGTCGCTCTAACTTTCGTAAAATTTAGTCTATTTTGCTAAATAGTTGGTTAAAAGAGTAGGTGCATTCAATGCTGTTTGGTATTGAATTTGGCTCGAAGCGGTAAAGTGGTTCAGATTTGATGGAATTTTGAATTTTTCAAAAAATTGACATTATCGCTCTATTGTAACTTTTGCAAAACTTGAAATAGCGAGCTCAAATTTTGTATATAAATGAAACAATATTCAGCCATTATATATGTATAATTTAGTGACAAACGGTATGAAATTTGTGATTTTATGGAATGTTGAATTATTTTTAATAATATACGTTATCGCATTTACTTTCGAAAACGCTCTAATAATAACAAAATAACGGAATAACGAAATAGAAAAAGCGAATTCACAACATGTTTATTTATCTTATTTATAAAAGGATGCAAAGTAGAACCTTGCACATTGCGTCCTCATTATTTTTCGCTTTTTACAAAGCTTCCTCTATGAGGAACCCAAAATTGAATAACATACTGCTTCCTCATAGAGGGAGCTTTGTAAAAAACGAAAAGTAATGAGGAAGCAATGTGCAAGATTCTACTTTGCATCCTTTTTTTAAAAAGTGGTTACCATTAAAGTGTTGATATTAATTCCTTTTGCAGAGTTTTGAAAAAACGAACGATTTCGTCAAATTTACACGAACGATTTTGTTAAATTTATTCCTGTGTTAACTTCATCTATTAACATTGCCATTAGGATTTCTTTTGTTACTCCACAATCTGCAGTGTCAATTTAACATTCTCTCGATTTGAGTGAACATCACGTGATTTCCATCATTTGTACATTAGGGCTATTCAAAAAAACATAATTTTCTTATAATCGGTTGCTTCTGAAATGCTGTATTGATTATCACAAAAAAAAATGTTTTCGCGAAAGCTGACAGTTGTGCGATGATATTAAGTACTGCCGCATCAAGGCCAAAATTCATTAAAAACGGCCATTTTTAGAAATTTTTTTTTATTTGGTGAAGCGCTCATGGAGATTGTGGTTGCTTTCGCTAGACTATGAAATTGTGTAAAGGCAGAAACATGTACGATAATATTTAGTACTGCCGCATCGACATTAAAATAAACAAAATAAAAAATGAAATTCTATAAAACATTGAAATATTCATCTGCTCATCGACTATTTCGCGCGTTTTCAAATGACAAAATGGCTCATGAAACGGAAGTCCTGTATGATCAAATTTAGTGCTGCCGCATCGATATTGCAGTTTCCCAAAATTCGAAAATCGTTTATCATCATCGTGATTATGATCCTACATGAGTCCCGTTTCAAGAGCCATTTTTTCATTTGAAATCGCACGGAATAAGGTAATGTCCTAGTAATCGACCATGTACCAGTAATCGACCAATCTGTGGTAAAAGAGCGATAAATAAGACTGTGAGTGCTTTTCGACGCTTAAATAAATTAACAACACTTCCTCCGATTTATGTACAATATTATATGAAAATTTGAGGCTTGTAAAATCACAACAGTGATAATAAGAAAATTGTAAACTTGCAGTGACCGAGTCGAGCGTGATTTCGTCGAAATCCTTGATATGGAGGTTAAGGTGCGTCTCGTGACATTTAGTTAAATTCTGCGATGCACGAAGACTTTGGCTGAGTAAGTTTAATTTGATATTACATATGAAGAATCTGGTATTACTAAATGAATATGATTTTATCGTAAAATTGTTGTTTGTGCAAAAAATCGCGGAGGTCGATAACTGGTTCAGAAAAACACATAAATGTCCGGGTAATCGACCTACTGTCCATTACTAGGAAAAAATTGAGGATAGAAAATTAGTGTAAATCGCGTATTTTTTTTATGAATTAGATGATAAAAAATAATGTAACAATTCATTCATCAATCGAACTGAGCGAGGAGTAGTTATGGACAGGGGTATTGGGCTCTCTATAAATAATTAAGCAGCAAAATAAATCATGTCGATAACTGGACCATGCATATGTCCATGACTGGGTCATGTCATGTCATGGGTCGATTACTGGGCAAACCGTGACTATAGTATGTCCATGACTGGGACATTTGCACACCTCAAGTTTTATGTTAATTTTTTATTACAAGAAGATAAGGTAGACCAAAAGTTAAGCGTTCTATTTGTTGACAACATTATACTGATTCTTTATAACCTACAATGACAGTTATTGACGTCTTAATTTCTGACTTTTCTTAACGTGTCGATTACTAGGACATATAACGGTCGATTACTGGACCAACTATAACTTTAGTATGTCGATGACTGGTACATTCGCACTTCTGAAGCTTTGGAATAAGTTTTCTCTACAATAAGATAAGTTACGAAAATGTTTGAGGTTGTTATTTTTTCATACGACTATTCTGATTCATTATTACCTAGAATAACCATTTTTTGTATCTTAATGTGAAAGTTACGTTTTTATAAAGTCGGGCAATTTGGTTAACGTGTCGATCACTGGGACGTTTACCTTAGTCGATGAGAAGACGAATATTTCAATGTTTTAAAGGATTTAATTTTTTGATTTTGGTAATTTCAATGTCGATGCGGCAGTACTAAACATTGTCGAACATGTTTCTGCCTTTACACAATTTCATAGTCTATCGAAAGCAACCACAATCTCCATGAGCGCTTCACTACGTCAAAAAAAAATTTCTAAAAATCGCCGCTTTTCATGAATTTTGGCCTTGATGCGGCAGTACTTAATATCATCGCACAACTCCCAGCTTTCGCAAAAACATTTTTCTTGTGATAATCAATACAGCATTTCAGGAGCAACCGATTATAAGAAAATTAGGTTTTTTTGAACAGCCCTAATCAACATTGCCATTAGGATTTCTTTTGTTACTCCACAATCTACAGTGTCAATTTAACATTCTCTCGATTTGAGTGAACATTACGTGATGTCCATCATTTGTACGTCTTTGGAAATAAGTTGATCTTCAATCTGGAGGTTTGCTGATTTGCGTTGAACGTCTCGACTCTATCTCATTGTTGTTCTCAAATAATCGATTCTACAAATCCAAATTTTTTGAATACCATATTATTCAGATGTCAACTTTATTTTATGCAACATTACTCATTACTCCATAAAAAGAAAATGTTGGTTACTTCAAACAATCGTGGTCCTCAAATCGAATGTTTTTCGACAAAATTCATTATTTAGTAATACAAACTCAATGTTCAATTGAACGTCCATTTAGAACCCGTGATATCTTCTTTTTCACAGTGCTCCTAATAATTTATCTCAGGACCTTCTGATCATAAATCAGTACCGACAATAATCTATTAAAATCGCTTGAAATAATCAATGTTTCAATATTATTCTCAAATAATCGATTCACTAAAATCAAATTTAAAAAACCATGAATTATCGAAAAATAGAAAAAAAAAATTAAAATACGTCCACTAAATCATTTTCACGGCGTTAGAAAAAATCTTCATGAACTATTGAATGCAAAACTTACTATTGAAAACAAAACTGTTGGTCACTTCAAACAATTATGTTCCACTAAATCGAATATTTGCAGACAAAAGTAATCCTTCAGTCATCCAAACTGAATATCTTTTAAAATGTCCATTTAGATCACGCGATCTCTTCTTTTTCGCAGTTCCCTAATAATTTATCTCAAGATGTTCTGATCATAAATCAATAATATCAAAATCTCATTAATTATTGGAAAAAGAAAAAAATTACATACGTCCACTAAATCGTTTTTACGGCCTGCGAAAAAAAATCTTCAATTACTATTTCAAAACTGTTGGTCACTGCAAACAATTACATTTCACTAAATCGATGAATTACCGTTAAAATAAATTTTTCAGCCATGCAAACTAAATATCTCTTAGAACGTCCATTTGGACCCTTCGATTTCTTCTTTTTCGTAGTGTCCCTAATAATTTATCTCAGGACTTTCTGGTCATAAACCAATACCAATAATAGTCTATTTAAATCGCTTGAAATAATCAATGTTTCAGTATTACAGTAGAGTCTCGTTTATCCGAACTAATTGGGACCGACTATCGTTCGGATAATCGAAAATTCGGATGACCGAACATCAATTTTTAGCGAAGGGGGAGGGAGGAACTGAAACGCTTAAAATATTAGAATATCTACGTATAATATATAATACATATATATATATATTTATAATATGTATGCATTTATCGAAAATTAATATTTTTAATATATCACTGTTAGTATATATTATATATTCTGATAAAACCGCCGGACTCTATATAATATGCTATTTTCTTGGGAAAAAATCGAGGATTTTTTCGGTTTTATCGTTCGGAAAATCTAAAATTCGGATAAACCGAATCGCTATTCGCATGATTGACGATTCGGATAATTAACGTTCGGATAATCGGCGCTCTACTGTATTCTCAAATAATCAATTCCATAAAATGAAATTTAAAAAACCATTAATTATTAGAAAAAAAAAAAATTATGTCCGTCCACTAAATCGTTTTTACGGCCTGCGAAAAAAATCTTCAATCACTATTCCAAAACTGTTGATCACTGCAAACAATTACATTCCACTAAATGGACGAATTACCGTCAAAATAAATTCTTCAGCCATGCTAAATAAATATCCCTTAGAACGTCCATTTGGACCCTTGATTTCTTCTTTTTCGCAGTGTCCCTAATAATTTATCTCAGGACCTTCTGATCATAAACCAACACCAATAATAATCTATTAAAATCGCTTAAAATAATCAATATTTCAATATTATTCTCAAATAATCAATTTTTAAAAACCATTAATTATTACAAAAAGAAAAAAAAATTATATACGTCCACTAAATCGATTCACGGCCTGTGAAAAAAATCTTCAATCACTATTCCAAAACTGTTGATCACTGCAAACAATTACATTCCACTAAATGGACGAATTACCGTCAAAATAAATTCATCACCCATGCTAAATAAATATCCCTTAGAACGTCCATTTGGACCCTTGATTTCTTTTTTTTCGCAGTGTCCCTAATAATTTATCTCAGAATCTTCTGATCATAAATCAATACCAATAATAATCTATTAAAATCGCTTAAAGTAATCAATATTTCAATATTATTCTCAAATAATCAATGTTTAAAAGCCATTAATTATTAAAAAAAGAAAAAAAAAATTATATACGTCCACTAAATCGATTCACGGCCTGTGAAAAAAATCTTCAATCTCTATTACAAAACTGTTGATCACTGCAAATAATTACATTCCACTAAATGGACTAATTACCGTCAAAATAAATTCTTCAGCCATGCTAAATAAATATCCCTTAGAACGTCCATTTGGACCCTTCGATTTCTTCTTTTTCGCAGTGTCCTTAATAATTTATCTCAGGACCTTCTGATCATAAATCAATACCAATAATAATCTATTAAAATCGCTTGAAATAATCAATATTTCAATATTATTCTCAAATAATCAATTTTTAAAAACCATTAATTACAACAAAAAGAAAAAAAAATTATATACGTCCACTAAATCGTTTTCACGGCCTGTGAAAAAAAATCTTCAATCACTATTCCAAAACTGTTGATCACTGCAAACAATTACATTCCACTAAATGGACTAATTACCGTCAAAATAAATTCATCACCCATGCTAAATAAATATCCCTTAGAACGTCCATTTGGACCCTTGATTTCTTTTTTTTCGCAGTGTCCCTAATAATTTATCTTAGAATCTTCTGATCATAAATCAATACCAATAATAATCTATTAAAATCGCTTAAAATAATCAATATTTCAATATTATTCTCAAATAATCAATGTTTAAAAGCCATTAATTATTAAAAAAAGAAAAAAAAAATTATATACGTCCACTAAATCGATTCACGGCCTGTGAAAAAAATCTTCAATCACTATTCCAAAACTGTTGATCACTGCAAACCATTACATTCCACTAAATCGACTAATTACCGTCAAAATAAATTCATCAGCCATGCTAAATAAATATCCCTTAGCACGTCCATTTGGACCCTTGATTTCTTCTTTTTCGCAGTGTCCCTAATAATTTATCTCAGGACCGTCTGATCATAAACCAATACCAATAATAATCTATTAAAATCGCTTAAAATAATCAATATTTCAATATTATTCTCAAATAATCAATGTTTAAAAGCCATTAATTATTAAAAAAAGAAAAAAAAAATTATATACGTCCACTAAATCGATTCACGGCCTGCGAAAAAAATCTTCAATCACTATTCCAAAACTGTTGATCACTGCAAACAATTACATTCCACTAAATCGACTAATTACCGTCAAAATAAATTTTTCAGCCATGCAAACTAAATATCTCTTAGAACGTCCATTTGGACCCTTCGATTTCTTCTTTTTCGTAGTGTCCCTAATAATTTATCTCAGGACCTTCTGGTCATAAACCAATACCAATAATAATCTATTAAAATCACTTAAAATAATCAATATTTCAATATTATTCTCAAATAATCAATGTTTAAAAGCCATTAATTATTAAAAAAAGAAAAAAAAATTATATACGTCCACTAAATCGTTTTCACGGCCTGTGAAAAAAAATCTTCAATCACTATTCCAAAACTGTTGATCACTGCAAACAATTACATTCCACTAAATCGACTAATTACCGTCAAAATAAATTCATCAGCCATGCTAAATAAATATCCCTTAGAACGTCCATTTGGACCCTTGATTTCTTTTTTTTCGCAGTGTCCCTAATAATTTATCTCAGGACCTTCTGGTCATAAACCAATACCAATAATAATCTATTAAAATCACTTAAAATAATCAATATTTCAATATTATTCTCAAATAATCAATGTTTAAAAACCATTAATTATTACAAAAAGAAAAAAAAATTATATACGTCCACTAAATCGATTCACGGCCTGTGAAAAAAATCTTCAATCACTATTCCAAAACTATTGATCACTGCAAACAATTACATTCCACTAAATCGACTAATTACCGTCAAAATAAATTCTTCAGCCATGCAAACTAAATATCTCTTAGAACGTCCATTTGGTCCCCTCGATCTCTTCTTTTTCGCAGTGTCCCAAATAATTAACCTCAGTACTTTCTGACCCTAAACGAGTAGCAACAATAATCTGCGTAAAGTCTTGAAAATCACAGCCCCAAAGTGTAGTAATATCTGGTCGGAAAAGTTTCAGGGGTTCTCATAGTTGGTCGCAGGAGTGACGCCCCCCTCGGTGGCCGTCGTAGTCGTAGTCGTCGTCGTCGTCACGAGGCGCGGCGCCGCGTTCTAGAAAAGGCGAAGGTGCCCGGCGTCGTCGTGCCACGCGGATGTATTTTTTAATTATTGATTTTAATGACGAGGGGCGCGAGAGAGAAAGAGAGAGAGAGAGAAAGAGAGAAAAAGAGAGAGAGTCGCTCAGTGGAACGCCATCTTGGATGCTGGGCGGAGTAAGAAGCGCGCCGGGCTTCTCTCGCTCCATACCGTTCTTCATTTATTCTCTCTCTTTCTATACATCCCTCGGCTCTCCTTTCCCGCGCGACGTGCGCTCTGGACCGCGCGCCTTTCTTGCCCTCGCCCGGTTTCGCCTCTTCTTCGTCTTTATCCCACGTTTCTCCAATATTTTTCTCTCTCTTTCTCTCCTTTTCCCTCTTTTTTTCCCTTCTCTCTTTCTCCTACCCTAATGCCGTGAGATAGGCAGATGATAATTAAGAAAGCCGCGGAACGCGTGAGGGAGCGTCCTGACGACGACGACGACGACGACACCCGCCTCTTCCACTTTACGTACTCTGGAAACGCATATAGGATGGAAAATTCTCGACTTTTCTCTTCCTTCTTCCTTAATCATTTTTTTAGCCGCCATTTTTCAATTATTTCTACGAAAAAAAGGGTTAGTTGGCTTAACTAACTATTTACTAGTTGTATAATAATTTTGGATCATCTATTGGTTGGTCTATGGTTGACGAAACTGAAATTAGTTTTGTTCTTTATAATTTTTTTTATTCGTTTGTCTCTTATTTACATGAAAAAATGGCTTGGATGGTGCAATTAACTTTATTATTTCGGCATTAGTTTCGTCGATTATTAGTCATTAATTGATGTGAATAGTGCAGACAATAAAAATTTATATACGATATTTTTTCAAATTGATTCAAAACATGGATGCAAAGAAAAATCTTGCATATTACGTACTTAAGATTTTTAACTTTTTACAAAACTTCCTCTATGAGGAAGCTTAAAACGATGAAACATATTTCTTCATAGATACACTGAGAAAACCATTCGGCTGGCCCAGCAAATCTTTTGTTGAAATACTGGCAATATCGCTATATTTGCTAGCCTAGCAAATTTTTTTGTCAAACTAAAAAATTATTTTGACAGGCTTATAGTATTATTTGCTAGAATATAAAAGATTTTTTGCTGGACTAAAGAATTATTTTGCCAGGCTTATATTATTATTTGCTAGACTATAAAAGATTTTTTGCTGGACTAAAGAATTATTTTGCCAGGCTAATATTTTTTTTGCTAGGCTAAAAAATTATTTTTTCAGGCTAATACTTTTTTTTGCTAGGCTAAAAAATTATTTTTCCAGGCTAATACTTTTTTTTGCTAGGTTAAAAAATTATTTTCGAAGATAACTTATAACATAATGTTATCACTATTTTAACAAAAGATTTTTTGGGTCAACAAATTCATTTTTCCTGTGTAGATCGTAAAAAGTTAAAAATAATGAGCAAGAAATATGCAAACAAAAATTAAAAAAAAAATTTTGCCACATCCAATTCGTTTTTTTTTCGTGTTTATTTGTACATAATATGATGGTGCTTTGCTTATGCAGCGAAAGAGACGAGCGCGGAAGACAATATCTTGGTTATAGAATCATTTTGGACTGCGAAGAAGCCGTCTTTCCTGTTGTGAAACGGCGTAACTCAAGAGCACGTGCTTTTTCTCGCTCACGTTGGTCGAAACTCAATGGGTGACGCAGACGATCTGAAAATTATATTGTTCTATATTATATTGCGAGGGACTTTGATGTAAAGAGGAAGAGGAAGGTCAGTTTGCAGTCTCTTCGTTACGAGGGGTTGATGAAAATTTTAGCACACGACAAATCTGTCACGAGACGAACAATGTGCCACTCATGTATACGTCTTTTCACTAAGATTATGAAAACAAGCGTTGTTTTTAATATGGGAAATAAATAAATATTTATGAGTAACGATGCAAACAATTTATCGCGATAGCGGAATACACATTTTGCTTTTTCATAGAGGAAGCTTTATTTTCATGAAATTTTTTTATTTTACATTTTCATGAGAAATGTGGTCTGGAAAAAAATATTTTTTTAAGGAATATTATTAACAGATTTTCCTTTGTAAACTATTCATTATTTTTTTAGTTGTACGGAAGAATATTGTAAAAAAATAATAAATTATTATTCTATCCATTACTTATTGTCGATTATTTGCAAGATATTTTAATGAGAAAGATTTGAAAAAATTATGAATGTATCATTTCTTATGACAACAGTAATTTCATTTTGACGGAAAGTTCATTCTGAGGTGAAATGAATCACCCTTAGGTGCCTCACCAATGTGCTTAACCAAAACCCGAAATTTTCGCTCGTCCGTAAAATGCGTTGACCGAAATAAAGCGCTTGTTTGGGCTAGGCAATCCAGGCGAGAACCCCACAGTGAATTAATTGGCTGAGTGCTCTGCAGGGGTCTGTCTATCAGCAGTGCTTAGCACACCATTCTTGGCATAATAACGCACTACATACGTATACTCAGTCATAGCCAAAGAGAACAAAACAGCATATATTATAATGCAGACACATACAGGGCATTGTGCAAAAGCTGAGTCACTTCTTCCTCAACCGTATCGCATCTATCCCGCTCACTCTTTTGACTGCTATATTTTCTTCTGGCAATAACCATGTCATAGCCATATAACAAGGATATTCGATCGATTTTACGGGCGGAGAAGAACATCAAGATCAGAATAAGGTGAAGAAGAAAAAGAAAAATGGGAAAAAGGAGAAAAATACAAGGAAGGCAGAAAGGAAGAGGAGTGAAAAGCGGAGGGAAGGGGAGAAACTATAACCAGAATCAAAAGAAGAAGAGAAGAGTATAAGATAACAAGAAATACAGAGAAAGAGAAAAGGGAAGGACCGAAACGGAAAAGAAAAGAAAGGTAAGGAATGAAAAGAAAAGGAGAGGAAAGGAAAGCAAAGCAAAGGAAGGGAAGGGAAAAGAAAGGAAATGAGAGGAAAGGACCGAAAAGGAAAAGAAAGGAAAGGAATGGAAAGGAAAGGAAAGGAAAGGAAAGGAAAGGAAAGGAAAGGAATGGAAAGGAAAGGAAAGGAAAGGAAAGGAAAGGAAAGGAAAGGAAAGGAAAGGAAAGGAAAGGAAAGGAAAGGAAAGGAAAGGAAAGGAAAGGAAAGGAAAGGAAAGGAAAGGAAAGGAAAGGAAAGGAAAGGAAAGGAAAGGAAAGGAAAGGAAAGGAAAGGAAAGGAAAGGAAATGAAAGGAAAGGAAAGGACAGGAAAGGAAAGGATATTCTATCCATTTTGCATTCATCGAAAAAGAAGAAGGGAAGAGTACGTGAAAGCAAGAAAGACAGATAAAGAGGAAAGGATATTCGATCGATTTTACAGGCAAAGAAGAAGCGGAAGAATAAGGAGGAGGAGGAGTCGATACAGATTGTACTTCTCGCCTCGATGGAAGCCCAAGACGACCAAGGAGCAAAGTCGTGAGCCCTGACGACCAGGGAATAATCCCAACTGGTTGACCGCACGGCCGAAGGGTCTGTCCTCTATATATTCTCTCTCTCTCTCTATTCTCACTCGCCACGTTTCGTCACAGATTCTCGTGCCGTGCCGGGCATCACGCCGCCCGCGAGAAAAAGAGAACAGAAATTCACACTCGACGCGAGAAGGGATATCGCCCTCTCTTCATCCCCGGACTCCGGAAGAATACCGAGAGAGCCCAGTCAGTCCTACGATCCCGATTCCACGTGCATGGAGAGAGAGCCGATCGCAGCGATGAGATCGAGAGAGGCGACGGCCGACTCTACACGGACCGAGCGAAACGGAGCGGATCGAGCAGCGGGAGGGAAGAAGGGGGAGGGAAAGGGGAAACAGGAAGAAGACGTGAGATGCGCGGGTCTTGGCTTTGCAACGCTCGAGATACAATAGCCAGAGCTATTTCTTCCCTCCACTATATAGATATATATATTTATGTATATATACTATACGTATGCACGCCTGATGCTGCTTTTATATGCCTGACGCGGTGTGCCTATCACTCCTCCACACAACGCCGCATTTATCTCTCTCTGTTTCTCTTGCGTTGGTTCGTTCCCACAAGGTTACCAATGAACCGCGAAATTTTTTTTATACCCTCGACAACGGCAGCATGAGCACTGAAGTTGGAGGAGATTTCCGTCCGCTGAGATATCCACGTGCAAGGAGGAGTTAGTTGTATCGATGTTCGTTGTGCACCGGCAAGTTCATCCTCTCGACGTGTCCGAGCAATTACCGCTTGACGCTATTATGTCTTTTAAATTGTTCAATCGTATTGGTCGCTCGTCGCTCGCGGATTTATTTCTTTTGGTTTTTTATAAATATAAGTCAATAAGTATATAAGTATATTATAAGTTAATATTAATAATAATATTTGTTTTGAAAATTTATATCTTGGGAATTTGTAAGAAATTAAAATAGTTGGTAATAATAAATTAATGACTCCCGATAAATTTGAGAATTGGTATTAATTAAATTTACCGAATTAAAAAATCTATCATACATTTGACAAATTTTTTTTAGTCACTCTAAAATTTTATTAAATATTTCCGTTTTAAATTCAATTTTCATTTTCAAAGTGTTTATAAGAAATTCATATAATGACAGTGATAATAAATTATTGTCTACGGATAAATTTGAGAAGTAGTAGTAATTAAATTCTCCGAGTGGAAGAGCTATCCGAACCCCTTAAGGAAAGTTTGCGCTTAGGTATGTGAATGAGTTTATCGTAAGAACAATAGTGTAACGTAGATGAAGAAGACGAAGTAGAGAAGGGCATCGATACACTTAACCCCGGAAGGTTTCTCGCGTATGTACGTGATCGGCGAGCGAGGGTTGCCATGGCAGTGAGAGCGACGGTTTTGTAGGAAGGAAGAAGGAAGTGAGGCAGGTAAGGTGAAGTTGCGTGTGCAGCAGGAACGTCGAAGGGGGGAAGAACTGAGAATAGTAGGAAAGCGCGGCGCGCCGACCGGGAAGAAAGTTAGCAACGACTACCGAAAGCGCGTTGGGCGATAATTATGGATCGCTTTCGTACTTTCTCCCTCCTTCAATGTGCTTTTCGCTTTCTCTTCCTTCCTCCAACGGTTCAAACCAACAAGAGGGTTTGTAGCTGTCGTACGTACATGTATAAGTAGAATAGTCTAAGGAGATAGAGAAGTATATGCAAAATCGTGAAAAGTAAAAGGATATATTTTAAAGAAATAATAGAAGGGACAGTAATTATGATGATCTGAATTAGTTGGTTATGGAAAACATCAATCAAATTAATTTGTTGGCCCAACTAACGAATTGGGTGTAATAATCAAATATTTATTTAACTCAGCTAATTTAGGCGTTTAAACCGTTTTTATTCATGCGAGTTGGTTAAGGCAATCAATTATTTCTCGTTATGCATTTTCAAGACTTTTGTTTGGAAATATTCAAAGATGATAATTTAGGGGATGAACATTTAGGAATACCGGAAACGGATGATTTGGAAAGGGGAGCGAGACCCTTTCCAAAACACATTAGGTTTGTTCTTCCTACGCATCAGACACTTGGAAAATTATCATCTCATAGTGGTCGATCTCATCGAGATAAAAAGTATCAAGAGTGGTTCAGGTGAAGAAAGTTTGACGATGAAGAAAATGAAAGACTATGTTGAAAAAGGATCTACGCAAAGATGACAATTTAGAGAATGTTCATTCAGAAACGGTGGAAACTGATGATAGTCTCCCCTCTTGAAACCCCATTCGTTTTGTTCTTCCTACGCATGAGACACTTGGAAAAAATTATCCCCTCACAGTGGTCCATCTCATCGAGCTAAAAAGTATCGAGTTTGTCAGAGGTGTGTAATGCACAGTAGGCTTATGGCGCAGGCCGCATAGCGTTGATGAGTCGTGGCATAAGAAGAGACCCTGGTTGTAGTGGCAACCAGAAGGGAAAAGGGACAGAGGTGGGTGGGTGAGTTTGATGAGCAAGGGAGAAAGACAGAAAGACAGAGGCTAAAATCCTACAGAGAAAGAGATAAAGAAGCTAAAGAGTAGAGGGGTGCGTGGTGTAAGTAGAGAAAAGGAAAGTGAGAGAGAGAAAGTGAGACAGTGGGTGGAATTAATGCACGCACCGGGCCACGCACCCGAAAAGCCCTCACCCTTTGCTCTTCACCCTCGTACTTCTCGTACTCTATCCTCTCTCATTCACGTCTCTTCCTCGTCGTACAACGCCAGTCTTTACTCTCTTTCCCTCTTTCTTTCGTTCTTTCTCTTAGAACGTCTCGTTTTATCTCACTCTCACGCTTCTCAGCTGCCTACTTCGTTATACGACAAGTATAAGAGGGCTCCGACGAGAGAAGCACCAAGCACAGCACAAGCACAGAGACTTTTATTGATCGCCTGGCAAAAACTCAGCAGTGAGAGTGAGGCGAGTGTACGCGAACGAACGCGAACCCTCATTTCGTGCTGCCTACGTGCCCCCAACCCCCCAAAGCAACGCCGCGCACCGGCTGCTGAAATTTTCGGCAGCCCAACGCGCCAACCATCCACCACTACCATCACTACTACTTTACTACTACTACCAACTACCACCATCAGCGGCAAACCCCTGGCTCTCTTAGCGCGAGCAACCCGCCACCCTCCGCGAGCACCACGAGTAAGCACGAGAGTAGCACTGGGCCTCTCTCTCTTTTGCGAAAACCATCCAACCCACCAAACCACCTATCCACCTTTCAGACTCGATCCCTTGTGCCTTTACCTATCCGTAACGAACAAGAGGAAGAATGCCAACCGAAAGCCATCGGCCACGTCAGGACTCTGGCGCACGAGGGTACATCACAGTTTAAGGCACCAACGATACCACCCTCCCTCCCCCTTTTACTTCCTGGCGCCTCCTTCTCACACACTCCCTATTTTATATGCTACTTTGCGGATTTTGGAGGTTCTTGGAACCAGTATTTAAATTATGTTGTGCACTTCCAAATGAGGCAGTAATGATACTCAACCTCTCCCCCTCTCCCCCTCTGCCCGGATTCTCCTCTTCACACACTGCCTGCACTCTGGCATATTTTATATACGACTTTGTGGATTTTTGGATGCTTGAAGCTAGTATTTTAATTACGTTGTGTACTTCCAAATAAGGTACCAATGACCCCCCCCCCCTGGTTGGTTAATTAGTGGAAAAAAAAACTTTTTTTTTGTTAATTAATTTTCGTTGGATCTTGAGATTTAAAGTCTTCAAGTTCATTTTTTAATTAACAAAAATAAATAATATAAAACTTAATATATGATGATTTCGCATGCACCGGGATACTGAATAGCTGTTCCGCATACTCCAATTAAGGAAAAGTTAACGAGATTACATTTTTTTTCCTAATTTTGTAACCGCCGCCAAATCTGCAAGCGATGATTCTTTTTTTCAATGGTTTTCGGAACCGTCGAAGTAGTTTTTAAATCTTAAAAAAAAATACAGAACAACAGATATAAAAATCTATAGACCCTCTTTAAAAATCTGTGAATAGAATAAAAAATCATCGTAGCCCAGTGATTCAAGAGCTATTCAAAAGCTCGTACAATCCCAAACAAATCAAGTACCAACCCCAATGTCAACTTAACGAAAAAGAAAAGTTACCTAAATTTTATATCTCTCGTTGCAATAACCACAAATACAGCGTCAACTCTATCCAAACTCGTTGTGAATTTTGTTTTAATTTCGATCAACCGGTTTCGCGGTGCATTCATAATTTAAAAATATGCATTTAATTAATTTACTCGAGTCTAATTGGCTAATTATATTCTTCCGGGATATTCGGAACCTCCCCTCGCCCCTCCTGGGAGTTACTCTCTACACCGGAAGTGGTGTGTACAGGTTGAAGGTGGATATCATTCGAGAGTCCCGAATTCCAAGTGGCGATGCTAGGGCCACATTGACGAAGGGGGGAGGAGGAGGAGGAGAGAGTGAGGTGGAGTTGCACCGTGAGCGGTACTTGTATATTTTTGCCGCACGTGAAAGGAAGAAAGGAAAAAAGAAGCTGGAGAGTCGAGGGGTTGGCATAGACGGGGGTAGTTTGGGGTTGCTTCGACGCTCCCGAAAAACTTCTACGGCAAAGTATAGCCCCCGTTGCTCTCCCGAGTATCTCCGATAATCTTTTACGCTCGAGAGTACCCCACGTGGCACTCGCGCTCCACGCTAAGGCACAACCCTTTCCCTTTTTTGTGTGTTTCGAGGGAGCATCGCTCAACACGATGCTCGCCTCTCTTCCCCTTCGTCAAAAACCTACCGCTCGACTCAACCCTTTTTTTCCACCGATTTCTCGTTCCCTTTTCGTTCCCTTCCCCCTCCTCCCCTTACCTACAATCTCTTTCGGGGTTCTTCCACCCACCGCGAGGCCAATAAAACTTTAAGGACGCTAGAGTCGAGTGTTTCTTCCGAAGAGAGGGACTCTTTTTTTGGCCTCTCTTGTTTCCTGAGCCGTTGTAGGTACTGCCTTTTTTTCTCCCCTCTTTTTGGTAAGGTGAATATTTCAGTCATCGACTGTGTTGCAGTAATCGACAGTTCGGGGTTGATTGTGAGGAATTGTATAGGGTATTATGATTCAACTGTTGATTTCTAGTGCATAATGTACTCTTTAAATATGAATGGAAAGTAGAACCTTGCATATTGCTTCTGCATTGTTTTTCACTTTTTATGAATTTATCTCTGCGAGAAAGTGTGTTCATCGATTTTGATTTCCTCCTAAAGATATTCCACCTCAGAAAACACCTGTGTCAATTTCACATGGGATTTAGGAAAAAAGTGTTTTGTCAGTTTCTATTTTTGTACAGCACCTTCTTATGGAGATTTTGCAAAAGTTGAAAATGACGGGAGGAATTTTCAAGTTCTAGTTGTATTTACTGCACGATTATCCCACAAATCGCATAACAAACCGTTTTTGTCATTTGGTCTTTGTTTTCTATATGCCATTGTCAATCTTTTAGGTGAACCGATTCCTCACAATTCTCCTCCGTTTCTTTGGAAAAGCCTTGCATATACGCGATAGGGGGAGAGAATGAGTGGAGCTCTCTCAGTGGAAGAAGCCTGCCGAAGTGGACGGCGAGGGTCGGAAACGTCGAGGGATGCTTGGACTCGGTGGAAAGGGAGGAAAGTCACAAGGAATGGAACGGGCTGTAAGATGTGTTTGTTCCACACGAGCTATTGTCCGCCAAGACTACCTTTCCATTGTTTGTTGCAGTATACTCGTCGTCCTTCTTCTCGTTCCACCCTCTTGCCCCCCTTTTCGAACGAAACCCTCCGAGGCTCTTCACGTTTCCGCACATTCCAACGAAACTTTCGACTCTACTGATTCTACCGAGAAAAGAAAAGAAATTTCTCAAGGCAAACCTGCCTCGGTACCTTAACGACGCTATTACAATCGCATGTACTCATAACAAATGTTTTTCACTATATAAGAAATAATAATAATAATAAAAACAACAATAATTAGGGCTACACAATCGTGGTAATGGTCTGGGTGAGCGTCAAGCATCCATGAAAAACCAGGGAACCAACAAAAAAAAAAATGGACGAAACCAACCGTTGGTTTAAAAACATCTAATAAGCCAAATTTGTTCACCTTGCGAGCAACGCAACGCAGCGAATGCAGAATAGAGTTGCAAGTCTTCACTCCTTTTGTAATAACATTTTAATTTGGTGAAATAAATTATTATGGAAAATGTTATAAAATATAAGAAGATTAAAATTTGAAGGTTTCGCAAAAATAAAAAAACACTGTCAATAGAATTTGTGCACAAATTATGAAATAAAACTGTCGTAATTATAGCTGTTTTTTTAAGACGCCACTTTTTCTCCAGGTAAACAACAGGCAATTTTCCTGTTTCCAAGTTAATTTGCATCATGACTTATGAGAAACAAAACAAACCTCCCACAATAAAGTCAGTGAAGAATTGCGGATTATCTTTGAAAAAAAAAACAATGAAAATATATCTTTTGGCAAATTAAAATAAATTACGCAATGTTTTTGCAAATTCATTATTATTAATGTTTCTCTGGGTTAAGGGCACATTTTGTAATACAAATCATTCTTTTTACAAAAATGTAGCACTGATTCTACTAGCGTGAAGTGCTTCTACATCCTTAATGCGTATTTTATTATTCATGATTTTCAACCCCTTCATCCCTCCGCAGAAATATAGTACCTTAGATGTTCGACAAATGATTCGGCGTGACATAACTTTTGTCCTATTTGTTAAATAAACGAATTGCGGGAAAGGCAGAGAAACATCAACTAAAAAATTTACTTACGTCTAAACTCTTCCGTACAAAATTTTAATTAATGACTAATAACATCCCCTTGATTGCAGATCTTAAAAAGTGCACATCAACCGAACGTGGGCAAAGTATTCTGCGTAGTGTGCGTCCCTTGTCCTATATACTGCTTGATGGATGCCGCGGTATCAGAGTGTAAGGAAGTCCTCGACAGAAGAAGAAGAAGCAGAAGAAGAAGAAGAAGGAACGTACAGGAACTCGTGAAGCCCGAAGAGAAAAGGAGTTTGAGTTGCACGGTTTTCCTCGGAATGAGAGGGACGCGGGGTGAGGTGAGAGATGCAGCCTCGGTCGTTGGTATTGTCTCAGCTCGTGGGGTGGTTGTGCTCTCGCGAGTCTGGAAGTGGGTGGTTGAGGAGGCGGAGGTGGTGGTAGTGGTGGTGGTCGGTGGGTTAGGCCAGTAGTAGCGGAGCGCCGACCTTACAGAGCGATGGAGAGGCGAAAGATGCCAGAAGAAGAACAAGAAGAACCTGAAGAAGAAGAAGAAGAAGAAGTAGTAGAAGAAGAAGAGGAAGAAGGAAGAGGGTAAAAGGCGAAGGGAAGAGGAGGAAGCGTAGCCAGAATGAAAAGAAGAAGGGAAAACCACGAGGAAACAAGAAAGACAAGGAGAAAGTGAAGGAAAGGAGTACCCCCAACGTTGGGGGTAAGACGCCGCATGAAGGGTTGGAAATGTAGATAGAATTTCTTCATTTCGCGTAGTCCCTCGCGCGCGGCGCGTTACGGGAGGTTGGGGGAGGTTTCTCCTTCGGTGCTGTGGAGCCCCTCGGACCCTCCGCACAACCCTCCCCCCGGCCGCACGTCGTGCAAGCAGCAGCAGCAGCAGCAACCAGCCCGACGACTCTCACCCTCATTCGCCTTCGCTCTCCGCGCTCATTTCACCCCCATCCCCGCCATTCTTTCTCTTAAGACTCCGCGGCAGAGGAATCGTTAAAATCTGGCCGTCCCACCCCCGTCGGGGCCAAAGAGAAAGAGGGAGAAAGATAGAGGTAGAAAAAGAGAGCCGGGAGATGTATCATATATATATATATATACACATATATATATATGTATGTATATGTACAACCTGGACTCCCCCTATACTACTCGTTTCCTTGTGCTCCTCTCGACGATATATGCATGTGAGACTACGTATTTCCATCTTTCTCTTTCTTCAGCAAGGTCCTCTCACCGCGGAGCCTACAGTCACCAACCCTTGAACGACGCTCTCTCACTACTTACTTTCGACGGAGAAATGAGAAGAGAGATGCTGGGATGCTGCGAGCTGGATGCTCTGGCAGCACCAGAGAGCAATGTTGGTTGTATGTGTATATGTATATATATGTATAGGGGCTGATGGAGGCGAAGGGGGTATTGAGAGATAGGGGATGTGACTCTTCTAACCCCGAACGGTGAGACCCGCGAACGTCCTAGCTTTAGAGGGTGGCTGAGGGTGGTATTCTCCTCCTCCTTCCCCCCGTCGCCCAAAACGAAGCACCGTCCCTCGACAGCATCCGACGCCCAGAGATTCGGAGATGGTCATTAATCAGAAGGGACGCGTGCACTCACGGATTATTTTCGTCATCAGCTACGATGAGCCTGCTTGTGATAAAAAAGCGTAATGTTTTAAGAATGCGTCTTAGGGGCGCCGGGAGACAGATACGAAAGTTATGCAAATTAGGGATTTGCATTTTCTTTTTGCTTGGAGGTTAATTCATTAATTAGGATAATTGTTAATTAAGCGCAATTGGAAAAATGGGGTCCGATTTTTTTATTGTATTTTAAAGTTTTTCAACGGTTTTTTATTACGAATTTTGTTATGCAAATTAGGGATTCGTATATTTAGATTGGGGGTTAATTCCTTAATTAGGATAATTGGTAATTAAGCAGAATTGGAATAATCGTTGTGGGCTTTTTTAAAAAGTATTTTTACGTTTGTTTGGATTTGCAGCGATTGCTCGAGTTATGCAAATTAAGAATGTGCATTTTTAGTTTGGAGGTTAATTAATTAGAAATGCAAAAATATTCGCGTGCTTTTTTGAGTATTTTTATGTGAGTTGAATTATGTGAAAACGCATTTTTGCAATTGATGTAATCTTCATGATGAATAGCTCATTAATTTGCATATATATAATTTTAAGTCCAATAATAAACTAGCTAATCATCGTTATTAAAAAACGATTCTAGAATTGATAGTGAAGTTTTACGCTTTCGCCGAATTCAACAGTGATTTTCAACTCACATTTGTAGTTCGAAAACTAATTACTAAATTAATTACAATAATTATTAATTAATTACAATTCCAAATCAGTATTTGATTGCGAAATTGTCGATTATTTGTACTTTTCTTCGACATTGACGTACAGTCACTCGACTTGAATTGTATAAACAAACATATTTCCAATTAACGTAGCTTTTAGTGATGTAATACCTGCAAAATGAATACGAAACATTTGGTCACAGTTCATTCACACTAACATATAACTCACTAATTTGTATATCAATAAAAAAATCCAAAATTAATCAGCTAATTATCATTAATTACAAAATGACTTTCAAGAATTGACTATCGAATTTTATCAATCTTTTCCTCTAGAGTCATCTCTCGAAGAGTCATTCACGTACCTCTTGCGCGACCCTCCAACAAAAAAAAAAAAACTTTATCTTTTTTTTTCTTCAAGACGCCTCGTGTAAACGCAAAACGAGGGGATGCTTCTATCGAGTGGTACGCGTCCACGTACATACGTATAGTCGACGGTAAACCAAGTGTACGTATAGAGCTGCCCCCTCCCCCCCTTTTCCGAGGGAGAGGAGGTGAAAGAGCGCGGAATATCGGAGCGCAGGAGAAGAGGCGAGCTCGGAAAGAGCGACGAAGTAAGGTAACAACGGCGAAAAGGTTTGGAGGAGGGTGAAGGGGGTGCCGGAACACCCTGGCGCTCTCTCCCCCTTAGAGCGCTCGCTGCTGCCTCGCGCGTGAAAAATATGTAAAGTATTGATTGCATTTTATAATTACTTGGAAGCCCGGCGTCTTAGCTACCCTTCCCGCGCTCGCACCCTCGTCCACCCCCGGCCATCAGCTCCGGGTCCCTCGCGCTCTCGCACCCTCCGCTTCTTCGTCTCCCTCCACCCTTCCCCCTTTGCTTCCTTCGTTTTTTTTATTTTTTTTAACTCCTCTCATATTCTTGCGCACAAGCACACGCACTCTCCTTACAGAGAATGAGAGAGAGAAGGTAAGGAAGGGTAAGGGATGGAGAAAGAGTTCTCCTAGTGGAAAGAAAAGGGTAAGAAGAAAGAACGAAGAAAGGAGAAAGGAGAGAGATAAAGAAGGATAGGGAGAGAAGTGGAGGAGCTATGTAGAATACATTCTATACATATACATTGAAATAAGGAGGGCCACTGTTTTTACCAGGCGCACTAGCACCAGACTTTTCATCTCTCTCCTTTCTTATATCATCCCTCTCACTCGCTCACTCATTTACTTTCTCTACCCGAACGAACTCGCCCGAAGGATGAGGAGGCACACTACCCTCCGCGAGGGGTTCCTTCAAGCAAACACACACACACTCATATATATATATATATGAATGCATGTATAGACTCTCACACATACGTAAGCGTCGGTACGCGGAGTACATTTATACAGAGTCCCGAATCCCTCGAAGTAGGCAGCCGAGGGTTCTTATACCGATAGCTCGAGCGTGCATAAATCCTTGAATTTTACTCCCGACTCGACTAGGAGACTCGACTCGTTTCGAATTAAAACAAGAATCCGATTTTTCAGACAAATTTTTGCATCCGAAATATTATTTATTCTGAGTTACACGTGTCTTAAGGCTTAAGAGTATATGTGGATAGTGCGTTTTTTTTTACTCTGTCAAAGTAGAATAAGTCATGTCATTCTCGAGCTGTAAGGGTTAAAACAAAGAAAATTTTGAAAAAAAATTCATAGCTTTCAAACCTTTTTGTCGATTGTACCAAAATGGAATACCAATCAATTCTCATCGTAAGTACGTGTGAAGAAATTTTCAAATTGATAGGTAAGTAGGTAAGTAAAATTATTATTATTTCACTTCATAAATAATTATTCAATATGCAGTAATAGCCGAGAAAAAGTTTGACAAAGTTTTAATTTCTAAGCCCATTTCAGAAAAATGAATTTTTAATAGCTTTGGTATCGATTGTATAGATTTTCAAAGTTGAAAATATAATTCATTTACGAATGTCATGTCTACAAGAAAAAGAAAATAACATTTATTGTTGAAATGACAAACATTTGATACGGAAAGTAAAGCTATGTATAAAAAAATTAAAAAACAGTGTACATCGCCACACATCGACCCAACGTGATCGGGCAGTCGGCGCAACCTTTATCTCGAGACACAGATACCCACATCCTCCCCCACAGCGATGTAGGAAGCAGCAGCAGTGATAGACTGCGCTGCTTGAGTCCTCTCCGCGTCCCGAGCCAGACACATACATACATACATACATACATAAAGCAGCGGCAGTAGCAGAAGCACGTAAGGGTTTTCTCGGTTTCTTACAGCGAGGGGTGCGCGGTAAGGGTGGTTGTGGAAACGAGAAGGAGTGGGAGAGCCTTTCGTGGCTCTCGGGGAAGCTCGAAAGACAGAGAGAAGGAAGAAGACACCGAGTAGAAATGAGTAGAAGAGTGTAGAAGAAGGAAGCGTCGCGAGTAATGAGAGAAAGAAGGGGATAGGAAGGAGGAGGAGGTGCCAAGGGCAAGTAAGTGAGTGAGAGCGAGAGGAAGGTGAGGCCACGATAAGGGGGGAAGGTGGTACAGTACCGGGGAAGAGAGAAAAGAGAGGGGAAGATAAGCTATAGGTAGAGGAAGCCAAGAGTTTCGCGGGAGTAAAAGAGACGGTATTACCGCTCGGTCTTCTCTCTCCGCCTAGAAGTTGCACCCAGCATTTTAATCGATTTCATTTGCGCGCATGTGAGTGAGCGAAGCAGGAGCAGAGCGCTACCGGAGAGAGAGTCGGCAGAGTTCTGCCACTGCCGCGCCACCTTCCCTCCACCTCATCCTCCTCCTCCCCCTCGAGGTGATGAGGAGTGAGAGAAGCAGCGGCAGAAAGAGAAAGAGGAGGCAGGAAGAACGCGCGGGAGAATGAGAGTAGAGGACGGAGGTAAAAGTATAGGGAAGAGGGAGGGAGAGGAAATGCGAAGGAAGAAAGAGACGAAAAGTTGTGTAGAGCGCCGCTAGGGGCACACAGCGGAGAGAGAGGAGCCGGGCCACGTCGGTGTATAAACCTTTCTTTGTTTTGCTTTGCTTGCGTCATTAGGGGGTGGGTGGATGGGTCGCCTCGAACGCGGGGTGCACGAACGAATGCGCGACCGGGGGGCGAGGGGCACAAGGGGCCCTCTTGCCTTGCCGAGGGCGTGGTTCTTCTACGACGAAACGATCTACATACAGAGGAAATGTGTACCCTCTCTTTCTCTCAACTCTAAACTACACGTACGTCTTATTCTCTGCGACTTTGGTGCGTTTCTCTCCCTCTTTATCTTTCTCTTTCTCTCGGTCTCTCGTGACGAGGCACGTGTATTTCTCTCTTCGTACGTTCGTCAAAGTTACACCGGGTCCACGAGAATTTCCGCGATGCTCGAGAACACAATCTGTCTATAATATCACTCCAAGTAACTATGTCTTGGAAATTTATTGAGGACTTTGGTGGTTGTTAAAATTAAGTGTACAATCAATTAGCGATACTTTTTTCGATTATTGGAGCATAATAAATTGATTATTCTTCGAATTTATTGTTATTACTATTTTAATATTCACATCGATTTCCATACTATTAATTTGTGGTGCTGGATACTTAAAAACAAGATTTAGTTATTTCATATAATTACACTTTTTTCTATAATTAGAACTAAGGCATTTGATTATCCTTTGGATTCATTTTTATTATTAAATTGTGATTTCCATATTATTAATCTATGTTGACATTTATTGATGGATTAAAAAACCTGGGAAATATATACTTGAAATATCTAACAATTAGCTGAAAGAAAAATGGTGCTTGTGCCAAGAATATATTTCTTATAGTGAGTACCATTAAAAATCACCAATAAAATAAATTTGGAACACTTTTTTCGAAATTTGTAGAAACAAACGTTGAATTTCCACAAACATTTCCATGTTATTATTATTATTATCATTACTATGATAATAATAATATTTCATTATTCCTATTAATAATAATCACTAACAAATTTAAAGTATAATCGGATTCTTTTGCTCGAATTATTCAAAAGTTATGGATTTTATATTTAATTGTAACAAATACAAAAATCATTAATAAATTTTCTTATTAATATTAATAATATTATTACAGTGTGTGTGTGTGTGGTACACTCACATCGATATCTGTATTGTCAATCCATGCTGATGGTGCTCGACTTAAGAGAACTCTCGTATTCTCTTTCGCTTTCTTGTTTTTTTTTTCTTTTTTAACTCTTACGAAAATATTTAAATTATTTATTTATTCGAGGCAGGATTCGCGCAGGACATGCCGCTACTTCCCTTCACTCCGATCTCTCTCTCTCTCGGCACTTATAATTCGCATGATGGAACGACACACGCTCCGCTTAAAACTTTGAAACGTCGTCCCTGCGGCTCGCGCGCTTCAACAGTGGAAGGGGTTAGGGTTGGGGGGGGGGGGGGGGGGGCAGAAGACTTTGTATATGCGCTTCGTGGGGTTGAAGCAGAACGGGGTGGTTGAGGGTTCGGATGTGGGCGACGAGAGCTTCTCCTGAGAGAGAAAGGTATATATATATATACATATATATATATATACACATAGGGAAAGGGAACTCGAAGCAAATAAGCGTTATGCATATTTCGTTGAGACGAAGTGGATGTGCTCCGCGCGCTTTACTCTTTCCATCTGCAACTGTGACTCCAGGCTGAGTTGTCAAATATCCTCGTCGAGAAGAGAACAGACCATTAAAAAAAAATCCAGTTTAAATGTCGAGGGCCACGAGCGAGTAGGAGACAGGTTAAATTAATATGAATAAGTATTCGAGTGAGAACAAATATAACCAAAGAGCGTGCGGAAACCGAGAATTTTTCTGAGACTCTATGGTCACAGTTTGAACGATCGGTAGATCAACAAACAGATTGTATTAAAATAGACTGCAACTTTGAAAAATTTTAAAAATATTTATTTGTACGATTAATCTTAACAATATTTGAATAAAAATAATGGAATATATTTGACCCTTTGATCTATCAATCAATAGCTCGAATTTATAATATTATTAATATAAATTATATAATTAAAATAAAATCAATAAAAAAATTAATACTTTGGATGAATTATTAATTCCATTAATATAAATTAATATTCAAAAACAAATTCAATTGTAGAAATCCGTTTTTTAATACATTTTTGCAACCTTAAGCATAAAAACAGTATGCAGTTTTTAAAAAAGCGAATATCTATATTATTCTAATTAATAAACTTCTTTCTTAAAATATTTTACAGTTATTAATTAAAAATATTATAAATGTAAAAAATGTAATTAAATGCAAGAATTATTATTCTAATTATAAATTACAAAAAAAAATGTAATTTAATTTAATTATAAATAACTTTGACCCATTCTAGGTGCAAACAAACGAGCCAGAAATCTCGGACAGTGCGGCCACGTGGTTTGCCGGCCGGTGGAAAAAAAAAGGAAGGTCGCTGGCCGCGAGAGTCGTCGAGGGGTAGAGAGTGAGAGTGAATAAAGGGCGAGTTGCGATGCGAGAAAGAGAGCGAATAGTGCGGCTGGTCGTGGATTCCGACGGAGAAGAAGAGGAAGAAGGGGTGGTTCGGTCCACTGCGTGGTCAGCTGACGGGCGCGCAGGTCTTCGCGACCCCCGTCGCCCTCCCCCCGCTTCTCGTCATGGCCTCGAGGCTTATACCCTCCAACGCGGGGGTGGCTTGGCTTCCTAGCGGCGTGACTCAAGAGGGAAGGGGGTGTCGACACCACGTGCGCGGCCACGTGCTCGCTTCATCCCCTTTGCCGGCGTGGCGGTGCCTCTACAGCTACCACACTGTCGTATCTCCATTCAGGATTTGCTATACCCAAGCGTGGACTAAAAAAAGACCCATTTCTCAAACGCGAACAATTATTCCAATGAAATTAACCGATAAAGTACACTTCATTTTTTACCCTCCCAATTTTTTTTTTAGCTATTATTTATTTCACAATTTGGTATCACGGGTTGAAGGAAAAAAGGAAAAATTACAATATTTTTCAAATTATAAAGTTTTTCAAATTATAATATTTTTCAAATTACAAGATTTTTCAAATTACAAGATTTTTCAAATTATAAGATTTTTCAAATTATAAGATTTTTCAAATTACAAGATTTTTCAAATTATAAGATTTTTCAAATTACAAGATTTTTCAAATCATAAGATTTTTCAAATTATAAGATTTTTCAAATCATAAGATTTTTCAAATTATAAGATTTTTCAAATTATAAGATTTTTCAAATTACAAGATTTTTCAAATTATAAGATTTTTCAAATTATAAGATTTTTCAAATTATAAGATTTTTCAAATTATAAGATTTTTCAAATTATAAGATTTTTCAAATTACAAGATTTTTCAAATTACAAGATTTTTCAAATTATAAGATTTTTCAAATTACAAGATTTTTCAAATTATAAGATTTTTCAAATTATAAGATTTTTCAAATTATAAGATTTTCCAAATTACAAGATTTTTCAAATTATAAGATTTTTCAAATTACAAGATTTTTCAAATTATAAGATTTTTCAAATTACAAGATTTTTCAAATTATAAGATTTTTCAAATTCTAAGATTTTTCAAATTATAAGATTTTTCAAATTATAAGATTTTTCAAATTATAAGATTTTTCAAATTAAAAGATTTTTCAAATTACAAGACTTTTCAAATTATAAGATTTTTCAAATTACAAGATTTTTCAAATTACAAGATTTTTCATAATATCTTTTTTAATTTTCAATAAATCTGGACATTAAAAAAATAGAGAATTTTTTCAGGAGTGGATTCCACGTTTTAATATTATGAAAGAAAAAATGAGCTGTCGCATTGTCGAAGCTCTATTCAGGATTTGCTGTACCGAAGCATGGGCTAAAAAAGGATCTATTCCTCAAATGCGAATATTTATTCCAATGGAATTAGCGAATAAAATACTCCTTTTTTTTCCTCCCAAAATTTTTTATAGTCATTATCTACTGTATAATTATGGTCTCACAGGTTGAATTGAAAATTCAGGAATTAATTTTTCAAAAGTGCTTTTTTCCATTATATGGATAGAAAAAATGTTGTTGCGCTTATTTTTTGTTAACGTACAGAGAATTCGACCACGGCATAAATATACATAAATTCTCTGGATAAAATTTCATTCGACTAAAATTATCGTGTTTAAATTTTTCTTTATATATTTATTAACTTAAATGAGAACTTAACTCAATTTTTCCATGTAACCGAATGTTAACCTGACAAAAAATACTCAGAAGGAGATAGATATATTAACTTTTTAGTCGTTATTTACTATAAAACTTGACAATCTCAGTCATAAAAAAGTTGCGAAAAAAACATTTTAACTTTTCTTTAATTTTGAAGTATCTTGAAGTATCAAGACTCATATTCCGCGATGTCTTTCAGCACTGAGGCTTTATGACCGCCGATGCCATCGGTTGGTATCAGTGTGAATCGTCCAAGGCACGAATACATCAATGTTCAATACGCTTTTCCGTATCTCCAGCCGGAATTAATACAAATATTATTATACTCCCAGTTGAAGTAGTAAAAAAAAAAAATAATAAAAATAAAGATAAAAAAATAAAATCTACAATTAATGAGACCCTGCCAAGAAACAAAGTATCCCCGGCAGCAATTACCGGCCGCATCTCTTCCGTCCCAGTCTGCGGATCTGTTAGGAACAAAAAATTTAAATAACTCGATAATTCGATTGATCAACCGAGTTCGAAGGCTTTTGGCAACCGCTAATTAATAAACGAAGGCTATCTTTATTACTCATCGATAGAAAAGCTTGATAAAAAAAAGAAAAATGAAAAAAAAGAAAAACAAATGGACGTTAACGTTAAAAAATCTGCATACACTTGAGAGTCGTGGTCCGGCACAGAGAGAATAGAATAATCGCATCGAAACGTTTGCAAAAGGAGCGCACGTCTTGTGGACCATTCGAGAGTGTATATATTAATATACCCCTGGTATATAAATGTATTTTTTTTTTTTTTTACAGAGAGACAAACGAAATAGTCGTACCGAGTGATCGACGACTCATAAATATCGATGCTCTCGTCAAACTCATTCGCTACGGTTCTCCGAGCCCAGGAAAAGAGGAAGAGAGCCAAGCTATGGGCGCAAACTCTTCGCTGCAACTTCCTCAGCTCACGAGATGAAAACGACGAAAAATAAAATGAGAGACACGAGGGAAATGAGAGAGTGAGACGCGAGAAGAAAGGCGTATCCCTCCCCCATCGCGCATCCAGCTGCTGGCACATCGATCCGCCTTAATGAGTGGAAAGAATAAGACAACCACCACCACCAACCACCACCACCACCATCAGCGTGTACCCCTACTGCGCACCCCACCTTACGTATACATCTGCATATATAGTTATACCATTTGTGTATGTATATATATATATATATATATATATATATATATATGGTAGTATACGTACATATATAATCGTGGGAGAAGCCGTGGGCGAGGGGGTGCGCAGTGAAAAGGACAGGGAAAGAGGGTTTTAGCATTCCCCATTGCCAACGGGGGGGTGGGAGTGCGGACCGCGCGCGCGAGAAAACCCAGAACGAGAAGGAAACAGCACATCGGAATAAGAAGGCAGAAGGAGCAGCACACCGGGAGAACCTTAGGGCTTTCCTTCTCGGCCGACGACGACGACGACTACGTTCTTCGGCGTCAGTCGAACGTGGGGCCAAATGGAACGGCTCTAACCCTTTCGCTCGAGGAGGAATATATTTTTTGTGAAGGCTGTTTCGTAAACGTCGGAATAGCGACGTTTGGAATTTACTGAGGAATTTACTACTGTTGGTTGTGAACGATTGCAATAACTTGCTGAATTCAAGTTAGGTTGGGCTAAATTCGACCATCAATTTTTTTGCTTGATTACCAAACTGATGGGAGGACAAATTTCGAAGTGAGACATTCAAATGATGCCGCTGAGTCATTATTCTGATTGCATTTCTTATTTCTGTTTTGCGAGGCGCATACTTCAGGTCGTTCGTTATGTCCATATGTTGACCTTGGTCATTATATTGACATGCAGGATGTGTAACTGGCATTAGGTAAACGTCCCAGTGATCGACACGTTAACCAAATTGCCCGACGTTAAAAAACGTAACTTTCACATTAAGGTAGTTCTGTTGGTACGCCGGAGTCATAAATCTCAGAGTCTATATGACATTAAAAAAATAATTGACATTAAAAAATAATCATACGCATCACCTTGACTGCCTCAATAATAATATAAAAAATAATCAAGAATCCTTCGAAATTGTCGTAAACAAATATAAAACGATTATTTGTAAATAGTTGATATGTTTAGTGCGGATTTGACTTCATTTTTACGATAATTAGGTTAGGAAATGTCATTTGGCCCGGTATCTTGCACTTTGACCTTGGTTCAATTAAACATTATTCCGGTGACTTCACCTTTTTTCATGATGCATCAATTCCTGAATATTTTGCGAATCCGTAGTACTTTTTATTTTTTCTCTATCTTTGTTCTAAGTATGTTAATTTGCGATTTAAAGATCAATTTTTCCAGCCCTCCCGTGAGCGCCGTGTAAAAAGATCGATTTTCAAGTTTTAATTGTTCATTCAAATACTCGGTAACAGCCTTCAAGATTTTGTGCAAGTAAAATTGAATAACTAAATTACAACATGTCAAAAATTCATGCATATGAGTTTGGATTGCCTTCACGACAGAACTACCTTAAGATACAAAAAATGATCATTCTAGGTAATAATGAATCAGACTTAACTTAAATTATCTTATTGTCGAGAAAACTTATTCTAAAGCTTCAGAAGTGCAAATGTACTAGTCATCGACATACTAAAGTTATAGTTGGTCCAGTAATCGACCGTTATATGTCCTAGTAATCGACACGTTAAGAAAAGTCAGAAATTAAGACGTCAATAACTGTCATTGCAGGTTATAAAGAATCAGTATAATCTTGTCAACAAATAGAATGCTTAACTTTTGGTCTACCTTATCTTCTTGTAATAAAAAATTAACATAAAACTTGAGGTGTGCAAATGTCCCAGTCATGGACATACTAAAGTCACGGTTTGCCCAGTAATCGACCCATGACATGTCATGACCCAGTCATGGACATATGCATGGCCCAGTTATCGACATGATTTATTTTGCTGTTTAATTATTTATAGAGAGCCCAATACCCCTGTCCATAACTACTCCTCGTACAGTTCGATCGATGAATGAATTGTTACATTTTTTTTTATCATCTAATTCATAAAAACAATACGCGATTTACACTAATTTTCTATCCACAATTTTGTCCTAGTGATCACAGTAGGTCGATTACCCGGACATTTATGTGTTTTTCTGAATCAGTTATCAACCTCCGCGATTTTTTGCACAAACAACAATTTTACGATAAAATCATATTCATTTAGTAATACCAGATTCTTCATATGTAATATCAAATTAAACTTACTCAGCGAAAGTCTTCGTGCATCGCAGAATTTAACTAAATGTCACGAGACGCACCTTAACCTCCATATCAAGGATTTCGACGAAATCATGCTCGGCTCGGTCACTGCAAGTTTACGATTTTCTTATTATCACTGTTGTGATTTTACAAGCCTCAAATTTTCATATAATATTGTACATAAATTGGAGGAAGTATTGTTAATTTATTTAGGCGTCGAAAAGCACTTTTATTTATCGCTCTTTTACCACAGACTGGTCGATTACTGGGACATTTACCTTATCACATCTATTTTATTTTCGCTTCGGTCTTTAAATATTTTTGATTGTTTATATTTGTCATTGTTCCTTGTATCATCGGCCGTCGCCACTAAATCATTTGGCAAGGGTTTGTCCCGTTCAATGAAATAGTAGCGTAGACGTACCATTTGTGGCCACTGCACCATTAGTGGCCACACAAAAAATGTAGATATTAATTCATCATTACTGCAATCTATCTAAATTACTGAATAAGATTATTCTACATGAATCAAAGCAACTTCTGCTTTGAAAATGCAATGCTTAAAATACCCAATTGTTTAATACATTATATTTAAAGCCGTTTGCACCATTTGTGGCCATCATCGTTATTTACATGCAATAGATACACCGAGAGAAAAAGTTTCATTGATTCATGGAAATCTTTGCCAATGAAATGAAATACTTGAATTTCAATACTGTCTTTTCTTTGAATGATCTCAAACTCAATGAAAAGTAGTGACATTGATTCGAAGAAACATTTCTTTAAAACAATGAACCTTTTTCATTGATTTCAAAGATGTCGTCTCTGATTCAATGAAACCTTCTTCTTACCATCTCAAAATTTCGAAACCTATTTTTTCCTGAAGTACGCGCCAGATAAAGCTCAAACTTTGTGAGTATGTAAGGAAGTACGGCAGAAATAGGCTAAGCTTCTGGCTCCTCGAAACTCAAAGCCGCTCGTTTGGGAGAACCGGAAAACAAAAAAGTGAGGTTAGGTGCGATAGAGAGATCAATGAAAAAGTTTCTTTGAACCAATGAAAACGTCTCTTTAAAACAATAAAACTGTTTCTTTATTATATGCTCACTAAGTAAATCTTTATTTACAGGCAATGAAATGTTCTCTTTGAAATTCAAATGCACTATTTCATTGAAATCAATGAAAAAAAAATCAATCCACACATTTCCTTGGCGTCAATAAAATCTTTTCTCTCGGTGTATGGCCACAATTGGATCAAGTTGATGACCACATACGGTCCTAAGATGGCCACAAACGACGCCTCTCCCCTAAGTAAAGAAATAAATAAATGTTTAGAACGTACATTGAAATAAAAAGAAAGAAGGATTACAGGGAAAATCGTACAACTTTCTTTCTCAACCGGCGACGTTTTTCGGCCGAGTCAATCATGGGGTGAAATGGAACAGATTTAACCCTTCCACTCAACCAATTTATTGCAGGAATATATTTTTGTAAAGGCTGTTTCATTCTCGTTGGAAATAGTAGAAATTAGCTTTGATTCGCATCGTAGTGTGTCTGTTGGCCAATTCCCACAATGTCAGGTAATTATTAAATAAAAAGTCAGATTTCCATTTTGGTCTCTCTTAAGAAATTTATTCTCGCTGTGTATCATCCAAATAGTCACATTTGTGCTTCAAAGAATTTCCGTTAATGTGTGAAATTCCGTTAAATTTGATTTGGATTAGTATGAATCGAATACATTGTCGATTTAGCTCTTCAGCTTATGCACAAGGTGTCTATCCATCATCCTGACAGGAGTTAGCGAAATCTTCGAGCTGTTGAGCTAAACTTCAAGCACAATATCAGAGTTGAAAAACCGTCTAAGCCACATAAAAGTCTCGTCTGACTTGTCTTTTCTCTTGGTCTTCCGTTCCGTGTCATTCCTTTGCAGTAAAAGCCTCCATCCGCGCCCTTCGGTACTCGCGCCCTAAACTTATAGCCATTTCTCGCTGAAGCCCTTCCGCTCCTTCATTCTTCAGGAGTCTTCGCTTCGAGTGAGCGCGATCGCTAAGGCACGAGGGAAATATTCGTAAGAATTAAAGCGTCGGGAATTAACATTCCGGGGAGCTTCGAAAGAGGAGGGTACCTAGGCCGGGGGTTGCTTTGCTGCGTGCGTGCTACCCTCGATGCTGTGCTGCTTTTCCACCACTTTCGGAAGCTCGCGAAACAACGGGAGCATTACCATCCCTCCGTGGGTGGCCAGGGTGAACCAGGAGGGAGCTAGCCACCCCACGCGAACCACCTTTCTTCTTCTTCTTCTTCTTCTTCTTCTACTTCTAGAGAAAGCAAACCTCCCTCGTTCCTTTTTGTTTTACCATCTTTCCTCCTTGGATACACGATTTCCGAATCACTCGCAAACCCTCCAGTATTTTTCAGTGAAAAATGCTGGGGCAAAACGAAATGCCTAAGATTTTTTTAAGTCTCGTTAATTATAAAATTTAACGAATTTTTACAATTTTTAAGATTCTGGGTATGTTTTTTTTTTGGTAAAAGGTGTGCTTTGCCACCATCTTTAAAATGCGCATGGTGGAGGCTGAAAAACGATAAATTTTTTATTTATTTCAGTTTAGCGAATTTTCAAAATTCATAGAGGGACTTTGAATAATCTGGACATTTATTAGGGGCTCGGTGGGGATCAAAATAGCGAATGGCTGAAATAGCGAATTCTATAATAATGTTCATTCTAGATTCAGACGTTCATTATATTCGAATCCGCTGTTTCAGCCATACGCCCTTTATTATTATATTATATTAGTTATTAGTTAATTATATATAAATAGTTATTAGTATATTACTTGTATATATTATATTATTATATTTACATTAGTATCAACATTTGACACAAACAAAAAATGTCAATGCAATGAACTTGGACCCGATTCGCGGCGACCAATCAGAGTACGAATAAATCGCAAACAATGAATTTCGTATTTGTCATCCATGAACTACTTAATATATAGGAGAAGAAGGTTTATTCAAAATCATCATTCACCCATATTCTACATGTTAATACTTATACACAATTAAAACAAGTTAGCAAAATTATAAACTCGATTTTTTCTAAGTTCGACAATACTCATTTTATTTTGTCCCCTCGAACTTGACGGCCAAAAGACAATTTTTAATTGCTATTCGTTTCCTGTGCTTAAAGTTGCATTTACATGTTATTTAATGATGCACAAGATGGCGTTATTAATTAATGCAACAGTTAACCTTAAAACCACTATGGGTGCCATTCAAAGCTTCTACAATTTTTCCTTTCTCGTCTTGCAGTATCAAATCCATCTTCGCATCCCATTCTCCACTTTGTTGCAGCGAGAGAGACTTTTCAACGAGAAAGGACGAAGTAGTGTCCCCCGCCGTTGGTCTTCGTAGAACGAGTGAGGCCGCAGGGAATGGGTGTTGATTGTCTCATGCAGGTCTCTCCTGGAATCGCTTCTGACACCGCCACCGGAGATTGGGATTGCCCTTTATATACCACACGAATGTACTAAGTATATGGTCTACAATATCCAACACAACACAACAAACACACATAAATATACATGTATATATATATATATATATATATATATATATATATATATATATATATATATATTCTGACATTCTTATTGTCCAGCAGCCAGAGTACTACACGTGGAAGAGACCTGCGGTCGTCTGCTCGCAGTTTCGCCAACGAAGAACAGAAAGAATAAGGAAAAGAAACCAAGAAAACAAGTCAGAGTGGTCGGACGGTTGCTCCGCGAGGAAAGAAGTGAAAGAGTGAGAGAAAAAGAGCGGCAACTATCGCGATGAAGTAAGACGAGGTACAAGTGCTGCCGATGGTGGTGGTGGTGGTAACTGCCGGTGGTTTTTACCATCGGAACGTCACATCCGGTCAACGCGTCCACCGCGACGGCGAATGGCGACTCTCGCAGTAGTAGCACGCTTCTCTCTCGCAGAAGGAAGCGTGTTTACTCAAGTAGATCATCAATAACCGGTGAGCGGCGCTGGCGGCGGTAGCAGAAGCAGCAAAGCAGTGGTGGCGTCGTCGGGCGAGTAACATCCAAAGTTATAAACCCGAATCATCAGGTATCACTTTTCTCTCACACTCTTTAGTCACTTTGGCTCATCCGTCAGTCGACCAAATGCAAACTGATGCCGATTCACTCTGTTGCTGCTGAGTAAAACGTCGATGAGACCAACTGTGAGATATTAGCTCGCGAAAAGAAAGAAAAGAAGAGAACGAAAGCGCTATTCTAAATTGACTGGTCGGGATCTACGAATTATAGTCAAATTTAATAATGTGTAATGCGCCATCTTTGTTATGGTTTTTCAAGAGACTTGTTTCGTTCACTGGAGAATAAATAAATGAATAAATAAATATAGATAGATAGATTTTACCTTCCCAAAAAAGCACTTTGAATTTATTTCAATTTTTTTTTATCTCTTATTTATCTTCAATGATTTGTTGAGAAATCGAAATTTTAGCTACAGTTTAAAAATATGAAAATATTTTCAAAAATAAAGTACCAGAGGAACAATATTTTAAGCCTAATTACAAAGTGGGTATTGACTATCTTCCCATTTTTCTAACATTCATATGGAAGAAAAATGACTTATGAAAAAATGTGAAAAAAATATTCTGTTTTTTCGAGTAGGTGAAATACCATAAATGGTAGTTTAAAATGTGATCTCGTGGTGACTGGACTCTCCAGTCTCAAAAGTCAAAATTTAAAAAGAAAAATAAATAAAAGGAAAAATATAAGTACAAAATGAAAAGCCATAGAATTAAACTTCAAAGAACATATAACACAGACAGGCTTAACCTATAAGACCGGAGATCCCGGTCACCAACTACACCAAAGCCACAACACAAGGGAACACAGTATTTATTTTGTCAACCAACAAATATACGGATAATAATTGTAAATAAAGCAAGAGGTCACAAACTGAACATGCATTGAAACTGTAAAATAAAAATAATGGTTCTGAAGAGGCGCTGATCAGGGTGAAACGTAGACCAAAAAATAAAAAAAATTTAAAAAAAAAAATTAAAATAAAAAAAAAAATCATAAGCCGCCATTCGCCGAAGCACCTCGTACCACATAAAATACCATAAAAAAATAATGGTGCAGATTGTGAGAGAGGTCAGGATTAAATATTGACTGAATACCGCATATACAATAATTTTCTATATATACAATATATATATAGGTACAAAACCTCTTCGGGGTTAATTGTGAGAGATACATTCACGAAAAGAAACAAAGAAAGGATAGAACAGGCGTTAAATGCAGCGAAAGAGTTATTCTAAATCGCCTGGGAGAGATCGACGTATCATAGTCAAATATATACAATAATATATAGATACTGTGTGTATTTTATCATTGCATAATAATTCTCGCACGTACTTAATGCCTGCCATGGGATTTATCTTGGATCGTCAGATCGGTGCAGGAAAAATTTGTGAGAGATAGAAACACTCTCTTTCTATCTTTCTTTCTCAAAGTTTCTGACCTTTCCCTCAGCTCTATCCCTCGCGAGAACGATTCTGCAGCAGTCACGTTTTTATAGTGTCACGAATTTATCAACCCCTGAACTCGCTGAGGCTGTGAATATATGGATGTATTTGTGTAGGACAGTGCAGCTTATACTTCGTGGACGCGACAACGTTTTCGCGGCTTCTTTGGCGCTTAAACCTTCGCCACGAGAAACGGAATATGATTATGTATATATGAGTCATTTTCTGTCGACTAAAACACTTTTTTTTTCAAATTCTGTAATTTTTATGTTTTTTTCAGATTTGGTAAGTTATGAAAAAAATGGCTCACCGGCAATACGTCGTCTCTACAGAACCCGATTCTACACATCACCGACTCAACACCACCGACTCTACACAACGGCAATTCGACACATGCCTCGATTCAACACAACAGCAACTGTACACATCACCAGCGCGACACATCACCAACTCGACACATGTCTCAATTCGACACAACCCCAATTCTACACAGCCCCGATTCTACACAGTCACAACTGTCACGAGCCAAATGCACAACAGCAATACTCTACACAGCCCCGATTCTACACAGGCACAAATATCACGAGCTAAATTCACAACGGCAATACTCTACACAGCCCCGATTCTACACAGGCACAACAGTCACGAGCTAAATTCACCAAAGTCCCGATTCAACACATCACCGATTCTACACCGTCACCAACTCACATCCAATCAACGTATGTCATTCAAGCATTCCAACACATCGGCGCACTATGATTGGATGACTCTACACAACGGCAATTCGACACATGCCTCGATTCAACACAACAGCAACTGTACACATCACCAGCGCGACACATCACCAACTCGACACATGCCTCAATTCGACACAACCCCAATTCTACATAGCCCCGATTCTACACAGTCCCAACTGTCACGAGCCAATTGCACAACGGCAATACTCTACACAGCCCCGATTCTACACAGGCACAACAGTCACGAGCTAAATTCACCAAAGTCCCGATTCAACACATCACCGATTCTACACCGTCACCAACTCACATCCAATCAACGTATGTCACTCAAGCATTCCAACGCATCGGCGCACTATGATTGGATGTGAGTTGGTGATGGTGTAGAATCGGTGATGTGTTGAATCGGGACTTTGGTGAATTTAGCTCGTGACAGTTGTGCCTGTGTAGAATCGGGGCTGTGTAGAGTATCGCCGTTGTGAATTTAGCTCGTGACATTTGTGCCTGTGTAGAATCGGGGCTGTGTAGAGTATTGCCGTTGTGCATTTGGCTCGTGACAGTTGTGACTGTGTAGAATCGGGACTGTGTAGAATTGGGGTTGTGTCGAATTGAGGCATGTGTCGAGTTGGTGATGTGCCTCGATTCAACACAACAGCAACTGTACACATCACCAACTCGACACATTCCTCAATTCGACACAACCCCAATTCTACACAGCCCTGATTCTACACAGTCACAACTGTCATGAGCCAAATGCACAACGGCAATACTCTACACAGGCACAAATGTCACGAGCTAAATTCACAACGGCAATACTCTACACAGCCCCGATTCTACGCAGGCACAACTGTCACTAGCTAAATTCACCAAAGTCCCGATTCAACACATCACCGATTCTACACCGTCACCAACTCACATCCAATCAACGTATATCGTTCGAGTATTCCAACTCATCGGCGCACTGTGATTGGATGTGACTTGGTGATGATGTAGAATCGGTGATGTGTTGAATCGGGACTTTGGTGAATTTCGCTCGTGACAGTTGCGCCTGTGTAGCATCGAGGCTGTGTAGAGTATTGCCGTTGTGAATTTAGCTCGTGACATTTGTGCCTGTGTAGAATCGGGGCTGTGTAGAGTATTGCCGTTGTGCATTTGGCTCGTGGCAGTTGTGACTGTGTAGAATCGGGGCTGTGTAGAATTGGGGTTGTGTCGAATTGAGGCATGTGTCGAGTTGGTGATGTGTACAGTTGCTGTTGTGTTGAATCGAGGGATGTGTCGAATTGCCGTTGTGTAGAGTCGGTGGTGTTGAGTCGGTGATGTGTAGAATCGGGTTCTGTAGAAACGACGTATTGCCGGCTCACCGCAAATTATTATTTCCGGTGATAAAAATATTTTCAAGATAAATTTAATTTTTTTCCTCCGGTTCATCGATTGCGCTACTCTAGCATTAAAAAAAATGGAGGCGACACATGTACCCAAAAATTCTGCAAATTTTTAAGTAACATAAAAAAGGTCCTTTCTTGAATAGAAAAAAAAATTTGTCATTTTTTCGCTACAAAATTCACGGTAATTATTGGATAAAATTGTCTAAAAACAGTAATTCAAAAATAGATATGAAACTTTAAAATAAATTTGAAAATTTCCAAATTATGTAATAAATTGTATTAAATTGTAATAAAAAAATAGCCATAAAATATTGGACGTATCGAAAGACTAAAAAAAAAAGTCGTTCGGTTGACAGAGAATGCCTCATATATATATTTCACCCTATATAGAGGATGATAAAAAAAAGGGAGCACCGAGTATCGCTTCACTCTCTAAACTCGCTCGTTCTCGATCACAGCGAAAAGCCCCTTTGGCCGCTGCCTCTTGTTCATCTTCTCCTTCTTCTTCTTCTTCTTCTTCTTCTAAGTTTGCCGCTCGCGAATATCGTGACGTGTTAGCGCGATCGGGCGCGAGGAGAAAATTCCGCGCGGTACCGACACCCGGCTGGTTATCTCAATCCCCAACGTTACATGGATCTCACAGAAGAATTCTTCTCGGACATAATATCTGTGTATATACATATAAATATAAATATATATATATATATATATATATATATATATAAATATAAATAGTAAAGGCAAAGAGACTAGAGCTGTGATACCAATACGTAGTGGATGAAGAGCTGTAAAGAAGACTGTACGACCAGAGGATCGTGCCGGACGCTCTTCGTTCGATCCTCTGAAGAAGTAGAGCCAGAAGATCCATCGATCCTATGGCTCGACGATAAATTCAACGTTCAGTCCTCGAATAAAATAGATCTCGACGAATTGTGGAAGATGCACGACTTACTCTTTGCAAATTCCACTGTTTAGGTCTACTATCTTAGCATCTCTCGTCGACAGACAGACAGACAGACGGACAGACAATATGTTATTATTGATTATGCGGTATTTCAAGTATGTAGAATTTACATTTTTTTTCAGATTTTTTTTACAAACAGAGTTGGAATTCTACGTTTGAAATTACTTTTCAAATTTGAAAAAATGTTTGATGCAAAAATTTAGGATCCATTTCTAAGAAAATTTCATTTTTTGTCAAATTTGTTCAGAATTCTTTTTAAACCGAGTTGTGATTCACCATTTGTAAAAAATGTTTGATGTAAAAATTTAAGATGCATTTCTAACAAAATTTCACTGTTTGTCAAATTTGTTCCGAATTTTTTATTATTAAAAAAAATATATGTATATTTTAATAGCTTTTCCTCAAATGTAACGGAATTGATACATTGACAGTTGGAGAGTTAAAAGTCATAGAATTGTTATTGTGACACAACACTATCATTATTTCATCTTAGAATCATAAATTTCTCAGAAATCAACGTGTTTTTTCATAAGAATAACAGGAACTCGACACAATTAATCTTTGGCTTATAAAATCCATGACCTATGCCTCGACCTATCCAAGACAATGTGTATTATTCCCAAGCGCAATTTCGTAGAATCTGAGTCTCTCATTCATTCCGCGAAATTCTCATTTCTCATATTAAAAAAATTCTCCATACACGAATACTAGAAAAGGAAATCAATTAATCTTTCACTTTCAATATCGCGCTAACAGTACATTAACATTCTTAAGGTAGTGTGAGCGGAGTACCTAGTCAATAGAAAGTCCATATTTTTTATTATGGGGAAAAAGCGAAGTATCACACATGACGCTATTTTAAAAATCACAATATAAAGAGAGAAAAACTATGAAGTGTGTGTGATGATAAGGTGTGTATATTTATAAAACGGTAGTAGTTTAAATAAGAGTGTCATTTGACTCAGATTGTCCAACCGGCCGCCATTTGGCCAATCAAGGAACGCGTGGCTACGCTATAGTCAACTGTTTTCCGGCAGTTTGATGCCGGTTCGCGAAAACTCGTCAATTTAATCGATGATATCTATTCGAAATATTCGGTAGCATATATTTTTTAAGGGACGTACGTGTTCGTAGCAGTTTTCTCGGTATTCCGAGCTTTTATTTACGGAGGTGACTGAATTTGAAGAATGGTTATTCGGTCTCAAAGTGTTATCAGGGCAATTTCCGTATATAACATGTACTAAATTTCCCAATTTTGCACATTAACTATTATTGTAAATGGTCGGTAAAATGGTTTGAAATTTTACAGACAGCATCCTCTGAACCTATTCTGTAGCATATTAAAAAATCACTTTTCTCTCTGATCGTGAGGTTTGTGTTCATACTACCTTAAATACATACAACCAATAAGCCACGACATCTACACTATATACATATACATATTTGAGAATATTTACGCATTTTTTAATTGAACCGAAAATTTTGGTTTTTCAAGAAAATCATTAAGTATAATTAACTGATAAAAAAAATTTGAGATAAATTCGTAGTGCTTTTTTCAGTAGAAATAAAATTATATAAAACTAATGTAGCAGATTTGAAGGAGTCAGTGTCAAATATTTACATAGTTAGCCTGGAATACCTCATATATTTGACTATAATATAAACAATCTTGTATTTTTCAATATTTTTGCTTCCTCATAGAGGAAGCTGTGTTTTCATGAAAAATTCTTTTTTCGAGATTTTCATGTCAGTACACTCAGAATGGGCCAAAACGTCGAGAAAAGTGATTTAGAAAAATTGTCTGTATGTGTGTATGTTACACGATCGAAAAATGTAAACCTTTATAACTCGGGAATGCCTTGAGATATCAAGCTGAAATTTGGACCATATATAGAGGGATCAAGCCTCATCGTTCATACAGATTTTTGTTAAAATCCGCATCATCGTTAAATTATTACGCGTTTTTTAATTTTTTGAAAAATGTCTGTTTACGCGATAACTCTTTCAATTTTCGAGATATTGATCTTAAAATTGGTATGAATGTGAGCTTCCATACGCCGGTGATCGCTATTGAATTTGGTTAAGATCGGTTGAACCGTTAAAATTTTATGATGTTTTGAATTTTTCAAAAAATTGACATTATCGCTCTATTGTAACTTTTGCAAAACTTAAGATAGCGAGTTCAAATTTTGTATATAAATGAAACAATATTCAGCCATTATATATGTATAATTTAGTGACGAACGGTATGAAATTTTTGATTTTATGGAATATTGAATTATTTTTAAAAATATACATTATCACATTCACTTTCGGAAACGCTCTAATAATCACGAAATAACGTAATAACGAAATGGAAAAAGCGTATCCACAACATGTATATTTATCTAATTAAAACAAGGATGCAAAGTAGAACCTTGCACATTGCTTCCTCATTATTTTTCGCGTTTTACAAAGCTTCCTCTATGAGGAAGCCAAAAATTGAATAACATACTTCCTTATAGACGTAGCTTAGTAAGAAGCGAAAAATAATGAGGAAGCAATGTGCAAGGTTCTACTTTGCATCCTTTTGCTTCATAGAGGAAGCTTTGTTTTCATGAACAAATTTTTTTTCGAGTTTTTTATGTCAGTACACTCAGAATGGGCCAAAACGTCGAGAAAAGTGATTTAGAAAAAATGTCTGTATGTGTGTGTGTGTGTGTTACACGATCGAAAAATGTAAACCTTTATAACTCGGAAATGCCTTGAGATATCAAGCTAAAATTTGGACCATATATAGAGGGATCAAGCCTCATCGTTCATACAGACGTTTGTTAAAATCCACATCATCGTTAAATTATTACGCGTTTTTTAATTTTTTGAAAAATGTCTGTTTACGCGATAACTCTTTCAATTTTCGAGATATTGATCTTAAAATTGGTATGAATGTGAGCTTTCATACGCCGGTGATCGCTTTTGAATTTGGTTAAGATCGGTTGAACCGTTAAAATTTTATGATGTTTTGAATTTTTCAAAAAATTGACATTATCGCTCTATTGTAACTTTTGCAAAACTTAAGATAGCGAGCGCAAATTTTGTATATAAATGAAACAATATTCAGCCATTATATATGTATAATTTAGTGACGAACGGTATGAAATTTTTGATTTTATGGAATGTTGAATTATTTTTAAAAATATACATTATCACATTCACTTTCGGAAACGCTCTAATAATCACGAAATAACGTAATAACGAAATGGAAAAAGCGTATCCACAACATGTGTATTTATCTAATTAAAACAAGGATGCAAAGTAGAACCTTGCACATTGCTTCCTCATTATTTTTCGCGTTTTACAAAGCTTCCTCTATGAGGAAGCCAAAAATTGAATAACATACTTCCTCATAGAGATAGCTTTGTAAAACGCGAAAAATAATGAGGAAGCAATGTGCAAGGTTCTACTTTGCATCCTTTTGCTTCATAGAGGAAGCTTTGTTTTCATGAACAAATTTTTTTTCGAGTTTTATATGTCAGTACACTCAGAATGGGCCAAAACGTCGAGAAAAGTGATTTAGAAAAAATGTCTGTATGTGTTTGTGTGTGTGTATATGTGTATGTTACACGATCGAAAAATGTAAACCTTTATAACTCGGGAATGCCTTGAGATATCAAGCTGAAATTTGGACCATAGATAGAGGGATCAAGCCTCATCGTTCATACAGACTTTTGTTAAAATCCACTTCATCGTTAAATTATTACGCGTTTTTTAATTTTTTGAAAAATGTCTGTTTACGCGATAACTCTTTCAATTTTCGAGATATTGATCTTAAAATTGGTATGAATGTGAGCTTTCATACGCCGGTGATCGCTATTGAATTTGGTTAAGATCGGTTGAACCGTTAAAATTTTATGATGTTTTGAATTTTTCAAAAAATTGACATTATTGCTCTATTGTAACTTTTGCAAAACTTAAGATAGCGAGCTCAAATTTTGTATATAAATGAAACAATATTCAGCCATTATATATGTATAATTTAGTGACGAACGGTATGAAATTTTTGATTTTATGGAATGTTGAATTATTTTTAAAAATATACATTATCACATTCACTTTCGGAAACGCTCTAATAATCACGAAATAACGTAATAACGAAATGGAAAAAGCGTATCCACAACATGTGTATTTATCTAATTAAAACAAGGATGCAAAGTAGAACCTTGCACATTGCTTCCTCATTATTTTTCGCGTTTTACAAAGCTTCCTCTATGAGGAAGCCAAAAATTGAATAACATGCTTCCTCATAGAGGTAGCTTTGTAAAACGCGAAAAATAAGGAGGAAGCAATGTACAAGGTTCTACTTTACATCCTTTTGCTTCTTCATAGAGGAAGCTTTGTTTTCATGAAATTTTTTTTTTTTCGAGATTTTCATGTCAGTACACTCAGAACGGGCCAAAACGTCGAGAAAAGTGATTTAGAAAAAATGTCTGTATGTGTGTGTGTGTGTGTTACACGATCGAAAAATGTAAACCTTTATAACTCGGAAATGCCTTGAGATATCAAGGTGAAATTTGGACCATATATAGAGGGATCAAGCCTCATCGTTCATACAAATTTTTGTTAAAATCCACTTCATCGTTAAATTATTACGCGTTTTTTAATTTTTTGAAAAATGTCTGTTTACGCGATAAGTCTTTAAATTTTCGAGATATGGATCTTAAAATTGGTATGAATATAAGCTTTCATACGCCGGTGATCGCTTTTGAATTTGGTTAAGATCGGTTGAACCGTTAAAATTTTATGATGTTTTGAATTTTTCAAAAAATTGACATTATTGCTCTATTGTAACTTTTGCAAAACTTAAGATAGCGAGCTCAAATTTTGTATATAAATGAAACAATATTCAGCCATTATATATGTATAATTTAGTGACGAACGGTATGAAATTTTTGATTTTATGGAATGTTGAATTATTTTTAAAAATATACATTATCACATTCACTTTCGGAAACGCTCTAATAATCACGAAATAACGTAATAACGAAATAGAAAAAGCGAATCCACAACATGTATGTTTATCTCATTAAAACAAGGATGCAAAGTAGAACCTTGCACATTGCTTCATCATTATTTTTCACGTTTTACAAAGCTTCCTCTATGAGGAAGCCAAAAATTGAACAACATACTTCCTCATAGAGGTAGCTTTGTAAAACGCGAAAAATAATGAGGAAGCAATGTGCAAGGTTTTACTTCGCATCCTTGTTTTTGACTATATCTTGCAATTTTCAAAAATAAAATCTCGCCGATGTGAAACAAGCCACGACATATGCACCGTATATATATATAGACAAACTATAGCTACACCGGTAACAGTTTATTATCGATCGACGTGTAGAAACGTTTCGATTTGTTCCAACTCGACTCAGAGTGGTAGTAATCTGTTTACAGTGTTTATGCCTTGTGTACACGAAGTGTGAGTAGCCCGGGGTTCGAACATACCAAGAGGAGAGTGAGTCGCTCTACCTCGACGTCATATATTGTAGGCACGGTAAGCAAGAACCTCTCTATGTATGTATAGTAGGATAAAAGCGCGCCCGAGCCTCTCAAGTACATACGTATAGAGTACAAGAGTAGAGAAACATCGTCGAAGAGGAGGAGGAGAAGGAGAAGGAGGAGGAGGAGGAGGAAGAGGACAGTACTAGTTGGATAGTGGAGATGGGAGAGAAAGAGAGATCGCGACCGCACGAGCGCAAAGATCAACCAGGATCGTGCGACCCGGACCCCTCGACCTGTGCGGCTGCTATCCTCGCGCCCCCGCTGACGATGCTGCCGGCTTCGTCTGGGCCTCACCTGGCCACAACCTGACTACATCTCGCCTACTCCCTCACTTGTTCCTACACTTATTTTCATTCTTTCTCTCTTTCTCTTTATCTCATTTTCTCATTTTCTTTCCTTCTCTTCTTTCTTGCAGATATGATGCCCTGCTCGATTCAGCACGTAATACACGAGAGCGTGTATTACGTATTATGCAACTTGGTATAACTCGTCAACGCGAGACAATTCTTTGGGATTTCCAGAAGCAGGGAAAAGTAACGTATTTGAATTAGTTTTCGTAGAATTTTTTAAGATAATGATTACCTGTACTTTGAAATTTTATCATTTTGTTTTATTAATTAGTACACTGAGGAAAGAGTTTGTTAATAGTTAACAAATCTTGGTTAAATATGGCGAAATTAACCATTTAGTTATTCTTATTGAATCTCACTTGAGCCACATAAGATTTGTTTATTATTAACAAATGTTAGCGAGCTTCATTTGCGACAAGCTAATTTTATTTAGCTCAAGTGAGATTCAATAAGAATAACTAAATAGTTCATTTCGCCATATTTAACTTTTCTCTCAGTGTAGTAGCGGGAAAAGTAACGTATTTGAGTTAGGTTTGGTAGAAATTAAAAAAATGATGATCATTTGTACTTGGGAGTTTTATTAATTTATTAATATGGAGCATATTTGCTGAAATACAGGATCAGCTGTTTTTAAAATGATGTTTTTAAATTGTAATTTAAAAATTCAGTATTCTGGCGGAAATTGTAAAATAACGGTTAACTGTATTTCAGAGCTGGGTGCTGACCAAATATGGTTTTGAGAAAGCTGCAAAATGAACAACCTTTTTATTTTTATAAGTTTTTGTTAATTCTATAAAATTCAAGACGTCTCACATGTTTTTTTACCAATTTCGATACGAAACATCATCGTACGTTATTACATACATATCTGAAGTTTAAGCCTTTTTTCAGATGCATTAAGGGGAGGGAATCAGGTAAAAAAAATTGATTTTGGAAATTCAATATCATCCAAATCCTATTGCCTATAAAAATGCCCAATGCACTATATTGTTGGTGCTCGATGAAAGAATTTTTTACTGTCGTCTGGTTTGCATATGGGGGATTCCACGGGACTTTCGCCACCGCGAAAAAAAAAAATCTCAAATTTTTTCTAAAAATCAGATTCAATGGTGTCTATTGATGGACCAAATTTCAAGATTCTAAAAAAATATTTGACCGCATATGCAAATTTTTCCGTTTTTTATCATTTTTCATTTAATCTGTAATATCTAAGAAACTATTGATCGTATCGAAATCATTAAAAGACGAAAATGTGCATTTTTTATTGCCAACAAGAAAAAAAATATATTCAAAATTAATTGTTTAATTTCAGGTCACATTTTATGGAAAAAACAACAAAATTATTATTTTTTTATGGTTGGACTTCAGATTTTTTCATCGGACAAATTGTCTCGGAAGCTTTAAGTGATCGCCGAATTTCGGCGATCACTTAAAAAAAAATAAATAAAATAATTAAAATAAATAAAAATAAATAAAATAAATTTAAAAAAATAAAAAAAAAATAATTTTGTTGTTTCTTCCATAAAATGTGACCTGAAATTAAGCAATTAATTTTGAATATATTTTTTTCTTGTTGGCCATAAAAAAAATGCACATTTTCGCCTTTTAATGATTTCGATACGATCAATAGTTTCTGAGATATTACAGATTAAATGAAAAACGATAAAAAACAAAAAAATTTGCATATTCCGGTCAACTATTTTTTTAGAATTTTGAAATTTGGTCCATCAATAGACACCGCTGAACTTGATTTTTAGATGAAATTTGAGATTTTTTTTTTTTGGGGGGTGGCGAAAGTCCCGTGGAATCCCCCATATGCTTTTCAATATTATCTTAAGCAAAGTTCTTAGGTTTTCCATTCTGCGCATGATTCAAATCAAACTACTAGGCAGATTGTAATGGTTGACGTCTCGTTTTCTTCTTCATGAAAAGATACACCGGCTAAATGGAGCAAACTATTTTTTTTTCATTCTGAAAGCAAAGTTAATCACTGATTTAGAAAATAGCATAAAATTTATTTATTAATAATTATGTCACTTAAAAAATATTACTTTTTATTAACATTTGCTCCATTTAGCCGGTGTATCTTTTCATGAAGAAGAAAATGAGACGTCAACCATTCCAATCTGCCTAGTAGTTTGATCTGAATCATGCGCGGAATGGAAAACCTAAGATCTTTGCTTAAGATAATATTTAAAAGCATATGCAAGCCAGACGACAGTAAAAAATCCTTTAATCAAGCACCAACAATATAGTGCATTGGGCATTTTTATATGCAATATGATTGGGATGATATTGAATTTCCAAAAACAATTTTTTTTACCTGACTCCCTCCCCTTAAAGACAAAAGTGGTATAAAGTCGTAAAATTAAAATTGGTATAAAATCTGAAGTCCTTTATGGATCTTCACCAAATTTGATATCTAACATTGCTGAATATTACTTCATCTGTATATAAAATTTAAAGCTAAAGACATCATAATCATCCAGCGCTTAAGTATCTCTTCTTCAATTCTGTCATAAAATATAATCCACATATGTGTAATATTTACAAATTATTTCCCCCAATAAGCCAAATCCAACGCCTTCGCAAGGTGAACCACTCTTAACAGTAAACCATTGCCTTTTCCAGATCAGAAGTACCCTGAAGACGTCATCATCATCATCATCATCATCCGGTGCCTCTCCCGCATCTCACCAAGTCCGATAGGCGGGTTCATCCGCCGCCGGTAGCAGCTCCCGCGAATCGCGTTAATATCGCAAATAAAATCCCCGTTGCAATTCGAGGGTGGAGGAAGCCTAGAAAAAAAAACAAGAAAAAAAAACAAGCAGGAAAAAGACATCAACCATCTCGCTTCGGCGCAATGGAGAACCTCCATATATATACCTTCAGGACTGCAAGAGAAGGGTGCGGAAAGGTTTGGAAGGAAAATAATTCGACCAAAGGAAAAAAAGGAAAGGAGAAACCAAGAGAAAGAGAGAAAAACGGACCATGAAGAAATAAATATAAAAAAATCGTTTGCCTAGAGGAAGAGAGAGAAAGGATGTGGTTCTCCAGTGAGGTCGTCCGGTGAAGAGAGCTTTGCCGACGGCTCCATGCACCAGTGGTGCACCTTGCACTCGTCGACTCGTTGTAGTCGTCGTCGTCGTCATCGTCGTCCTCGTAGCTCGAGGGAGCAACATTCAGCCATCCGGTTGCCTCTGCTTCAGCCCGGCGCCAAGATGGCGTCGTGTTTACTTCGTTAAGCAGTTAATTACTCCCGGAGTCCCGGGTCCTGCCACCCTGTGCTCCTGCTGCTGCTGTTGCTGTTGCCACTGCCCCTTTCCTCACTTCTTCTTCTTCTTCAACCAGTTCACCTCTCCGAGTTTCGTTTCACCATCCCCTTTCTTCTTTCTCCCTCTCTCTCCCTCCTTCTCCCTTTCCCTACGGTTTTACCACGTTCATTTGCGTCCGCGCGCACTCTCAACAATTTTCCGTTTTTGGTACTCCTACGCGGGCTTTCGGTTGGGATTTCCGTTTTGAGGACCTTAATATGTCGGTGAGAAACAACCCATGGAGAGGAAGGATTGGAAAGATTGGATGCAATTCTGGGAGAATTGAAATGGAATTAAGGGGAGGGAGTCAGATAAAAAAAATTGATATTTGAAATTCAATATCATCCAAATCCTATTGCATATTAAAAAATGGCCACCGCACTATATTGTTGGTACTCGATGAAAGGATTTTTTACTGTCGTCTGACTTGCATATGCTTTTCAATATTATCTTAAGCAAAGATCTTAGGTTTTCCATTCTGCGCATAATTGAGATCAAACTACTAGGCAGATTGGAATGGTTGTCGTCTCATTTTCTTCTTCATGAAAAGATACACCGGCTAAATGGGGCAAATGTTAATAAAAGGTAATATTTTTTAAGTTACATAATTATTAATAAATAAATTTCATGCTATTTTCGAAATCAGTGATTAACTTTGCTTTCAGAATGAAAAAAAAATAGTTTGCTCCATTTAGCCGGTGTAACTTTTCATGAAGAAGAAAATGAGACGTCAACCATTCCAATCTGCCTAGTAGTTTGATCTGAATTATGCGCAGAATGGAAAACCTAAGAACTTTGCTTAAGATAATATTGAAAAGCATATGCAAGTCAGACGACAGTAAAAAATCCTTTCATCGAGTACCAACAATATAGTGCGTTGGGCATTTTTATATGCAATAGCATTTGGATGATATTGAATTTCCACAATCCATTTTTTTTCCCTCCCCTTAATACATTGTTGTGATTTCGAAATTTCTGATTCATTCATGAAATTAAAAAAAAAAATTATCGCTGACTTAAACAAATGATATTTCCAACTATGATTTGTTGGAATTTTTTATTATGGATTCTTGCCGATTTGAAATAAGCGAAAAAAATTAGTTAGATGAAATATGAATAATACACCAATGTGAAAAAAAAAATTGCACTGGTTTAAAAAATGCCCAAAAAATTTAAAAACCTGACTCACTATAATTAGTATAAAATGATAGTAAAATGCAACTCAATTACATAGAAAATAAAATATAAATAGGAAAAAAAATTATTTTTGATAATAATAAAGTCAATAACGTTTACAAATTATCTTTTCACATTACAATAAATCGCTAATTTTTCTGAATACATTTTTTAAAGAGTTTTCTTAAATCCCAAATTAATTTTAAATCAAAACCTAAAAAGCCATCAACAGATTATTTTATAAAATTTAACCTATTGTCAACCTTTTCTAAAACAATGTTTGCTTCCTCATAGAAGAAGCTTTGTTTTCATGAAAAAAAAAAATTTCAAGATTTTTATGTCAGGACAATTCGAATTGTCCAAAATGTCCAGAAAAGTGATCTAGAAAAAATGTCCGTATGTATGTATGTGTGTGTGTGTGTGTGTGTGTGTGTGTATGGGCAATACGTCAGTTCTACAGAACCCATCTCTACACAGACCCATCTGTACACGAGCATCTGTACACCATTTTTTTTTACACGTGTTTAATTGAGCACAACGAAATTGTACACAACACGAACTTGACAAAGCGGAATTTAAAACGGATAACCTTTTCACGACGAAACCTTGCGGAAATTTAGTTCGACACGGAAAAATTGATCACGTCAGTAATCGTTATGACAAAACTTTGCACAGCATACTCTGGGCACCATGAATCTGCTCACAGCACTAGTTCGACACAACAAATTTCTTCGTAGCACAAGATCAAAATGGTAAATCTCGACACGGCACCATTTTGTAACGACAAATCTCTACACAACGCGAGTACGGCCCGGTAAAGTTTGCCACGACGAACCTTCGACACGACACAAGTTGTACACGACGATGTTCTACACAGACCCATCTCTACACAGACCCATCTCTACACAGACCCATCTCGACACCGACGCTAATCTTCCGATTTAAATCGGATAATATATTTACCGACTGGCAATTTTGCGTTGAGCCGGCAAAATAGGCAAAATAGAACTAAATTTCCGCAAGGTTTCGTCGTGACAAGGTTATCCGTTTTAAATTCCGCTTTGTCAAGTTCGTGTTGTGTACAATTTCGGTGTGCTCAATTAAACGCGTGTAAAAAAAAAAGGTGTACAGATGCTCGTGTACAGATAGGTCTGTGTAGAGATGTGTTCTGTAGAACTGACGTATTGCCTGTGTATGTATACAACTCCGAAAATTCGAACGCCGATAACTCAAGAACGGTTTTGTATATCGCGCACAAATTTGGCACACTAGTGTAGCAGCAGACCCTCTTCAATTGTACCAATTTTCGACAAAGTCTGTGCGAAAATTTCGATTTTATGCCGTTTTGAATTTTTTGAAAAAAGGACGTGGTCGCTCTAACTTTCGTAAAATTTAGTCTATTTTGCTAAATAGTTGGTTATAAGAGTAGGTGCACTCAATGCTGTTTGGTATTGAATTTGGTTCGAATCGGTAAAGTGGCTCAGATTTTATGGAATTTTGAATTTTTCAAAAAATTGACATTATCGCTCTATTGTAACTTTTGCAAAACTTGAAATAGCGAGCTCAAGTTTTGTATATAAATGAAACAATATTCGGCCATTATATATGTATAATTTAGTGACAAACGGTATGAAATTTGTGATTTTATGGAATGTTGAATTATTTTTAATAATATACGTTGTCAAATTTACTTTCGAAAAACGCTCTAATAATAACGAAATAACGGAATAACGAAATAGAAAAAGCGAATTCACAACATGTTTATTTATCTAATTTAATAAAGGATGCAAAGTAGAAGCTTGCACATTGCTTCCTCATTATTTTTCGCTTTTTACAAAGCTTCCTCTATGAGGAAGCCAAAATTGAATAACATACTGCTTCCTCATAGAGGGAGCTTTGTAAAAAGCGAAAAATAATGAGGAAGCATCCTTTTTTATTTCATATCACAATTATTCTCTAATTTTTCTGAATAAATTTTTTAAAGCCTTTCCCATATTTTAAAATTTCTTTGATTCCTGTCAAGCGATGAAGAGAGGCGGAGGGCCAGACTGTTGAAGAGCAACTCTCGTAAAAGGAAGGACCAGGACCAATGGAGGGATGCAGAGAATTTTGATGTCAGCTTGGAGACAGAGAGAACGGCAGAGACGAGTCCATGAATCGCGGGAATAAATCACTGCCCGGAGGGTTGAGGGCTCCGAGGGTAGCTCATGGATATAGACTCTGAGTAGCCAGGGTTGGAGAACGAAATAGGTAGAGCAACGTCATACCGCAAATCCGATCGAGACTGCACCTCGTCCGGCAATCCATTTATCTATTTATCTCGAGGAGAAGCTCTGACTACGAGTAGCTGCTGCAACGATGGGTATAGCGGCGCGTTGGAAGAGCTACGAGGGGCAGAGGTAATAAGCTAATATTAAAATAAGTCCGCGGGCAAACCGCGACGGCGACGACGAGAACGACGAGGAGGGGGTAAAGGACGAAGGGGCTTCGCGATGCGGTTAAGTCTCCGATGCGACCCAACGCTAGTGTTTATAGTACGCTACGCTCTTCTCGATTAAAAAGTAAAGTGATCAGAAGCTGCCGCGAGTTTATGCCTCTAATTTGACTTTGCTTCGCGCAGCTAATCATCGGAAAGTTTGACCATCCTTCGCTCTTGATGTCCTTTGGTAAATTGAAACAAATTTCTCTCGCTGTACCCTAGAAAATAAAAAAATTATATATATAAGAATTATCTATGATTTTGTTGCATAAATATATCATTTTATTTTTTTTAATATGAGTGAAAATTAATTTTTCCAAGTTTTTGCGAATATATTTAAAATTAAGTATTTTACAAAGTATAATGGAAAGTAATAGAAATTATAATTATAATTTAATATAATTTAATAAATCACGATTACTATATTATTTAAATTTCAATTATATAGCTTTTACATTTTTTTGCGAATATATTTAAATTTAAGTATTTGACAAAGTATAATGGAAAGCAATAAAAATTATACTTATAATTTAATGTAATATAATAAATCACGATTACTATATTACTTAAATTTAAATTATATAGCTTTTACATGTTTTTGCGAATTTATTTAAATTTAAGTATTTGACAAAGTATAATGGAAAGTAATAAAAATTATTATTATAATTTAATATAATATAATAAATCACGATTACTATATTATTTAAATTTCAATTATATAGCTTTTATATTATTTTTCACTTTTTGAAAAATTTTCAACAATTTTGCCTTGTAGAGAAAGCTTCGTAAAAAGTTAAAAATATTGTAAAAACAATATGCAAGGTTCTGCTTTGCATTCTTGTTATAAATAAATATTTGTTGCTTTACTAAAACCTTAGTTGTTTTGATTGCTTGACGATAAATAAATGGAGAAAAATAAATTGCAAGGTAAACATCAAAATATTGTCAACCTAATATTCGTGATATATTACCCATAAAATAATTTATGGCCCTTACAGCATTTGCCATGTACTGTACCTTCAAAATGAGCCAAGTGCTGTGGCGTACGTGGCGAAGGTCGGTGCATTACCTACATTCCAGACCCCACCTTAGGGTGTGCAAAACTTCTCCCTCCCTCGACTCTCTAAGAATGTCCTCAGCTACCTGTCCTCTTTATTACCCCAAGTATTATTTTACTGTAATATATGACTACCTGGAAGTGAAAATTTTTCAAACTAGACATCACAAAATAAATCTCACAAGGTCTTCAAAAACATTTAAATTTCATAAAATATTTGTCAAAGGGCTGAAGGTGTTCGATATCCCGTAGAAAATATTTGTTACACTATTACAATAAATGTTACACGTCTTTTGTATAGCACGAGAATTTAAAAAAATCCATATGAGAATATTTTTTAAAAATGTATCAAACTGATAAAATTTTTAGATAGAATATTTTTTTATAATAACAAAGCTAAAGAGTTATGAATAAATTAGTCAAAAAAAGATTAACGAACTTAAAAAAAAATCCCCTAGTATTTTATAAGAAATAATACATCTGAAAGATGAAATTCGAAACTGGACATCACAAAATACATCACGATGGGTCTTTACTCACGTAGAAACCTGAAAATTTCATAAATTATTAATCAAACCCTTAGAATGTCTGGCCGCATGCATATACAAGAAAAAAAGTGAGTTGCTATAGGGTAGCGACAGTCAACTTCCGAAACGACAGTTATCTCGCTGCTATCGCGAATATTTTCTCTCACCTTACTCACTTTCTTTTAGTTGTCGTTTTTTTTTTCTAGCGCACTTGACGATGAGGCTCCTGCCCTGGCATATCCTAGCGTTGCAGGCGACCGCAACGACGAAGAGGATGGCAGCGCCATCCCCAAAGCGTTTTCTTACCGTGTGTCTTAGACATGCAAGGTACACAAGGGCTCGAGAATCGGGCGTACTTTTTCCGAAGAGAAGAACTCGTCTCTCGCTTCTACCACTCGTCTCACTCTTCTCGCACTCTCTTTTCCACCGTCTCACGCTAATCTCTCGCAGATCTTCCACGGAATCTCATTAGAAATTCATAACCGTCGCCCAACGGGCGCCCAACCACCCCCAGAGCGTTATACCGTGGGCCGTGACGATGTTTCCGTGCGATGGCTGGCGAAAACTGTGAGGAGCAACGAGGAAAGCGACGCCAGAGAAGAAAATAGAAAAAGATGCACCGTGAGTCGAGCCTGGAACGAAGGGAAGGAAAGGGAAGGGAACGAAGGGAACCAGGAGCGGGCAACGAGAACCAACGTGATACGAAAGAAATAAGCAGGCAAAGTACATTAAAAATTAATTACTTTGCTGATGGAAACTAGAAGTGCCTAGTGCCTTCCCTAAGGGGGTTGTTGCGGGGCTACGGACGGGGTACCGGGCCCCGGGCTCTTCTTGCACCCACCGGTTCAACCACTGGATGAAGAGGAGGGGGTCGAGGGGGTGAAATGAGCGACAGAGTCGGAAAACACTCTATGCTTATGTATACATATGTATATTCGGACTTTGCCGCTCACCGACGGCAAAGGATTTTAACTGAAGACCTCCGCGTTGCGTAGAGTCAATTTACCACGCCCTGCATGAAGAATATATATTTTTTTTGTTGAAGAAAAAGTTCTTAAAAAACATTAAATTGTTACTACGTTTTTTAATGTTTTCAAATGGCATTTGTGAAGTTTCGTCGAAAAATTGGTTGGGTTCGTAATTTGTAGAAGATATTTTCATTCATCTTATTTTCCATCCACTATAATTGTCCGCCATTTTCTAGATTACCAAATTACAAAGAAAGTCAAGCATTGCAGAATGTCAGAAAGCAAAGTCATAACCACTTTCGAAAGACCAAAGAATCTAGCGATTGTGAACTAATTTTATTGCTTAAATTGTTGCAGCAATTTTTGGGACCAACAATGACCATCAACGTCCACAGGTGTTGACGAGTGTGTGTAACGTTGTGAGAGGCGAGTACCAAGACTACTCAGAGCTTGACCCCCCGTGGTAAGAGCTCATTCGACCTTTCGCCTCTCGGTAATACGCACTCTTCGGTACACGCGCGTTTCTCTTGAGGATTTTACTTAACCTCTGCCGATTTTCTCTGGCTCTTTACCTGTGTCTCTTCGCTTACCTCTCCTCCACGTGCGTCTTTGTCATGTCCATTGTGGACTCCCTCGTTCTTGAAACCCCTTGTGTAACACCGTTACGATGTTTCTCTGCATTAGAGGCACTAATTTTATAATCCCCTTCGAGGGTCTACCACGTCTCTCTTTATTTCGTTCTCTTCTGGACAAGTATACATGAACGAGCCAGTAGATGCACACGTTTCCTCTAAGACCGTAAAATATGCTTTGTACCGTTGCACCTTCGAGAATTACCATATTTTACATCCTCCCAAAATCCCTACGTTAGGCCGTCACTGTAAATATTCTCAAATTCTTTTCAAAAGCAAGGAATCGAGAAAAATTGACAAGTTCACATCTGGTGCAGTCAACAACGAAGATGACAACATCTAATTGATAATTACAGCAATGACTTTTGCAACATTTTTGTAGGTTCACCTAATATTTGGTTTGTGCGACAATATTTTCTCCAAAATATCCCTTTAAATACATTTGATCCCCATGACAATACTTCCTGCATAAAATATCACTTCCCAAAATATCCACTTGATTCTAATTTTGAATTCGAACTTATCAAACATCATTCAAAAATTACCATATTGTACTTTCCCTTGAAATGGCATATTTGTCAGTCACAGAATTCTCTCAAATTGTTTTCAGAAATGGTGAAAAATCATATCCACATCTGACAAATATGGACAACATCGAGTTGCTAATTGCAGCAATGAACTATTGCGTTTGGAGTTGGATTTTTGCAAGGCGAAGGAAGCTCGGAGAGGCCTTTCGCCTCGTTCATCGACAGTGAGAGAGAGAGAAAGAATGAGCAAGGGAAGAAGAAAAAAGGGATGCGAGAGGGAGAGAGAATGTTCGGAAGAAAAAGTTTAGCAACGAGTAGGAGGAGGTCTCGCAGGAAACCGATAAAGGATAAGGACAGAGAGTTCGGAGGAAGGAGCGAATAGAAAGGAGAACGGTGGTAAGAGGAGAAGACAGAAAATATACGCGGAGATAATGCTCTCAGCAGTCGTTTTTCCACGATTCAGCAATCCACACCATGGGCTGCAACTCTCGTGGCTCGCTCTCGGTTCTTCGCGGTTTGGCCTTGCCCCACCGATCGGTTAGTTCTTCGAGGAACACGTAAAGCCCGCTTGCACTCTTTCTCTCGGGTCCCCTCGAGCGCATTATGTGTTTATCCCTGTTCTCACTCTTCTCTCGTGCTCTCCTTCACTCCTTTTCACTCCCTCCCTCTCACTCCCTCACGTTATGCGCCCTACAATCATCGAGGGAGCCTCACCGAATGCATGTGTTGCAGGTGCACTTTTCGAGTGCAACGAGAAGAGTGTTCAATGTGGTACACACATGAAATGGCAGACCAGAGGCGAAGAGAAAATGGCAAGAATAATGAGGGATGTATAAGGGAGAGTATGTGAGGGAAGGAAAGAGACAGAGGCTCAAAATAGGTACACAGCAATAATTATGAGACATTAAGTAACGAGGGAGCGAGTGGGAGAGAGAATTAGACGGTGAACTGTTGGAGAAGGTTTCAGGAAAGGCGACTTGGACATCGCACAAACCCTCCTCCTCCACCTTGAGGGCTAAGGGAGAATGAGAGGACGAGAAGTGCAGGGATTCCGGGAAGACGAACGCTAAGACAATGTTTCTGCCGTTACGCCTTCTTCTCCTTGAAGGTCCGAGAACTCTGCTCTACTCGCGCACGGCACCCGTTGCTGCCATTAGCCCATCGTGGCTTCCTTCTTATTCTCCTTCTTCTGCTATTTCTTCCTCCTCTTCTTTTGGCGTGCGGGATCGAGAAAGTACTTTTATCTCCGTGTCTCTCGCAAATCGTCCCTTCTCCACGTTTCACTCCTGCCTCTGACCAGAGGTCACTAAACACAGGGACAAGTTATTTGTAACTCTTTCTTTTCGCTCGGAAAGAAACGAAAAGGGCGGGAACCAATAAGTTTCATGTAAAAACCAAGAAAACCTCGGATTTTTTTCTGGAGTAAACGTACAACTGAATACAAAGGGCTCCAAGTTTTTAATGCTTTTTTACCATGATTTTAAAAATCGTGATTTTTTTCCGTTTCCGACTTCCGGTCGGAAAATCCAACCTGAATTTTTTTTCGAGATATCGAATTTTGGCCTTCCCGATCGTTCTGAAGTCACATATTCTGCTAGGCTATTAAATTTCCAATTGAAATTACAACTGACAAGTTACGTCACTTAAGTGTCCCCCTCCAATTTCAATGAAACTCAACTATATTGTAACCCTTGAAAAACTAAGAGACATGTATTTTTTTATCGTCGGAAAAACGGTTTTAGGGGGTGAAATCAACCCCCAAAGTTCGGCATGTAGAGAGGTGATAATACAGTTTCACCTAGAAGGGTTCGACCGATTTCAATGAAACAAAAACTAAAATGTTTCTCATCCCGAGTAATGAAAGGTAGGTGGACTTTTGTAATCATAACTCAAATCTTCCTCGTCTTCGGAACAGGTATCGTATATTCTGCTAGGCTATTAAATTTCCAATTGAAATTACAGCTGACAAGGAACGTCACTTAAGTGTCCGCCTCCTATTTCAATGAAACTCAACTATGTTGCAACCCTTGAAAAACTAGGAGACACGTATTTTTTTTATGGTCGGAAAAACGGTTTTAGGGGGTGAAATCAACCCCCAAAGTTCGGCATGTAGAGAGGTGATAATACAGTTTCACCTAGAAGGGTTCAACCGATTTCAATGAAACAAAAACTAAAATGTTTCTCATCACGAGTAACGAAAGGTAGGTGGACTTTTGTAATCATAACTCAAATCTTCCTCATTTTCGGAACAAGTATCGTATATTCCGCTAGGCTATTAAATTTCCAATTGAAATTACAACTGACAAGGAACGTCACTTAAGTGTCCCCCTCTGATTTCAATGAAACTCAACTATGTTGTAACCCTTGAAAAACTAAGAGACATGTATTTTTTTATCGTCGGAAAAACGGTTTTAGGGGGTGAAATCAACCCCCAAAGTTCGGCATGTAGAGAGGTGATAATACAGTTTCACCTAGAAGGGTTCAACCGATTTCAATGAAACAAAAACTAAAATGTTTCTCATCCCGAGTAACGAAAGGTAGGTGGACTTTTGTAATCATAACTCAAATCTTCCTCGTCTTCGGAACAAGTATCGTATATTCTGCTAGGCTATTAAATTTCCAATTGAAATTACAACTGACAAGGAACGTCACTTAAGTGTCCCCCTCCGATTTCAATGAAACTCAACTATGTTGTAACCCTTGAAAAACTAAGAGACACGTATTTTTTTTATCGTCGGAAAAACGGTTTTAGGGGGTGAAATCAACCCCCAAAGTTCGGCATGTAGAAAGGTGATAATACAGTTTCACCTAGAAGGGTTCGACCGATTTCAATGAAACAAAAACTAAAATGATTCTCATCACGAGTAATGAAAGGTAGGTGGACTTTTGTAATCATAACTCAAATCTTCCTCGTCTTCAGAACAAGTATCGCACATTCTGCTAGGCTATTAAATTTCCAATTGACATTACAGCTGACAAGGAACGTCACTTAAGTGTCCCCCTCCGATTTCAATGAAACTCAACTATGTTGTAACCCTTGAAAAACTAAGAGACATGTATTTTTTTATCGTCGGAAATACGGTTTTAGGGGGTGAAATCAACCCCCAAAGTTCGGCATGTAGAGAGGTGATAATACAGTTTCACCTAGAAGGGTTCGACCGATTTCAATGAAACAAAAACTAAAATGTTTCTCATCCCGAGTAATGAAAGGTAGGTGGACTTTTGTAATCATAACTCAAATCTTCCTCGTCTTCGGAACAGGTATCGTATATTCTGCTAGGCTATTAAATTTCCAATTGAAATTACAGCTGACAAGGAACGTCACTTAAGTGTCCGCCTCCTATTTCAATGAAACTCAACTATGTTGCAACCCTTGAAAAACTAGGAGACACGTATTTTTTTTATGGTCGGAAAAACGGTTTTAGGGGGTGAAATCAACCCCCAAAGTTCGGCATGTAGAGAGGTGATAATACAGTTTCACCTAGAAGGGTTCGACCGATTTCAATGAAACAAAAACTAAAATGATTCTCATCACGAGTAATGAAAGGTAGGTGGACTTTTGTAATCATAACTCAAATCTTCCTCATTTTCGGAACAAGTATCGCATATTCTGCTAGGCTATTAAATTTCCAATTGAAATTACAACTGACAAGGAACGTTATTTAAGTGTAAATCCCCCCCCCCCCCCCCCCCCCTCCGATTTCAATGAAACTCAACTATGTTGTAGCCCTTGAAAAACTAAGAGATACGTTTATTTTATCGGCGGAAAAACGGTTTTAGGGGGTGAAATCAACCCCCAAAGTTCGGCATGTAGAGAGGTGATAATACAGTTTCACCTAGAAGGGTTCAACCGATTTCAATGAAACAAAAACTAAAATGTTTCTCATCACGAATAACGAAAGGTAGGTGGACTTTTGTAATCATAACTCAAATCTTCCTCGTCTTCGGAACAAGTATCGTATATTCTGCTAGGCTACTAAATTTCCAATTGAAATTACAACTGACAAGGAACGTCACTTAAGTGTCCCCCTCCGATTTCAATGAAACTCAACTATGTTGTAACCCTTGAAAAACTAAGAGATACGTTTTTTTTATCGGCGGAAAAACGGTTTTAGGGGGTGAAATCAACCCCCAAAGTTCGGCATGTAGAGAGGTGACAATACAGTTTCACCTAGAAGGGTTCAACCGATTTCAATGAAACAAAAACTAAAATGTTTCTCATCACGAATAACGAAAGGTAGGTGGACTTTTGTAATCATAACTTAAATCTTCCTCGTCTTCGGAACAAGTATCAGAATCCAAAACGGCAATATCTTTTTCCCAAGTTGTGTCTTCAACAGCGTTAACTTCGTACTGTTTGAATGGCTCTTGAAAATCCAGCGATTCTTCGTCGACAATTTCCACTCTGTTATAATCTTGCACACAATCAACTAAGATTTTTTCAAAATTTTCTTTTAATTCTATTTCTTCACTGTTAATTGGTGTTTGTGCAATATTCATGGCTTGGAATGTTGCCTTTCATAATGTATATATTCTTTTTAAAAAAATATAGACGATGATATGTGCACCTCGCTCATACGAGTAACTGACGTTTACGAATTATTTGAGCTCTTTTATATGGTGGCTGACTTGCAATGTTCGCATTATTGATAAGCGATAGCAGAGTATCAAATAAAAATGCTGGAGCGAAGAATACTGTCATTGTGTCGTACTCGTTTCTTGTGTATTTAGAAAGCTATATGATTAACATATGAATTTCCGCTCGAGCACAACAATTTTATTGACTTTTTATGATTCATAGGTCCCGATATCATTATTTATAAAAGTGGAGTACCGAAACGACCATTAATGCATATTTCTTTATATTATAAAAAGATCTAATATTCAAATTTAAAATGCATTTAAAAAAAGATAAACACGAGCAGGTCGTTTAGCCCCTTAAGATCAGTAATGAATATTTAAAGCATCAATTGTGAATTTTTACTGAAAATATACATTTCGGATTTATAAATGCGGATGAATTGCGAGAATAGAGAATCTATGCAAAAAATAAAGCATCCTTGCGTAATAGGTTGATTACCCCCTTAAGAATGCTCTTCGTTAATCTGAAAGGGTAAGTCATCTTATCTTTCGCTGCCATCCTTCATGTCATGCAAGTTTCATTGAAGTTACTTGTCAAATTGTTAATAGATCTGAAAAAAGATCGAATTGAGTAGACAGTTTACCCTCTTAATTACCGGTAATACGTCTATTTTCACTTACTGGTTACTCACTTTCACTAACGAGAATACTTCAAATTAATATTCACTTGAAAATTGCGCGTGATGAGGTTCGATATGGAAATTCATACATCGATATGAAGGGGGTAGTTTACCCTCTTAAACATGTTTTCCCGCAAAAAAAGCAAAAACATGTAAACTGTAATTTTACTAGCCCTTTCAAATGATACCAGTTTCATGAAATTCCATGGGTAAGTATTTTAAATAGGGTGAAAAAAAAGAAAAATCGGGGGTGGTTTAACCTCACAAGAGAGAATTTTTTTTAAATATTAAGGTGGACTTTTCATTACTCGTGATGAGAAACATTTTAATTTTTGTTTCATTGAGATCGGTCGAACTCTTCTAGGTGAAACTACATTATCATCTCTTGCCGAATTTTGGGGGTTGATTTCAACCCCTAAAACCGTTTTGCCGCCGGTAAAAAAAAATACGTGTCTCTTAGTTTTTCAAAGGCTACAACATAGTTGAGATTAATTGAAATCGCAGGGGGACTTTTAAGTGACGTTTCTTGTGAGTCACATTTTTAGAGAATTGTTTCAGAAATGCAACAAAAAGGGTGAAAATTAATAAGTTTTATGCAAAAACTTTAAAAATCGAGTCACTTATTGTTAGGGATGAGTCGTAGAGCTTTACAATATTGTCTGGGTCGAGGATAGTAGAATGTGAAGGACAATAATGCACCTTGGGCTGTTTGTTCTTGATGGGTCACAGTCGTCGTGGCACATTGTCACAGCCTTCAATGGTTCATAGCTTTTAATCCATTTTGAGTGGGTTGTCACGAGTGATGCACATTCGTGAACGTAGTTGTAAGGTGCTTAAAGTGGTCAATCTCTTTCTCTGTCTCTGTCGTCAGGTTGACACAGGTAACGTTGTAAAACCGTCTATTGCAGTTCGTGTTTACCTCGTATTTAGATATTTTTCTGAGAACCTGTGCGTCTGAAAATCTCTGGGCGCACAGGTATATGCAAGGGAAGCGACGAAACGTGTGTCGAACTTTCCAGTCGAGTGCAAGTGTTTACAATGGTACAGAAAAATTATATACACCTCTGAGGGCCTCGTCAGAAAAATTTTATATTTAAGTTAAGGAGGGCGACCAGCTGCACCCCTTGTTAGATAAAATCTCAAATTTTTTATATAAGATAAATTGAACATAGAACTTTGCTACTGTTAAATCTCAGCACGGCCTACCGGACTTTTTTTCAAGAAATCTGAACTCAAAAATCGTGCATTTAACATGGGGTCTTATGGAAACAGTGCTTCCTCGACACTTCAATCAGATAATTAAAACCTTTGGCAGTTAGATGACGCAGATAACAAAGTCGCTATCTGTTCATTAAATTCTAACGAATCTAACGCGATCATGGAAAAAGGGGCCTGCCGGACATTGCAGACAGATATTTTGAGTTAAAGTGCAAGCAGCAGCCGATGTCGGCCATTGTTTCAAGCGGATCTGTCACACTCGGCTACACTTGGCAACATCGCATTTTCACGCATATACGGAAGTCATGTGTGCAGGCGCCCAACATACGCACATCGATATAATTCAAAGTATCACATTAAAATAAACGAATAATCCCATATAAAAATGTGGAATCACTTAGTTAGCGTAATCAGTAAGCCGGTAAACCATAAAAGAGGTTAGGTGTACAAAAATATACACGTAAAGTTGTCTTAGCAAGACAATGATTGATAATTAAAGGTTTTTTTTAAGGTATATTACATTATCTTTTATTCGGGAACAGGGTGAAAATATGCTCGTATTTTTCACGCACTTGCTCAGCTGGGTCGTTTGGTTTTTTTCTTTTTGCAACAAGGACATTTTCACACCACATTTTTCTCTTCCTCGAAACGAATCTTCCAGCGGTTCGACTGTGTTCCAACCGACAATTGTGCCGGTCCATCTCGGAGCCGGCTTTGAAAGAGGTTATATCTCCTCCGGCAAGCGAATGTCAACAAAATTTGCGATGTTGCCAAACGTCACACTAACACACACGATGGTGCGAAAGCTCACACCGACAGGACTCGACAACCGAATCAAATCAGCAACTTGAAATCATTTATCTTTCATAAATAGTCTAAATAGGAAATATTAACATATCTGCTATTTCATTTTTGCAATGACTAAAATATTTGTAGCAATCGTTTCTATCGCGTAAGTGAATAAACCGTCATTTGACTCCCATGCAGCTGGTCGCCTTCCTTAAGATGAAATGACACAATGTGGCGGATATTGCGAAAAAATATTGATGAAGACTTGAGAACTACTAAGCGCCAGTGTTTCATTAATTCCTATTTCGACTTTTCGCAGCTTTTGAGGTTTAACATTTTTTTTCTGTAGTAGAATTTGTTTTTTTATATTTTTAAAAAACTTTTGCCGTATTTTCGACATTTGTTTGTATAAAAATTTGTTGCTTATATAAAAAGCCGGTCGCCTTCAATTATTAGTCGACAGATTTTCTTGATTTTCTTGATTTTCAAACAGTATCGTACAAGATAGGATATATATTCAGTAATAAATTTTAATTTGGCGATACGTATTCGCTCGTTGAGCTGATAGAGTCATGAATGAAACGCTTTTGGATATAGTCTCGTTCTTGTCTTCTGTTTCACGACGACGAGATGTTCTCATCATCAATTAAACCTCTATCAATGAATAAAGACGAAGGAATCCATTCGAAAACGTCTGCTGTGATAAAGGGCAGAATATTTCTATACATATATAATATATATATATATGGACAATGAATTTCAAGAGCGTCCGTCGTTAATATTCTCAAACGTGTATGTCAAGCTCCAATATAGTGCATGAATGAGTCATATCTCGTCAGGATAGGGACTCATCGATTTACAATAATTCACTGGGTCGTTGGAGGCATTTCTAATTATATCCATCGGTCTAAGTATCCGTGACATTAATGCCAGACGTGTGGGTAAAGTGTCGCCAGCGAGACATGCGGGATTATTTAATTAGTCTCCTCGTACTTTCTATTATTCGCCATTATACTGTCATCTTTAGAACGTGGAGTTTCTCCGTAGTTGAGTAACTCGTATAGACCATAACTGGAGCCAAAGCTCTATTCTAACTTAAACGTAGAGAAGAACGGAACTGGTTGGCCTAGTATTTAATGTCGTCCACCCCAATGACAATCAATCCAAGAAAAATCAATTTCGGAATTAGTACCAATCTCTTTCTACAATAACCATTCAATGAAATTACGTATTTTATAATATTTTCCCAACGAAAATACGATGGAGAAATATTTTTTTTAAGTTCCTCTTGGCGATTGAGAAATCTTGGAATTGACTTAAAAAATTATCTCCCTATATTATAAAAAAATTTATTAATTACTGACCTGTCCCAAGATTATTATAAAATTTAATAATGTAAAGTTATTTTTTTTTTATTTTTCAAAAAATTGTTATTCTAAAAAAGTTTCTTAATTTATTATTCTAAGTTCCTGTATTAGCCTTTCGTTGTATTATTCCAGGACCCTATGAGCTTTTTCCCAGGATTTGATTATTTTTATCTCCCTATATTATAAAAACATTTATTAATTACTGACCTGTCCCAAGTACTGATTATTCTAAAACGTTAATAAAATTCTAAAATTTAATAATGTAAAGTTATTTTCTATTTTTCACCTTTTTAAAAAATTGTTATTCTAAAAAAATGTATTTTATTATTCTAAGTTCGTGTATTAGCCTTTTAAGGTATTATTCTAGGACCCTATGAGAATCTTCCCAGGGCTTGATTATTTTTAAGAACCCTTATCAGCCTTCCTCAGGCTTTGATTATTCTAAATCCTCGCATCAGGCCCTCAGGCCCTTATTATTCCAAGTTTCCCTATGAGATCCCTCCAAGGACTCTTATCCCAAGCTATGCTATGTATATCCATCGTAGATTTGGGCTCTCTAATTACTTCATGAAATTGTAAAGATTCCTAGCTGCTGAAAAATCTCCAAGTTATTTTTAAAAATGAGTTAAACCTGATGTCCGCTTCAATATATTTTCCTTTCCTTGGATGACCGACCCAATCGCCTCCATTCCATTCTCATCTGGGCACAATTTTATGAATGAACTTTCTCCGCAACCTCTTATAATTTCTCCATTTCCCACTACCTCACAGTCGAACAACAGCCATCAAAGGCTCTGAAGCTATGAATGACTTTTCCAAGTAAGCTCGTCACTGACACATCCTCCCAAAACCCTCTTCCCCGTTAAATCCCTCTCAAGAAAGTCATAGCATCTCATGACCGATGTCATAATGACATTAGCACCCAAGAATACACATCCGCGAGGAATTGACTAATCCAACCGAATCATCTTACCTATCAAGTTGCATAGCTTCACGAGAGTATCATGAATGAAGTGCCAAGAATAGCCGTCCAAGTCGCTGGCACAGGAAGTGTCGTTTTAATAAATACCTATTCTCTACTGGCTATGATCTCGTTCGGTGTGAGATTGAGGGGAGGGGAAGGCTGGAAAGGATGCTCACTACGGGTTGCAGATCTCAGTTAAGGAGTGGAGGTTGAACAAACCTCCTTATATCAGAGTCCCGAAACGGTAGAGTCCCTCAATAATGCAGGACGGACCTTCCTCGTCGTCTAACTAACGGGCTAACCCAATAAGTCGTTTCCACCAGTCTGCCTGAATCCACCAGATGTTCTTCTTCCTCTATTCCACAATCTCATACCTTTCACACGACAAAACCGTGTCGTGACGCTCTTTCCCCTTCCCCCTTCCTTCCCTTCCTTATCCCTCTCTAAACTTCTTCATCCTCCTCGTTTTTTTCTTCCTCCAATGCAATTGCCAAGGCTCATGAGCTCTGTACTCTCAATTATAACGTTTATTCGAGGAAATGCCATTTTTTATCGGGTATCACGTCTATCCAGCGGCTCCAGTTGTAATTATTCAATTAGCCTCGCGGTAAGGGAAGCGGAGTAAGGGAATCCTGGGAGTAAAGGAATAAGAAGACGGGATCGTCGAAACTATGTGAAGTTTCCAATCGATATATAATGTACGTTGTCGGAGACGTCGGAAGGTGAGCAACGGGGCTTCGAAGAAAAGCCGTAAAGAGCGAGTGCAGTGATTCGATGAGGAGGGAGGAGGGGAGGAGGAGGTTAAAAAAAAATGAGAGAAAAAAAAGAAAAAAAAATGTAAGGAGAAGGAGGGCACGTGTAGTGCATTGTAGTAATATCCCGGCAACATGAACGACGATACATCTATATATATCTATTATCCGCGCAGTGAGCCTTTATACTATATAGATATATATATATATTATATATATTACTTCTGGAGCTTCGAGAGAGATATCGCGTCGGGCGCCTTGTAATTTCCGATTCTAATTGCGAGTGAGAGACAGAAGAGAGTTGCATGCTTCTCTACCGATCCTCTCTCTGGCTATATGGTCTTTGTGCCCTTGTGCTCTCGTACGAGGATGAACGTGAGGGTTCCTCATACACATTTTATTGCCTCGTAAAATTCACCGTGAAATAATTACATCGCCAACCATTTTCGTTCTTTTAACATCTTTTACCTAGCTTTTCTCTCTTTTTTCAGGGATAACTGTATCGATCTATCGATAGATCCGGAGGCAGTGAGCATGATGGCCAATTTTGCTACTGCCGTATGAGACAAATGGTTGAAGGTTTTTCGGTGATGGACGATCTTAATAATTTTTGGACATGTTGATATTTTATTTTTGGCCCTGGTCTGGTTTTTTTTTCAAATTTTATTTAAAGCCTTCCAAAAAATATATTCACGTAAATGAAATTATTCTTAGTTATAATTCATTGTAAATTCTTCGAGTACTATGGGCATTAACTTTTTCACAAACAAATACGGGTAGAAGCTGATTTATTTTTTTCACCGTTAAAGTAACGATGGCTTGAAACAATTTCATTTTTTTTAAATATTCGGCTGTAGAGACGTTATTTTGAGGATATTTTTTAGATTGAGAAAATGTAAATTGTAAGAAATTTTGGCATAAGAAAATAGATTTTGAGATATCATTGTATTTTTTTTTCGATTTAAACATTTTTACGTTGTTAATTATACAACTTTTATGTTGTTAAAAAACTCGGGCCAGAAATTTGCTATACATGATACATTGACAGCATGTGAGTTGAGGCAGTAAGTGCGCTAGGATAACTATTTGGATGACTGGAGACACGAAGAACCGCTCGACAAACTGCTCTCGTAGTAATTGCTAATTAGGGGGGAAGATATCGCGGGAGGCACACTGAAGTATAATTCGATCTTTGACTCGCACGCGTCTCACGTCTCCCCCGATTTAGACCGAGAATTTCTATTCTCAGGTTGGATATATGAATCTCACTTTAGTAGTCACATCACAGTGTCTTATTCGATATACATATACATTTATATGGGACATTTAAAGTCAGCATGACAAAAGTTTTTTTCTGTAAATAGCCAACAATAAATACAATTTTTTTTTGCCGTCAGACTTTATTCATGTTAAAGTAAAACATTTTTTTTGCTTTTAAGGCAAACAAAAATGGTTATGATTTTTGGCAATTTTTTTTTGTTATTCAATTTTTTTTTTCAGTCCCTAATATTGACATATGATATTTAATATTTGGTTGTTTTTGGGGCGATAGAAGTCAGTGAAATAGGAATAAAATCAATTGAAAATATGGAGGTTCAAACGTCCATCGAGTTAGCTTGGAATATCCCATATATATACGTGTGTATGTTATATATAACACGTAATATTATAATAATTTCTGTCTACTTACTCGGCGATTGAAAATCTTGAGAATCTCCTCTTCTCCTTCTCTATTTCCGTTCGGGGAGAGACTTACTTGAATTATCATACATAAATCCAAACTTAACCGTGCGATCCACAAATTATTTCTGGCTTAATACTAAATTCATATTTAATTTTCTGTCTACGTGAGACACTGATGTGACAATCTACAAATTATTTTGTTAATATCCATTTAGTGAGCTTTCATGTTAAAACAGTTTTTTACACGCTTTTTTTTCGATTGACATTTAACACAGATAGAATATTTATGAGCCTAATCGATCTCAATTTTTAATTTTTTTTTTTAATAAGCAAACTAAATATGTAATATAACCGAATTTAATCATAAATGTGAGAAAAAAAATTGAAAATCCCATTGCTGTAAAATTAATTTTACAGAATTTTCTATAATAGAATTTTGTAAATTCTTACAGAATTTTCTGTAATACTTTCTAAGCTATGCATTTTCTTCTAAATCCACTTTCATCTCATCACGATATTCGACGAAACGTCTTCCAATATTCTGCATATAGCCAAGATGTTAGAAGTGGCAGCAAGCAGCATGGAATTATTATACCGCAGTGAGGAAGATTCGGAGAGTCCTCGTTTGTTGCATTTGTAATTTTAGAACACAAGTACGAATTCAATTGTCCCAGCAGGTCTCGTTATCTATACGACTATATTCGACTTGGCAGAGAATTTATTGTTGGATCCGACGATGGCTCGCGTTAGTCACCAGCAATGCAATAAAGGAGAGGGTGAGATGCATCAACGATTAAGAAAATAGCTCGGAGAGAGGTCAATGCTTCTATTGGTTCTGTATAAAATAGCCATGTTGAAATTCGTCAATAAATGATTAAAAACTACTTTTTAGAATGTGCTACCATATTGATGAGACGATGAAAAATTATTTAATTTAAAAAAAAAAATCTTTCCACGTAGATAGATCAGTAAAAAAAAATCCAATGAAAAAAAAGACGCATTAATGTCCATATTTCTTCAGTTTTCGTGATAATTAAGTCCCAGCTACTCTTTCACATTTATAATATAATTCAACTCCAAATTATACGATATTCAAAATTAGTTTTTTTCTCCCTAGTGTAGAAATGTGCAATTACTTTATGGTGAGATTTTGTTGAGAAATAAAAGGTAAATTCTGGTGTGCCGCAAAATTAAATTGTTTTACCAGGTCGCGTTATATTCAACCCGGCAGAGAATTTATTGTTGGATTCGACGATGGATCCAATTATTCACCAACAATGCAACAAGGGAGAGAATGAGATGCATCAACGATTAAGAAAATAGCTCGGGGGAGGTCATCGCTTCAGTTGGTTCCAATAAAATAGTCATGTTGAAATCCGTCGCCGAGATAGACTATCGGACGTGGTATAGAAGCGGTATACAGCAACGAGAATAGATGTTAGTCCCTCCATAACCCTTCTCGTCACTCTCGCGTGTCCCGCAAGACCGTTCGCGTGAACGCTATGCTGCTGCTGTGTATATGCGGCTGTCCGCTCGATCGAGCTGCCGTTGCTTCAAGCCTGAGAACTAAGAGAGGGAGAGAGAAAGATGGCGCATATAACTGAGGGAGCAGCGTATCGAGTCAGCGATACGCGAGTCGTCGAGGGAATTTATCGTCCAAGATGCGCGTGGAACTGCTCTCTGTGCAGGAGGGTAGTCTCATCGTTACGCGAAGGGTGGTTTAAGGGGGTAAGAGAGACGTTCTGTGCCCGGAGGATGCTGAGAAGAGCCACCGACCGACCTACAGATCTGAACACACTATGCCAGGATCGTCGAGAGCCAGCGCGAACATAGAGGGATGAAGAAGAGGCAAGTGAGGATCCGAAGGATAAAATCAACGTGATAGAAGCGCTGCAATCGGGCTTCATCCATACAATGGCTTGACCCTTGAAATAGGTGAAATATACTGGTGATCCTAACATCAGTGCCAGCCGAGGTGTTATGGTCTCGCCATTTTTTTCCAGCTTGAATTGATACCATGTGACATTTTAATGAAAATTGTTCAAAAGCGTCGATTATGAAGAAAAATTGCTAAAACAAACTTATGTATTTAGAAAATTATCATTGATTCGTGAGGCAAATGGTCAGTTTGTCGATTATTCAAAATGTCTCGCCGATCAAACTTTCGAGCGTCTGGATACGTCGGACATTGCTAACGCTACCTTCACACGAGCAACAAATTCCGGATGCACATCACAGGTGAATTCCAAGGGTCCGTATTCACCCTCTGTACACGTAGGTATGTATGCATAGTGTCCCTAGTGAGGATATCTCTTGGAGAGAGAAGCACGTAGGTAAGGAACGTGTGGGTATTGACTAGCCGACCGTTCCCAGGAAGGGTTGCGGCTAAGACCAGAGGAGTAAGAAGAGGTTGGACGCGCTATTGAGGGTGTGAGGAGGGCTACGTCGAGGAGCAGCAACGGCGACTCCGTCAAGACCAAGCGAGAAGGGAGATGCAGTGATCATAGGCAAACGGCAAGAGGATGGAGAAAGGGGTTAGCTAGAGAGAGTGAGAGAGGATGAGAGGGAGAGAAAGCACTGAGAAGGAGGGAAGAGAAGTTCGAGGCTTGGAAGGGACGCCCGTCGAGAGGAGAGCACATTGCTAAAGGTGGTTCCGGCAGCGGACCCGAAGCCCAACGGAGGGTGGTGGTGATCTTCTTGGTCGTCCCTCATGCAGGGCAAAGAGGGAGGATGTAAAGGGGGGTGTCCTCCCTTGCTGGACTACCAGCTAAGACTGATATGGATTGTAGATTATTCTGGACCTCGGGATGTACGCCCGGCTTCGCTTCGCCTGGCCAAGGGTTAGGATCTCGAAACCCTTGCTCGCGAGCCTTAGCCCTCGGGCTTTCTGTCTTCCTCTCTCCAACGGTTTACTTCCCTCCTCTTCCCTGGATTTCTCGTAGTCTCTCTTAGACGCTGCACCACCTTAGTCCTGTACATTCTCTCGTCCCGCTCTTATTCCTTCCAGTATCATCTCCTTCCCTCCGCCGTCTATCCATCTCTCCCTTCGCATCCGCTTGTCTATCCATCCCTGGCCAACGGCACTTCTCTTCTCGTCCCTTCTTCCTTCTTCATCTTCATCTCCCTTTCTCAGCCTCACCTCTGCTCGCGCTACGACCCCGACAACCACCCTTCGACGGGCTATACCCTGGAACTTGGTTCCTCGTCGAGCGGTTAGGCATACCCAACTCCTTCGCATGCCTTTCGCGATAATCCCACGTTGTACGAATTTCGCATTTCGATGCAATCTCTCTCTGGATGCTGTACTATATGGCTTATCGCTGGCCCGTGGCCTGGACGACCACGGCTAAACCACCTCCATCTCCTCAAGCTTCCTTCTAGGAACCAGTTAAGGGGGAAAGGGAAGAGAGAGAGATCTTCGTCCTTCTACGAATCCTCCAACATCACCAGCAGCATCACCCGCAGTTCAAGCCACCGTCCATCCTCAACAAGAGCGCGAACGATGAACAGCATGCCTGGATTTTACACCGGATGTACGCGAGCTTCCGATATTTCGATAAACCAAGGAGAAGGCTGACTCCAACAGCTTCTGCACTAACCGGGGCTCAGGCTTCTCCGGTATTTCAGTTTGTTTGCCTATAAACGTCGATTATCGTTAGGAAATTGTGAATCTCTTAGTCTCGCCGAGGGTAAAATCTGCGAGTATGTAGGGCAACGAAGGTATTTTCATACTTATTGCATGTATCTTATCGCATTTATTCTTTGGCCACGATGTTATCTTCATCATGATATTCTTCGGCACTATTTCCAGCGAGGAGCAGCCATGCGTTAATAACGACTGTCAATGACAGGTGGTCTTCATTTCTCTACCTTCGCTACGCCCCACAACGATTAGGAACTCGCAACACTATTGTTATGGGCATTGTTCTACTCTTTGTATCTCGGTTACACTCGTGTGCAATCTTCTATTTAGCTATGACAAAATTGCAACGCGACAGAGTGTGTAGATGAATAATTCACTGAAGGTATTATGCATGTAACAAGTGTTCCGGATGTCGGTCTTTTCTAATGTCTACTGTGTCTTTTTCTCTGCCGCCTCGCTCTTTACCAACTTTAATAACTCTAACGGTAAAACCTTTTTTTCTTGATCCTCGTTAAAGTATTCGAATTTATTACATTACTTTCGAACTTGTCATTTTGTTCTATTAACAGATCCAAGTTCTTTTTGCCTCCTCATAGAGAAAGCTATGATTTCGTGATATTTATGTTAGTATATTTAATATTGTCTGACTCATCGAGAAAAATGGTTGAAAAAAAATGTTCCATGTGTGTGTGCGAAATGGTTACAAATTAATATACCTCGTATAAATAGAAAACGAGCTTTCATCGTTGTAAATTTAATTCGAATTCATTGTGTCCTTCATATTTTATCACAGTATAATTTTTTTTTAAATTCAAACATCTGAAAATGTCTCCATACGCGCACTTGTGACTAAGGATCGATTGGTTTTGCATTTGGGTAGAATCTACGAAGCAAAAATAATAAATATCAACTCATGCATAGAATAGACGTAAAGAACGATTTCGACAGTAATGGAATGGTTACAACTCCGATGATAATTAAGTTTCAATGTGATCTACTAAAAATTGGATTTAGATAGCTCTCTGGGTGAAGAAACTATGACGATTTTTCTCCAAGTAGGCTCGTTCAAAACTCTCAGCCCTCGAGCGCGTCGTTGCAAACGAGGGGGAGCCAGAGGGCGAGAAAGAGAGAGTGAGAGTAGCGGGGAATCGTTAGAAGAGAGTTGGCAAGAGTGAGAAGGAAAGAGCCAATGCACTTGCTAGGAAGCAACAAGCTGTTTATGGCTGCTCTGCTTTCACCTTCTCTACTTCCAGCTAGATCGCCCGTGCCAAGGAAGAACCTCCACTTTCCACGGTGTTTCAACCCCATGCACCGCACCACCACCACTACCACACATATCACGATTATCGTCCTCTCACTTTCTTTATTCTCACCCTGCAACTCTCCCCTTTTCTTTGGCCTTACTGCGGCACTTCCTGCATCGTGTAGATTCTCAATTCACAGCTTATTGCCTCATTCTATTGCTAAAACGCATCCCCTATGCATAACCACGAAACGCTTGTTGAAAAAATTACGTTGGACGATTATTTCAGTGAAAAGAGAAAGAAGGAAAAATAGGGCGGATGTGCTTTTATGAAAGACCTTAATTTTTATTATTTACTATAATTAGTACAACTTTACCAGTAGAATAATATTGTGTACCCTATTCTTATTCTTTTCTTTATTTCCAAAGTTCGATTAAATATTTTTGCAATTGTATTATTATTTGCGATTGAAAATGAAAATACCGAAATGATTATTTATTAATGAATAATCGATCAATACTGAGAAAAGTTGTAGAATTTTTTTTTCACTTTTCGAAGAGTCCAAAATAGGAATAAAAAGATTGGTGCAACGTGTCGATTTTCAATATTCGCTTTACTACCTCGCACTGTTTCTCAAACGTCATCCCCTATGCATAAACCACGAAACCCTTGTTCAAAAATAAGGGTGGAAGATTATTGCAATGCAAAGAGAAACAAGCGGAAGTGGGGCGAATGAAGACCGAAGAACCCTGGGGAGCTTTGCACATACCAAGGGCGCGAGAATAGAGAGTGTGCCAAGTGCCCGTTTACATCAATTTTATCGACGATTTTCAAACTCACACTCCTCTTTTACGACCGATAGTTTTAGAGTTTTGATTGTTTTTAAGTAACAGCATTTCAAAAGTTGAAATCGTACATAAATGGCTCAACATATTTTTATCCGTAAGTACAAGATTCTCTCAGGCTTCCAAGTATAGAATTACTTTATTTGGATCTCACTAATTGGTCCTTATTCCACTATCTGTAATGGGAGACTATTTTTGAATGCAGCTTTGGCACGAATACATTAACGCAATAGAAAAGATTACATCTGAATAACCGAGAATATTTTCAACCTCTCGTAAAACCTTCAATTCCATTTTCTTCTGAATTAGATTATACAAATGAGGATTAGCTTATTCCTGGCTAATTTTCACTCCTACATGTCATTAGGTTGTCCGACGAGTTATTGACTGTAATTGAGAATCTAACTTATAACCCTCTGTACTAGACATCGGAGGTTTTCCACCTCCTAGCCTATGCCGCTCTATTCACCCCAGCATAAACTTTGCCAAACTTTTCAAAGTGATAAAACTTTTCCAGATGTTTAAGGGAGACCTTCCATAAAGCAGTTCGGCACACCAGTTCGTCCAGGCAAGGCAAAGGGTCGAATGGAGAGTCGGTTGACGCTGGTCTCGGAGGTCCAGCGTTACAAGGACTAGAGAGAAGACGTGGGCTTGTGTTGCATGCCGTCCAGGGGCCAAAATGTGTACGTCGCAATCATAGAAGCGCGCACACAGTGTTGCTAGGGTCCAAGCACGAATGAAGGAACAGTGGGAGGGAGAGACTAGTGGTTTAGAGGGATGAGGCAAGGGTTGCCCGTGGCAGGGCGGACGTTAGATTCGCCAAGGAAGTGAGGGAGAGCCCTCGGAAAACTATAGTCGTCAGAGGACGAAAGGTACGGGTAAGAGAAGAGGACCATCGGCAAGCGCACATAGGGAGAGAACGGCCAGGGGCCAAGACGTTGCTACGTGGGAGACGAAGCGTACAAGGGAGAGTCGCGAAGTGCAAGGGAGGAGGGTGAGAAACACACAGTGCGCACCGGGTACGTCGGAAAGGATAGAAGGCTTTGGTTCAAAGGTGGGATGGAAACTGGGCGAGGGAGAGGTTGCGACTTGCGGGTGGTAGAGCTGCTGCTGCGGGCGCACCAAAGTAGGAAAGCTTGGGAGGAGGTGGAGGAAGAGGAAGAGGAGGTGGAGGAGGGTGTATAGTAAAGGAGAACAGCGGCAGTGGCAGCAGCAGCAGCAGCACCGCCGTTAATTCCCCGATACAATGCTCATATCACCTTCCACCACCCCTGACCAGGCCTGGAGTGAGAGAAGACGATGGAAGAAAAGGAGGGAAGGTTCCTGAGAACGGGGAGACGCTGGGAAGAGCAACGTCTAAGGACCTCGCGATGTATATGGGATGGAGGGAGGCGAGGGAAAACGTGCGAGTTCTCAAGCAAGGATCTTCGAACGAACGTGTGAGAGGAAGTGAGACGGGGATAAAGCCTTTCACCCTCCACCCACAACCCACGGACCCGCGGACGTTCCTTGTCTTACTGGCAAACTTAATCGATATTTCACAGTTTCTTACCCCCACCATTCTACAACAGTGTACCCACCCGGACCTGTACTTACGTAGAGCAGGAGAGGCCCCGACGCCACAGCTCTCGCTCTCGTGTCCGGTTCGCTGGAGGTGGGGATCTTACTAGCTCTAGCATCCTCGTGCTCTCTGTGTTCTCTCCTTCACTACTACACCACCTTATGTACTATTCTCTACCTCTTCCACCCTCTTGCCACCCCCTGTGTGCTGTTGGTGCTGCTGCTGGTGCTCCTGCTGCTTCATTCTCCTCCACACCCAACAGAAACAGGCGACTAGCCATACCCATCCACCTTCAACGGCAACCCGCACTCCTCCGTTTTCCATCCACCCCCAATCGTGCAACACCACCCCCAAACCCTCCTTACCCTCAAGGGTGTCTGTAGAAACTGTGTGGGATGCAAATATCTATCTGCATATTGTATTACACGTCACGATAATGTAAGACTGCCATCTTTGGCTTATTCCGCTTCTTCCTACCATTTACTATTCTTCCTTTTCCTTACTTTTCGAACCTTCCCTCATTCGCTATTCTTCGATACTTCTCTCTTTCTTTCGCTCTTCTTCACTTCTACTATCTTATTTCTTGTCTCCCTAAGTTTGTGTCTAGCTAAATTTACGCGCATCACGTGCTGCGGTCCGCTTCAGGATGGTTGAGATGGCGGTGCATCGTCGACTCGTTTCATTTTTCATTGACGTACGAGCTATCCGAGCGGCTCACTCCATCCACTTGGGCAGAGGGAGAGAAGGATAAACTCACTCGCTCTCTTTGCTATAGGCGGACCTTCACGTTAACGAGGACCATCTCATTATTGTAATTGGACAATGTACTTTTGCCTCGGTTTATTTATCGGGGCTTCGAGCCAACGCGAACTGCTTCACTGCCGCCACCGTGAGGAGCAGGCGGGAGAGAGGTGCGCGACCGTTCGTTAAGGGATTATTTTGTCGTTTACTTGGAAGAAGAAGCTGATGCTACGAACCCGGAAGATCGCCAGAAGAGAGGGCAAACCAGGGACAATACGCTTGAGGAGAATCCAAAGTTCGATCCTTATTATCGAAAAGAGAGATGGGAATCGAATGGTATTGAGATAGAAGACGATTATACGCGGTGACTCGATGAAGTCGAGACTCTCGCTACTTTTGTAATTTTTATAATCCCCACGAGGATTCAGTCTGTCTTGGACAGACATTTTTCCAGTCTAGGTCTTAAGTAAGAAAAGCAAACATCAGAATTGCAGTATCCAGACCTTTGCTCCTCTCAAGTATATCGGCTTCTTTCATTTAGCATCGAAAGTTACCGGAAATGCATATGCGATTTAGGGTTTCCATAAAAATTGGCAAGGAAAGTTAGTCAAATAAGAATGGTCAAAGGATCGGGAAATGTACGCATTGGTGGTCGAGATGTAGTTATTTATTAGTAGAATTCAATGTCAATGTCCTTTACAGCTAAAGACTTAGGATGATTTGTTGGGCTTATTGAACGTTTGACGAAATGTGAGGAAAGAACAATTAATCTTGAGGGAAAATGGCCAGGACGTAACACTAATCTGTATCTTAAATAATGACTAACCTACTATCTTGACTATCAACAGTATCTTAAATAACGACTAAAAACTTTGCAGTTCAAAGGAGTCATAAAACTTGGAATTGAATCGTGTGTAATCGTTTATCCTGGGAGGTCTTGCTTACCACCCATCTCCGTTTCCATCAGTCCGTCGTCTCAGACGAGAAACCTCTGGATGGAAAGAGGCCATGAGGCGGAATCCGTTACTGTCAAACAGTGGCGAGGCCCGAAGAGCCGAGAGGGCATCGGCACACCGATATGAAGTGCAGTAGCAGCAGTAACAGTAGCAGCAGCAGCAGCAGCATCACCATCACCACCACCACCACTACCAAAGCAGAGGTATCAGGATCTCTCTGTGCGGCTAGCGGCTTCTAAGCGAGGGCCTCGTGCGCGCACGTGAATCAATAGCATTAACCCATTCCACGGGCCCATCAAAAGATAGTGGGGTGGGTTTAGATGGTAGTGTGGCCCGTGGTGGACGACGGCGGGGGGAAGGGGGGTGTGTGCTAGCCAAGGCTCAAGACAAGGCAAGGAAGGAAGCGAAACAAGCCAGGCCGTACTGACTGCCGTCTCACTCGCTCATTCGGCCGGGTGGCAAAGAAGGAGGTGGCGTCGGCGGCTACAGGGTGCAAAGGGGGTGGCAATAGTAACAATCCTGAGGTATTTAGCCGCTCGCCCAGCCACCCCCGACTCCACTACATCTCCTTACTCTCTCTCTCTCACTCTCACTCCCTTGTCTATCCACTATACGGACACTGGCAACACTACTCTAGGACCAACAGCACAGCGGGAGAGCCCAAGATACCGCTAAGACCGTCCGCGTGCTCCTGTAGCATCCATCCCACCGCAGGACCACCCTCTACGACCGCCACACCGACCCTCCCCACCCCCTCCCACTGTTTCAACTCCTAAATGTATCCCAGTGTTTCCTCTAGCTCGCACTCACTCTCTGCTCAAGACTCACGGGATTCTGTGTGTTGTTCATGTGTAGAGTATAGCCTCTTACGTACGTACTCTATAGCTATCCTATGGCATACAGGAATCGAGCTAACGGGTGATCATCCCCGTTGCAATGACCGAATCCAAATGAATGGGAAGTACATTTTTTCCTTGTACGTCGATGTTTGTTATGGCACAGATATTACCATGAAGATTTTCACTCTCAAGACATTTGGATAAGGGGGTCAATGCCTACGTAAATGAACTGGGAGCAATGAATGAATGACGGGTTTTTAAGGATTCATGAGGTTTTCTGACCATCAAGATGAGAATAGGGTCTTAATGCTTTTCCGAATATTCGGATGCTCAAACTTCCACCAGTTTCCGAAGTCCGAGAAGGTTTGGGATGACTTTTCAAGAGTTGACCCAGTGACTTCTATTCGAGACCCAGTAAACGTACTCTTCGCTGACTTCTTGGTACTTTCCATAGCCGCATCATACGAGTTAAATCTCAGGAAAAGCGAGAAATTGTGATTAAGTGAGAAGGAATCTAAAGAGTCGCCTCGGCACGACTAGAATTGTTCTACTTTGCTATGTTCCTAGAAGATATCTACGTTTCTAGAAGATAGGAAGGAAGGAAGAAGTGCACGAAGCGCTGGAATTTATCTATAGAGTCCTCTCTGCGGGGATGCTATGCTCCGTTCAACCCTTAACAGTCATCCTACATTTCACGTACAGCTTCGTCTCCATTGGCAACGAGATCTCTTGGTAAATGACCACCCAGTATGACCGTTCGGCAAAGTGAAAGGAGGGAAGAGGATGAGGTCCAAGGCATCGGAGGAAGACGGAAAGGTGGAAACGTGTGTTTGTGGAAGGTGAAGGAGGAAGGGAAGTGGAATAGAACAGAACAGAAGGAAGCTGCAGCAGCACCTCGGACTCGTCGCACACAAATGACGCGCGCGGAACTCTGTATACGCAAAATCAATGCCCGGCTTAGCCGCTGATTGTACTGTAATGTTGGGGAGGTAGATGGAAGATCCGATCCTCCGCACTCACTGCCTATCTCTCTCTGTGAATCGTTTTCTCCCTCACTCGATTTCTGGGCAGCTTCCGCGGTGCCCGTCTTGGCTTTGTTGGACTCCGGAGAACTCTCCTACTCTTTCTCCCTCTCTCTCTTGCTTATACTCCCGAGGCAAAGCGTAGCATATAGAAACGGCGAAGACGGTGGTGAAGGACGCCCGTTCGCTCTTAGCTTCCTTCTCTCCTGGATACTATGTGCGATAGAAACGAGAGAAGAGAGTACCCCGCAATCCTAAAACCGGACGCTCAACCAGCATCCTGCAGGATCTTCTTCCCTCCTCCCCCTCCTCCTTCTCCTTTCCACTCCTCCTCCCCTCGTCGCTTTGCTGCTTTCCCGACGCACACTATCATTTCACTATTCTCAAAGCCACACTCTATCAAACGGGATGTCGAACACGGATAGCTCAATTCTAATTTTATCACCAATGGAGGTTTTTATGGTATAATCAAGTTTGAATTATTTGATCAATTAGGACGCTGGCGATATAGTTCCATTGTTTGCCAAAATTGTCAAAGTTGTATTAATTAGTAATTTTGAGATAGCGGAAGTTGTATTAAATAAAGTAAGTAATACAATCTTGTCTACAAGATAATATGACCGGGAATCTTATTGATACAATTTTGTAATTATCTTAATTTTAAAATTACGCTTGAGTTTTGGGTCTACGATAATTTTTTGCTTTCTCTCTCTATTTTCAAAAGTGAATGACATATATAAAAAAAAGAATTTATTATTTTTGGCCATTTTCAACATTCTTCTATGACCTCAAAAATAAAGATACCAAAATGAGGATTTATTTATGATTAATCTCTTTGTATCTCAATTGAAAAGAATTATATGAATTTTTTAATGTCAGTAGCCATATTGGTCCTAGTGCAAATAAATCAAAGCAAACCAACCTAATATACATAAATAAATAAATCTTAACTTTAGCAAAATTACTGCCTATATTACATCGGAATTTGTGTTACAAACGTAAGAATCTCAGTGAGTATAATATACCCAAGGATCAACGTCACCTTATTTATAGTTTAGCTGATCAGGTTTCATTTTCAGGTGCCTTCAGGAGTCAACCATTTGGCAATACCATCTATCATTTGCGTAACGATGGAAAAGTGGCCTTTTAGATGGATCCTCTGCAGGCAGATATGGGTCTGGAAGGAGAAGAAGGTAGAAAAGCGAAGAAGCCGCGAGAATAAAGAAGAAGAGAGAAAGAAGTACGTGCGAGCGAGCGAGGATATATAAGGTCTGAAGTTCGAACGCGCGGATCGTCCGACAATGCCGGATGTGGACTGCGGTCTGTGTCATGCATCACCGCCTCACATCACCGGATTTATTGTCTGCAGGTCCGATGGGCTGCTGCTGCTTCTGCTGCTTCTACAGCTGTGTATAGATGTGATGCTGTTGCAGACGCGCGAGGAAAGATCCTGGAATCCTGGGCTCACCGCGCATCCCAGATATGATACTCTCACCGGCCCAATGGATACTAGGAAGCATGTGGAAATTCTACTGAATTATTCATAAATTCATGCGAGAAATATTCGCTCTACAGAGGTCAATGATCTTTCCTCTCCTCATCCTTACTCAATTCCTGATCATCATCATTATCCCTCGTATTTTATTGCTCCAATGCCGTTTCTTTCTATTCTCGTACGTAATTCGCGCTCCTAAAGCGTTTGTTTTCTCTTACTGGATTTAGAATCTGAATTAGAGACTTTTTTTTTGGTTAAGCGAGACTTAAATGTTCCATGAGGAAAAAAGGGTTGACATCTATCAATAGATTAGTTGACGAAAATATGAATTTTCCGGGCAGAATATTGATGATATGACTATCACCATTTTTTTAGAAAATGGATATGAACTTTTTTTTTAATTTGCTATTCCTACGAATGTAATTATGGATTTTCTTGTTTATATATTTTTTTATTATACATTACAGAGTACACAAATAAAATGAAGGATTGGATATACAGTTGCAATAAAATAAAATTTATTATGAACGGCAATACATGCTGCATATGTTTTTCAGCTTCATAACTATTTGTACATATTCATAGTATTCCGCTCAAGTTTTTGATACACGATGATTTTTTGGGGTTATAGAATATCACATACGTAAATATACTTGTCTCAAATTTTTATTTTTTTATTTTTATTTGGGGCCATTTATTGTTTTACTTATAAATTAAAATAATAAAAAGCAAGAAGATGTTACGATTACATAGAAACAAAAATATGTAACGAACTACCTGAAATATTGAAAAGAAAGCTCACCGCAAGTAATATTGACAATACAGCCGGAGATACAATCATAAAACAAAAATTTAAGAAATGGATTGGAGACGAGGACTGGAAAATTATAAATTGAATCGCGATGTTTGATTAAAATAAATATATTAACTACTCATGCAATAAATCGCGATCATGACATCCTCGCGAGCCGAGGTTGGCATAAATATTTACATATATGCTATAATATTTACATTAAGATATATATTTGATATATTTGTATACTAAAATTGTGTTTTATTTTTTAATTTATTTATCTATTTATTTTATCTATATTTTACCCTGTTGTTATTATTTTTCTCAAAACCGCACTGTACGCACCCCCAAGGCCACACCATAGAGCCTATTATAGATGCGTTTAGTCTAAACAAGGTTATTTATTTATATGAATAAATTTGAAATACTATCTGTTAATATTAATTAGTAAAGGGTGCAAAATTGTCCCTTTGAATCAGTTGGATTTTGATAAATCATGCCCAACCCCATTGAATTTAATTAACATCTTTATATTTATAGAATGGTAATTAAACGAAATCTGAAAAGTACTTATAATATTTTGAAGGGTGTGGAACTAGTAGCAAGTATTACGGCTCTAAGGTGCATGCGTGACAATCTGACTTCACGTGTCGCCGCCTCCCTTTCCCACCCCTTTTCGTTTTTCGCTGTGAAATCGGCGGCGCGTGCACATTTAAAAAAAAAAAAAAATCTGATGGACGTAAAGCGAGGGGGTTAACACTGTGCACATACGTCGAGTATGTAACGACGGGAAAGACGGTGGAGAGGCCTGGAGGAAAGCCAAAAGGGTCGTGCCTCGCGAGGGTGAGAAATCACGCGAACCCCTAACTCTATCTCTCTCTGACTTAATACTTCCAGTCAAAAAGTCACGAACGACACATCGCGCGCCCCTTTCCGGTCATATATGATCGGCGTTCGAGCTTCGTGACGAGCTTTTATTTAAGCCTGGTCATCGCTCGGTCAGCTTCGAATTTTTTTTTTCATCGCGATCAACTTTCCTGTTACCTTTTGTTCTATCTTGACCTTAATTTACACGTCAGGTTTTGCGTAAAAAAATGCAAGGGGAAAAACATCGATTTAAATTGGGATTATTTTTAACTAAAGGGATGAAAATCATCGATTGGTCAGCTTTCAATTTTTGTTTCTGTCACGATTAATTTTTCTGTTATCTTTATTATATTTCACGACCTTAATTTATACATCATCTATGGCATAGAAAATGATGCGAGTAGAAAAAGTTGATGTAAATTGCGATTGGAATTATTTTCAATTAAAGAAATTAAAAAAATTGCGAGGTCAGTTTTCAATTTTTGATTTATTTATTATTTCTTTAATTATATATTTCTCATCTTTAATTTGCCCATCATTGATGTATGAAGTTGATGTAAATTAGGATTGGGATTATTTTCAATCAAAGAAATATAAATCGTTGTTGGGCCAAATTTCATTTTTTTTTTTTCGGACGAGATTAATTTTCCTGTTACCTTTTATTATATCTCGAGCTTAATTTATACGTCACGTTTTGCATAAAATGATCCGAGTGGGAAGAAGTTGATTTAAATTGCGATTGGGATTATTTGGACAAAACAAAAGGATGAAAATGGAGCTGTCTCCTTTCTACCAACGCCATTCCCCATCACTTCCGTAGTTAAAGACGTTACTCATCGCTACGCGACGTCGACGAGGACGTCGACGATGGGAGATGCCATCGACACGCGAGCCACCCAAGACGAGGACTACGTCAACGCCGTACGGTTCTATACACACCCGATTTAAGTTTACGTAAGCCAAGTGGACGCGATAAGTTCACTTCGTTCTACACTTAGATATATATCTATACATTATAATATATATATATTTTCCTGTACATGCAAATATATTTTAATCGTCTGAACATGGTTCAGTTCTCTTATTATGACGATGATTATTCGCGATTGGAGAGAAGTAGAACTTGCAGCCACTTAATTCAGATTAAAACATCGACAATGTCGGATTAGGTGATCTTGAAAATAAATCATAATCATAAATCAAGAAAATAATAATTCGGGTTCAAATTTAGCAATTATCAACGTTCTATAATTTATGTTATTTAATAATGGGAATAAATTTGTATTGTTTCATTCTGCTGAAGAGGTGACGAAATTAATCATGAATGTATTTTTTATTAGCCTAGTGAAATATTCTGAAAGTTACATAATGAATCGCGTAATATTGAAAAAAAAAATCTCAAAAAATAACCATATTTCTAGCGTCTAAAAGACTCCGAATAGAAAAAAAAATGTTTTAGCAATTAAACCATTGAATAGACAATAATTTTTAACACATATACATCTTTTTGTAATAGCTATTATAAATATTATTATTATTATATTATAAATTCCATAAGTTCCCATAAATATTTCATATAAATCACAATTTTTAGATAAAATATTTGGAGTCTTTCGTTAGGTGGTACATGCCAAATTCTCCCCTTCACATTACATGAGTGTTCGGTACCCATGTGTTGGAAAAGCGGTGTATTTTCGTTGGTATGTAGAATTTTCTCGTCTGTGAAAAAGCACGACAAAAAACTAAAGAAAAAGGGAGAGCACAGAAGAAGGCGCAGGAGGGGGAGGGAGATAAGGGGGTGTTCGGGACTAAATTAATAAACTAAACCATTGAAAAGACAATAATTTTTAACACATACATATATTTCTATAGTAGCTATTATAAATTCCACAAGTTCCCATAAATATTTCATATAAATCCCAAGTTTTAGTTAAAATATTTGGAGTCTTTCGTTAGGTGGCACATGCCAAATTCTCCCCTTCACATCACATGAGTGTTCGGTACGCATGTGTTGGAAAAACGGTGTGTTTTCGTTGGTATGTAGAATTTTCTCGTCTGTGAAAAAGCACGACAAAAAACTAAAGAAAAAGGAAGAGCACAGAAGAAGGCGCAGGAGGGTGAGGGAGATAAGGGGGTGTTCGGGACTAAATTAATAAACTAAACCATTGAAAAGACAATAATTTTTAACACATACATATATTTCTATAGTAGCTATTATAAATTCCACAAGTTCCCATAAACATTTCATATAAATCCCAAGTTTTAGTTAAAACATTTGGAGTCTTTCGTTAGGTGGTACATGCCAAATTCTCCCCTTCACGTCACATGGGTGTTCGGTACGCATGTGTTGGAAAAGCGGTGTGTTTTCGTTGGTATGTAGAATTTTCTCGTCTGTGAAAAAGCACGACAAAAAAACTAAAGAAAAAGGGAGAGCACAGAAGAAGGCGCAGGAGGGGGAGGGAGATAAGGGGGTGTTCGGGACTAAATTAATAAACTAAACCATTGAAAAGACAATAATTTTTAACACATACATATATTTCTATAGTAGCTATTATAAATTCTACAAGTTCCCATAAATATTTCATATAAATCCCAAGTTTTAGTTAAAATATTTGGAGTCTTTCGTTAGGTGGTACATGCCAAATTCTCCCCTTCACATCACATGAGTGTTCGGTACGCATGTGTTAGAAAAGCGGTGTATTTTCGGTGGTATGTAGAATTTTCTCGTCTGTGAAAAAGTACGACAAAAAACTAAAGAAAAAGGAAGAGCACAGAAGAAGGCGCAGGAGGATGAGGGAGATAAGGGGGTGTTCGGGACTAAATTAATAAACTAAACCATTGAAAAGACAATAATTTTTAACACATACATATATTTCTATAGTAGCTATTATAAATTCCACAAGTTCCCATAAACATTTCATATAAATCCCAAGTTTTAGTTAAAACATTTGGAGTCTTTCGTTAGGTGGTACATGCCAAATTCTCCCCTTCACGTCACATGGGTGTTCGGTACGCATGTGTTGGAAAAGCGGTGTGTTTTCGTTGGTATGTAGAATTTTCTCGTCTGTGAAAAAGCACGACAAAAAAACTAAAGAAAAAGGGAGAGCACAGAAGAAGGCGCAGGAGGGGGAGGGAGATAAGGGGGTGTTCGGGACTAAATTAATAAACTAAACCATTGAAAAGACAATCATTTTTAACACATACATATATTTCTATAGTAGCTATTATAAATTCTACAAGTTCCCATAAATATTTCATATAAATCCCAAGTTTTAGTTAAAATATTTGGAGTCTTTCGTTAGGTGGTACATGCCAAATTCTCCTCTTCACATCACATGAGTGTTCGGTATGCATGTGTTAGAAAAGCGGTGTATTTTCGGTGGTATGTAGAATTTTCTCGTCTGTGAAAAAGCAAGTCAAAAAACTAAAGAAAAAGGGAGAGCACAGAAGAAGGCGCAGGAGGGTGAGGGAGATAAGGGGGTGTTCGGGACTAAATTAATAAACTAAACCATTGAAAAGACAATAATTTTTAACACATACATATATTTCTATAGTAGCTATTATAAATTCCACAAGTTCCCATAAATATTTCATATAAATCCCAAGTTTTAGTTAAAATATTTGGAGTCTTTCGTTAGGTGGTACATGCCAAATGCTCCCCTTGACATCACATGAGTGTTCGGTACGCATGTGTTGGAAAAGCGGTGTGTTTTCGTTGGTATGTAGAATTTTCTCGTCTGTGAAAAAGCACGACAAAAAACTAAAGAAAAAGGAAGAGCACAGAAGAAGGCGCAGGAGGGCGAGGGAGATAAGGGGGTGTTCGGGACTAAATTAATAAACTAAACCATTGAAAAGACAATAATTTTTAACACATACATATATTTCTATAGTAGCTATTATAAATTCCACAAGTTCCCATAAATATTTCATATAAATCCCAAGTTTTAGTTAAAATATTTGGCGTCTTTCGTTAGGTGGTACATGCCAAATTCTCCCCTTCACATCACATGAGTGTTTGGTACGCATGTGTTGGAAAAGCGGTGTATTTTGGGTTGGTATGCAGAGTTTTCTCGTCGGTGAAAAAGCAAGACAGAAAACTAAAGAAAAAGAGAGAGCACAGAAGAAGGTGAAGGAGGGGGAGGGAGAGGGTGATGAGGGGGTGGTTCGGGACGAGGATGCCGACGCGAGGGGGTTGTCGAGGAGGCGCCAGCTAGCAGCAAGTATATAGGCTCTCCTTGCTGCTGCTCTGCTGTGTTCGGCTGCTCGGCATGAGGAGCGTTCATCAGCCCCGAGGTTTTAAATACGAGGCGCGCGCGCGAGGAAGGGAACTAAGGAAGAAACCATCCCCTTTCGCCTGTGGCCGTCTCTCAGCTCCCCCCGTTCATACTCTCGCCCACCATCAACCCCGCTTGCTTCTTCCACCTCCTCCTCCTCCTCCACCTTCTCCTTTTCACCCGCTTTGCTCTCCCCCCGAACCACCCTCTTCCATCCTCCTTATTCGTGAGCTCCAGTGACGGATTGATTAAAAATATATAAGGGGTGAATGTAACGCCCGGGCTCCTTCGTTGCGACTACGACGATGAGGAGTTCGCTCGAGGAGAATCATTAGAACTGTAGGCAGTATGAGAATTTTCTATGCCTTACCAGACGACGATGCGTAACTTTGTTTAATCTCGTAGGTTCTCTCGACTGATGGTTTTGAGACATAAAAGGGCGAGGGCATGGAAATAAATAGTGAAGCAAATCTGGGCTATACTTGACATGGTCCTATCGCTTTTGAAATTTTTATATCTGTTTATTTCTTTAGAAAATTCATTTATGGGAATTATTGTTTTGGAATATTTTTTCTATGTATGGTATATTGAATATAATAATGAACTATTGTCACAATGAAAAATTATAACCATTCTGTCACTTACGAACTTATGCTACATGCTTATTTACTTTATTATTTAAATATGTTTTTTTCGAGATTTCTCTATGATGGTAAAAAAATGTATAATATATAGTATATACATAGTTGAATAATGCATGATGGATCATGGGGAGGATAATAGACCATTACCCTCCCCTTCACCTTGATTTTCATTCATAATAAAATGAATGTATATTATTATACCCATATTGTATGTTGTTAAAAAATATATTTATTATTATCATCATGTTATTTATTGAATAAATACATAAATAGAGAATGCTCATAATTGATGCGATAACTACAACTTTAATGACAAGCTTTAATTTCACAAGTCATGAATTCATCTGACCAATTTATTTTTGATCGGCAACAATTTTTGTTAATAAAACAAATGACCAATATAATTAAAGTCAAGATCTTCCATATTCCTCTTGAAAATTTTCCCAGAGCTTCAGCGGGGATACTGCGAGAAAGATCCTGTTGAAGGAGGGTTGCACGTTTTGGGATTTATATCCGAAACGGTTGTAATAGTAGAAGGGGGGGGGGGGTGTCGATGGGAGAGGATATAAGCTGGAAGATGAGCCACCAGCTCACAAGATTCGTTAAGTCGGCCCGCGAAGAAGGTGGGGTGAAAAAAATTGAATGAAAAATATATTAATATTACTTTCTTTATTTAATAAATAAACAAATAGAGAATTTTTATTTTTATCAAACAAAAGTTTAATTTTACTATTAATAAACTCAAATTCACCAATTTTATTTGCATCTGCAACAATTTTTGTCAATATTGCAAATGATCAACATAATTAAAGTCAAGGTCATGAAATGATAAATTCCTGCAGAGAATTTAGCCAGAGCTTCAACGGGGATACTGCAAAAAAAATCCTGTCGAAGGAGGGTCGCACGTTTTGGGATTTATATCCGAAACGGTTGTAATCGTAGGGGAAGGGGGTGAGGGGGGTCGAGTGGAGAGGATAGAAGATAGAAGACGAGCCACCAGCTCACAAGACTCGTTAAGTCGGCCCTGGAAGGAGGTGGCTGGTGGTGCTGGGGTCCCTCGACTCGTTCGTTCGCTGCTTTTCCTTCGACTAACCCCCAACCCCCATGGGCTGTTCGCTCGGGTCTAAAGAAAGACAGAGAGAAAAACGAAAAGAGGGAGAAAGAGCGCGGAGTGCCCGTGCGTAGTTTTAAATAGTCTGGAAGCGGGTGAGCGTGTTCTCAACCCCTTCTCCCACACGCCAGAAAGACTGAGATAGTATTCCGCTAGCTGCTGATGGCTGAATATAAGGGTAGTGGTGGTCTTCGTTGGTGGACTGTGTCTTGGGGATGAGTTGCTGTACACTCTTGCTTGAGAAATAGTAAGGAAGAAGAGGAGGAAGAAGGTAAAGGAGAAGAAAAAGAAGAGCAAAGGAGATCGACAGAACGAGGGATGTAAAAGAGGGAGAAACGAGTCCAAAGAAGAGGAAGAAAGCCCGTTCGAAGGGGTTTCGGTAGATGAAGAGAGAGAAAGGAGTTAAGAAAAGAGAGAGAGAAAAGGACATGGAGCCCAGTGGATAGGCAGTGAGTGCCGCAGGGAAGAGAAACGAAGAGTGAGAAAGACTGCTAGCGTCGGAGATAAGACGCAAACGAACCACCGCCACCATCGCCACCCTCAACCTACTCTCTTTCCATCTGCCTCACAACCCTCTACTATACACTCTTCTTCTTCTTCTTCTTCTTCTTCTTCTTCTTCTTCTTCTTCTGCTTCTTCTTCTTCTTCTACTTCATCTTCTTCTTATTCCACTACTCGCAGCATCGCCATCGCATCTCTCGTTCCTTTTCTCCATACCTCCTCTGGCCGCGGTGCTTTCGCGTGTCTCGATCGATAGCTCCACGCGGAAAATTCGAAAGTAAGATGCAATTAAACAGCGAGAGAGAGCTAGCGAGGGTAAGCAAGAAAAGGGGTGAGTTTTCCAGTCCCCGGCGAGGGCGCCTCAGCCTCCTTTCCTTTCCTTCTTCTTCTTCTTCTACTTCTGATGGCTCCTTCGCCCAGAGTCGTTGCTTCTTTCTCTAACTTTCAACTCTCCCCCGAGCAGGAGGTAGGTTCGCCGAGAGGGTTTTCCACCCTCTATCCTCTGTACGAGGAGCAGCACCACGCGGATCTCGGTCCACCTCCGGCACAAATCTCCCCCCGGACCCTCTTCCCCTCCCTTCACCCGCTTTCTCTTTCTCTCTAGCAGCCTTTCTCAACGTCCTTCACCGTTTTCTGTAAGGGAAGCAACCCTTTTTCTCCTCCGGACTCGTTGTATCTCTCTCTCTCCCTTTCTCCCTCTTTCTTTCGCGCTTTCTCTCGACAGTATTTATATTGAGCGTCTTAAAGCATTTCCCCCACTTCTCTTCTTATTTCTCGTATACGGACCGGCAAACGTACTCCTCTGTCGTTGAATATACCTCTCTCGCTTCTTTAACCGGCTTCCCCACTACTTCTTCACTCTCCTCATCAGCATCGCCTTTCTCTTTAATTCCCTCTCGCTCGGGCCTTCCCACCGTGACGTCACTTTAAATACTCTTTTGCCAGGGGGTGGCGCGAGGTGTCCGGAGACGCTGGATAGACGCCGAAAGAGTGTTAGAGGGAGAGGGAGAACCTCGTCGATCTCAGACGACGCTCGAGCAAGGGTTGCCTTGGTGTGTTTTCTCCTTCTCTTACACTTTTTGTTGCCTCTCTTTCTCTCGATCTAATGTTCGAGCTCTTCCTCGTTATTCTTATTCCTCGGCTGTGTCGTTCGAACTCCCCCTTCTTGTCCCCTCGATACGCCCTTTCTTTATTTCCCATACACCCTTACTGTACCGGGGAGAAAAGGAAACGTTATCTTGGTACGCAACGGGAATTAGTAAATATTTCTCAGCAACTCCAGTCTGTATGTCCCGATGGATAAGAACGAACGGAGAGGAATAACATTTTTGTAATGTTCGTGAAAAATTGTTGGTTAGAACGACCAATTTTTTTTATCGAAAAAGTAGCCTTTTATGATTAATTAGATCTTTTAATAATAGTATGATGTTTAATTTTTTACCCAAGACCATTCGAAAAAGCATGAATGAAACCTTCAAATGAACAACGAATTTCATGTAAATGTGTCGATGAGATAAGGGAGCATTATCTTAGTACCCAACGAGAGTTAGTAAATATTTCTGAGTTTCTATCATGGTCTACGACCTGATCTATAAGAAGCGATAAAAAAAAATAACATGTTTCGTAATTTTGTTGAAAAATTGACAGTTAGAACCTCCAGTAAAAAATAAGGACTCCAATATAGCCCTTTATATTTTATTCGATATCTTAAAAACTGTTCGGTGTTTAATTTTGAACCTAGGACCATTTGAAAGAGCTTGAATTGAGCTTTCAAATGAACCCTGTGATAATCAATTCTGATCATACAATCAATTTTTATCCATGGATGAAACTATACAGTGAACTCTCCCTTTATGTGTCACTAATTAATAATGTGCAATTCATTTTTTAATTTACCTTCGAGAGAAAATTTGTTTCAGAGACTCTGAGGAAAATGACGCAATTCGACGATCTATCGACTGGCTAGTTCACTCCCTCGATCTATTCTCGTGTACTGTTGATTTCAACGTGCACCGACTGGGCTCACTATGGCTACCTACCAACTCTGCAGGCTATGCACCGGTCAAAGGGCAACGGAGTTCAAATAGGTGGAGCGAATCGGGCCGAGGGGATTCCGTAGTATGCAAGAGTACACAGTCTTACACGATTCTCATGGAAACAATACCATTTCTCAATCGACGAGAGAAATGTGTGCTCGACTCATAACTTTAGGTTTGAAAGCTCTTATTGAGCTAGGTGGGTCTGATATCAAAGGTGTAATATTGAGTACCCGTTGAAAGTATGGAAAACCGTAAGATGGTTATAACTTTTGCTGCACGCATAATTAATTCGAAAAATGTCTTTTGTATCAACGATTGGCGCATTTCTTTATGATGTTTCAACTTAATTTGTTTTTTTCCCTCTTTTCCAATTTCAATGTACCTGAGAAATATACGACGTTATAATTAATTCTACTTTATTCTGTAATTTAAAAAATTCAATAGTACTTCTTTTCACTTTTTTATTTACGAAAAGTGTCTAAACTTCAAGAATTATTATTTTTTTGTCGGGATGATGTTTGACCCGAGGGTTAGAACAGTAATTTATTCCATATAAAATTCGTATCCATCGGATCAGCCACTATAACTTTTTGTACCCCCCTCAAAACATTTTTCGCCCACTTCGGCAATTTCTCTAAAGATTCTCCACAAACCATTGAGTATCCTATCAAATTAACATCAAACGGAAAAAAGTCCATGTATGTGAAAAAAATTAAGAAAATTTTTTAACAAAATCTAGAGTCTTATTAAAAAGATTCAAATTTTTCTATTGTTACTCGGTAAGTGCCAATTCTCCCCCAAATGTATTCACGACTTATAATGTGCCGATTACCCAATTTCACAGATCTGCAAGAAGGCCCGAGATACTCCCATGGATGAAAACGACGTGCTACGCTCCCACATCAATAATCTTTGTTGGAGTTTCGTGGTATAGAAAGGATCTATCGAAGAATCGTTAAAATCGTAGAAGAGGAACCAACGATAGGAGGAGAATAGATGAAGTTAGGAGGGAGCGTTGTTCGTTTCGCAACGAGTCAACGACGGAGGTCCTGAGATACAAGAAGTTATGCTGTGCATATCTCTCTTAAGGAGCTGCCCGTTCGATCAATTTGATGCAAATCACTCGTTTGCGATATGCTATCCCTAATGCCAAGCACGACGACGTCCCCCCGTCATCGTCCTCGTCATCGTCATTTCGTCGTCGACATAGTCCTCCGCATGAGCCGCTCAAGCGCCTTTCGCAAAATTAGCGATTCGGTCAATTATCGAGTGGAAAGAGATTACAGTACGTAATCTCAACCTCCATGTTGCGGAACAGCAACGATCTGTGGGAATTTCGTCCAAGAATTCACGAAAAATTACAACTTTATAAAATAATTTTGTAAGGACAGGAAATCAGACTGAAAATGTTTATAATCATTACCTAATATCTAATTTATCTGCTGATGTGTGTGATTTAAAAAATCTATTCTTCTAAATCTTGAAACAAAGATTTTTTTCTCTATGGCAAAAAAAATGGTACGACAAGGATAAAAGTTGCTCAGCTGTACATAAAAAGGATCTACTATTTCTATTTTCTAAAATAAAAATACCGTTAAACATTGAAAAAAGGAGATTTTCGAAAAATTCCATTTTTCTATCACTTTAATTTTAAAAAAAATTTCGACGTATAAAAAATTGTTTTTTAATATATTAAACGACTTTTGGTATTAAGGAGTTGATTAATTTTATTTCCTAAACATTACGACACATTCTTGAAAAAAAAAAACAGCTAATGATGCTTTGCAGACGAAAACCAAAATTCTCTAAAGACGATCATTCTGACATGCTATTTTTGCTGTACATAAAAAGGATCTACTATTTTTATTTTCTAAAATAAAAATACCGCTAAACATTTTAAAAAAGGAGATTTTCGAAAAATCCCATTTTTCTGTCATTTTAATTTAAAAAAAAATTCCGACGTATAAAAAATTGTTTTTTAATATGTTAAATGACTTTTGGTATTAAGAAGTTGATTAATCTTATTCCCTAAACATTACGACACATTCTTATAAAAAAAAAACAGCTAATGATGCTTTGCAAACGAAAACCAAAATTCTCTAAAGGCGATAATTCTGACATGCTATTTTTGCTGTACATAAAAAGGATCTACTATTTTTATTTTCTAAAATTTTCTTCTAAAATAAAAATACCGTTAAACATTAAAAAAAGGAGATTTTCGAAAAATTCCATTTTTCTATCATTTTAATTTTAAAAAAAGTCCGACGTATAAAAAAATTGTTTTTTAATATATTAAACGACTTTTGGTATTAAGGAGTTGATTAATTTTATTCCCTAAACATTACGACACATTCTTGAAAAAAAAACAGCTAATGATGCTTTGCAAACGAAAACCAAAATTCTCTAAAGGCGATCATTCTGACATGCTATTTTTGCTGTACATAAAAAGGATCTACTATTTTTATTTTCTAAAATAAAAATACCGTTAAACATTAAAAAAAGGAGATTTTCGAAAAATTCCATTTTTCTATCATTTTAATTTAAAAAAAAAATCCGACGTATAAAAAATTGTTTTTTAATATGTTAAACGACTTTTGGTATTAAGAAGTTGATTAATCTTATTCCCTAAACATTACGACACATTCTTGTAAAAAAAAACAGCTAATGATGCTTTGCAAACGAAAACCAAAATTCTCTAAAGGCGATCATTCTGACATGCTATTTTTGCTGTACATAAAAAGGATCTACTATTTCTATTTTCTAAAATAAAAATAACTTTATTTATTTTTTATTTTCTAAAATAAAAAATAAAAATAAATAATTTTTATTTTCTAAAATAAAAATACCGTTAAACATTTAAAAACGGAGATTTTCGAAAAATTCCATTTTTCTATCATTTTAATTAAGAAAAAATTAAACGACTTTTGGTATTAAGGAGTTGATTAATCTTATTCCCTAAACATTACGACACATTCTTGAAAAAAAAAACAGCTAATGATGCTTTGCAGACGAAAACCAAAATTCTCTAAAGGCGATCATTCTGACATGCTATTTTTGCAAATGCGCTCAAACATTATGAAACTGAGACCAATCACGAATCACCAACCGAGAGAGTAAGAGAGAGAGAGAGAGAGAAAGACAGAAACACACAAGAATGTAAAAGACAGGCAGGGAGAGAAAGTTGGACATTTCTGTTCTCGGTAGCACGAGGATGCTAATTCGATGTTTGGCCATTAGTATGACGAAGAAAACAAGTTTCATTCTCGTGTATCAGCGCCGAGAGTAAAGAGTAATAATAGCAAGGAGGATGCTTTAGGCACGTGAGAATGATTGGGCTGTCGTGACCAGGCCAGACGCAAGTTTCTCTCTCTCTCTCTCTCTTTCTTTCTCACTCGAGAATGTTACCTCAGTGCGAGCTGATAGCAAAGACAGAGAGAGAGAAAGAGATCTCATCCGAAGAGTCGACATTCTCGCATATGATTGTTGCAACATACATTACATGCTATATATATATGCAGGAAGAGAAAGAAGCGAGGATAAAGGAGAAGGGAGGAAAAAAATTGTGAGGAACGTATCGGGCGGTCGGTATAGAAGAAGAGGAAGACGATGATGAAGAAGAAACGAATAAGCCGTTAGAACTCACCGAGAGCTCCACATACACGTATGCGAGAGAGAGAAAAAAAAAACGGGAGGTTGAAAAAAAAAAAAAGGAATATATATATATAAGCGGAGGAGAGCGCAACAGAGCGAGGGACGAAGAAGGCGCGACATAAGAAGAGAGGAGGACACGCAGAAGAGATGCGGAGAGCATTATACGAACTGATCTTCGGGGCCCATGGCGCGGAACAGCGCTCGATCGAGCGGAACTACCAGTCACCTGCTCGCTTCCGGCACGCTCTCTTCCCGGCCTCTCCCACCTGCGCTTTGCTCGCTCACTTGCTCCTCTTTCTTCATCAACTAGAGTTCAACTGTTGTCTTCGAAATAATCGCTTTTCTATGCATGATTTAAATACGACGATATTGTCATTATCATTATTGAACGATGATGACATGGTGCGTTAAAATGTTGCAACACTGCATCGTGATGTCGTCTTTAAGGGGAGGGAGTCAGGTAAAAAAAATTGATTTTGGAAATTCAATATCATCCAAATCCTATTGCATATAAAAATGCCCAATGCACTATATTGTTGGTGCTCGATGAAAGGATTTTTTACTGTCATCTGACTTGCATATGGTTTTCAATATTATCTTAAGCAAAGTTCTTAGGTTTTCCATTCTGCGCATGATTCAGATCAAACTACTGGGCAGATTGGAATGGTTGACGTCTCATTTTCTTCTTCATGAAAAGATACACCGGCTAAATGGAGCAAACTACTTTTTTCATTCTGAAAGCAAAGTTAATCACTGATTTAGAAAATAGCATAAAATTTATTTATTAATAATTGTGTCACTTAAAAAATATTAGCTTTTATTAACATTTGCTCCATTTAGCCGGTGTATCTTTTCATGAAGAAGAAAATGAGACGTCAACCATTCCAATCTGCCTGGTAGTTTGATCTAAATCATGCGCAGAATGGAAAACCTAAGAACTTTGCTTAAGATAATATTGAAAAGCAAATGCAAGTCAGACGACAGTAAAAAATCCTTTCATCGAGTACCAACAATGTAGTGCATTGGGCATTTTTATATGCAATAGGATTTGGATGATATTGAATTTCCAAAATCAATTTTTCTGACCTGACTCCCTCCCCTTAATAGGTGTAAAATAAAATTATTATTGATGATTGAATAATATTGCGAATGAAAATAGTGAAGAAATTGCAATTTTGTAAAATGTGTTTATTTAGGTTTTTTTTGTAAATGCGTTTTTGTTTTGTACATTTTGCTTCCTCATAGAGGAAGCTTTGTTTTCGTGAAAATTTTTTTTTTCGAGATTTCCTCTCCCACCTGCGCTTTGCTCACTCACTTGCTCCTCTTTCTTCATCAACTAGAGTTCAACTGTTGTCTTCGAAATAATCGCTTTTCTATGCATGATTTAAATACGACGATATTGTCATTACCATTATTGAACGATGATGACATGGTGCGTTAAAATGTTGCAACACTGCATCATGATGTCGTCTTTAATAGGTGTAAAATAAAATTATTATTAATGATTGGATAATTTTGCGAATGAAAATAGTGAAGAAATTACAATTTTGTAAAATGTGTTTTTTTAGATTTTTTTTGTAAATGCGTTTTTGTTTTGTACATTTTGCTTCCTCATAGAGGAAGCTTTGTTTTCGTGAAAATTTTTTTTTTCGAGATTTCCTCTCCCACCTGCGCTTTGCTCGCTCACTTGCTCCTCTTTCTTCATCAACTAGAGTTCAACTGTTGTCTTCGAAATAATCGCTTTTCTATGCATGATTTAAATACGACGATATTGTCATTACCATTATTGAACGATGATGACATGGTGGGTTAAAATATTGCAACACTGCATCATGATGTCGTCTTTAATAGGTGTAAAATAAAATTATTATTAATGATTGGATAATTTTGCGAATGAAAATAGTGAAGAAATTACAATTTTGTAAAATGTGTTTTTTTAGATTTTTTTTGTAAATGCGTTTTTGTTTTGTACATTTTGCTTCCTCATAGAGGAAGCTTTGTTTTCGTGAAAATTTTTTTTTTCGAGATTTCCTCTCCCACCTGCGCTTTGCTCACTCACTTGCTCCTCTTTCTTCATCAACTAGAGTTCAACTGTTGTCTTCGAAATAATCGCTTTTCTATGCATGATTTAAATACGACGATATTGTCATTACCATTATTGAACGATGATGACATGGTGCGTTAAAATGTTGCAACACTGCATCGTGATGTTGTCTTTAATAGGTGTAAAATAAAATTATTATTAATGATTGGATAATTTTGCCAATGAAAATAGTGAAGAAATTGCAATTTTGTAAAATGTGTTTTTTTTAGGTTTTTTTTGTAAATGCGTTTTTGTGTTGTACATTTTGCTTCCTCGTAGAGGAAGCTTTGTTTTCGTGAAAATTTTTTTTTTCGAGATTTCCTCTCCCACCTGCGCTTTGCTCACTCACTTGCTCCTCTTTCTTCATCAACTAGAGTTCAACTGTTGTCTTCGAAATAATCGCTTTTCTATGCATGATTTAAATACGACGATATTGTCATTACCATTATTGAACGATGATGACATGGTGCGTTAAAATGTTGCAACACTGCATCGTGATGTCGTCTTTAATAGGTGTAAAATAAAATTATTATTAATGATTGGATAATTTTGCGAATGAAAATAGTGAAGAAATTGCAATTTTGTAAAATGTGTTTTTTTAGGTTTTTTTTGTAAATGAGGAAGCTTTGTTTTCGTGAAAAATTTTTTTTTCGAGATTTTCATGTCAGTATGCTTAAAATTGTCTAAAACGTCGAGAAAAGTGATTTAGAAAAAATGTATGTATGGATGTGTGTGTGTGTGTGTGTGTATGTGTGTGTGTGAACGGCATTCAAAATTCAAACTTGCATATCTCAAGAACGGCTTTAACATTCGGTCTAAAATTTGGCACGCATGTGCGGCAGGTATACGCCATTGTTTGTGATAATTTTCAAAAAAATTCAAAAATATGGTCAAATTTTATTTAACTTTGCAATTTTCGAAAAATGTCTGTACGCGCTCTAGCTCCCGCAAATTTTTAGCTATAGAGCTAAATAATTTTTTATACGTAAAGCAGCCTTAAAGAAGAATCGGTATTGAATTGGGGGTGAATCTACAAATAGGTTCCGTTTTTATGAGATTTTGAATTTTTCAAAAAATTTACGTTTTGCTCTAACTCCTGTAAAATCTCACGAAATCAACTGATATTTTCTACAGATGAAGAATAACATGCAATGCTGCTGTGTACCAAATTTGGTGATGATCGGTAAAGGGGTTCGGATTATATAGGATTTTGAATTTTTTGAAAAAATTATGTTTTGCTCTCACGTTAAACATTAACAAATCAGCTGAAATTTTATACAGACAATAAATAATACTCAGCGCTACTACGTACAAAATTTGGTAATGATCGAAAAAGCGATTAAGATTTTACGTGATTTTGAAATTTTGAAAAAATGAAAAGTATCGAAATAAGTTGCAAAGTTGAACTTCGTACATTCCTTTATCATTAATTTACATTTTTCACAAAGCTTCCGCTATGAGGAAGCCAAAATTAGTAAATAAGCTTCATAGAGATCGCTTTGTGAAAAAAAAAAAAAAATAATGAGGAAGCAATGTGCAAAGTTCAACTTTGCAACTTTTTTGTGATAAATTGAAGATTATGTTCCGAAAAAAAAATATATTCCTATAACGTAGGGTAGAAGTACCGATTGTGGCCACCCCCACACTTAAATACGTTTTTCGTGACTATTTTAATTCTGTACCTGTATTTAATCATGATTTTTCATAACGGTGTGTATTTTAGAAACACTTATCGTCATTTTGACGTCCGTTCGTCTCCATTAGCAAAAAGTACTGTAGCAATAATTAAAATAGCATCAACTGATTCATCAAATTGTCAACTCCTTACGTAATTCGACAAGATTTTGACGAAAGCTTTAGATACATATTCGGGTTATATAGTTGGCGAATTGCATGCAGCTTTGCACGTATCAATCTTAAGAGGCATCACTGCAAATGTTGATGTACTAAAAGTTTGAAATAAAGCTATACATTTATCAAAAATACGATGGCCACAACTGGTACATGGAATAAGCATGTTGCTCCGAATATGGCCATGATAATATACTCATTAATGATGATGAAGGATTGTCGGCTTCTGGCGGCCCGGTTAAAGAATTGAATTCTTTATTTAATGTTTGAAACGTTTCGACCCTGATCTGGGTCCTGTTCACTCATTTAATTTTATTTTAACTACAAAAAAAAAAAAATATAAAATAAATTTTAGTCTACTTTTTCCTAATTTTATGGCAACGGAATTAATTTAACATAATGATGATACAAGTAATAATTTTAAATAGAATGTAAATATATCTGACAAAACAAGTCGAAAAAAAAAATTATATATATATATATTGTTCCTTTTATAGTGTGTTTTTTTGCCTCAATTCTCTCGAGTTCGCAGCGGTGCTAAATGTAATCGAATTACAAATTTTTTAAATTTTAAAAAAAGAAAGCGATCAGCTGATCGCTTTCTTTCACTCACTCAGTGGCCGCTCGAGCGCTGGCGTCGCGAGATTCGCCTGGGGTACGCCTGGGGCGTGCGATCAGCTGATCGTCTCGTTACGCACGCAGTGGCCGCTCGAGCGCTAGCGGCGCGAGATACGCCTGAGGCGTATAGTAATTTTGTTATTTTTTTAACTTAATCGGAGAGGTCCATATAAGTGAAATGGTACCTTTTTTTGTAAAAGACGCAACGAAAATACAATTTTTTAAATTTGTATTTCGATTACATTTAATGAATCGAATACATCTACATATAAAATTATGGAAAAAATCACATGAGCTCCTTTTAATATTACCAATTACATAAAAAAATACGCAGAAGATTGGAAGAAAATTTAAAAAATCAATTACGCGAAATATTTTTTTAAAAATGGGTAAAATGCGTTCTCCATCTTGGGCTTGTGCTTAAAATGTTTGGGACTCCATGTAGTATATTCGTGATTTTTCGTATTGAAATCGGAGGGGGCCAAATTAGCGAAATGGTACTTTTTCTTGGTAAAAGACATAAATAAAATAGAAGTTATGTTTATTTTTTATTTTGATTATTTTTACCGTAAACTGTGTTGAATTACGAAAATTTTGACCTAGTTATTTTTGTCGATATCATTATTCCACTTGACGTTTGATTTTTTTTCATTTTTTTCACCTTTTATTTTATGGCTCGTCGAAATATAAGAATAAAATTCTCAAAAAATTCACAGATGCTCCGTTTGACATAGTCAACAATATAACAAAAATTAGGCGAAAATTGGAGTCGGTCGGGTTTTTTTTTGTGCGAAATCCCGTGGAATGACCCATATATAATTTTTTTTTTCGCCTTGTTTTGTCAGATATATTTACATTTTATTTAAAATTATTACTTGTATCATCATTATGTTAAATTAATTCCGTTGCGATAAAATTAGGAAAAAGTAGACAAAAATTTATTTTATAATTTTTTTTTTGTAGTTCAAATAAAATTAAATGAGTGAACAGGACCCAGACCAGGGTCGAAACGTTTCAAACATTAAATAAAGAATTCAATTCTTTAACCGGGCCGCCAGAAGCCGACAATCCTTCATCATCATTATCATTCCGGCCACAGCAACAAACAAAAAAAAAAAAAAAAAATATACTCATTAATTTTTTGTCAATTATTACACAATCAATTCATATATTCATAAAGTAGAAACAAAAAAAACCAAAAAACGCTAAGAAAAATATATCCTTAGAAATATACAGTAAAAAAGAAAGTAAAGCGGTGGAACACCTTTCATGTTGAAGATTCCCATCGTTATGTAATGCGAAAATCTACTTTCGGAAAAAACTCTGGTAAAAATAAAAATAAAAGTGTAAAGAGTAAAACATTAATATAATGTATGACTCTTTGTGACAAAGAAAGCTGCTATGAAAAAGTGCAAAACGAAAGAGACGAATGTTAAAACGGTTAGTTAGGTTCACAGATGGCATCTGTATTTTAAAGACATTTTCGTGTAGAGGAATTGGATGCTTTCATAAGAATACGATTTTGATTGATTAAACACGCCTTAGAAAATGTTTCAAGTGCAATCAATATTGAGTTATTCTAATTTTAAGCATGGCCAAAACCGGTACATTACTGTGGCCAAAACCGGTGCATAAGTGGCCAGAACTGGTGAAATGGCTATGCTCGTACTTATTTCTATTTTTCCGTGTTTTCCCGACACATATGAAAATTTTAATGCTAGAAATCTGAAATTATATTCTTCTCAGATATGAAAAGTATAGGTTCAAAACAGTTTTATGATATTTGGTCCCAATCACAAATACTTGAAAATGGGAAAATTCTTAAAGTGGCCACAACCGGTACTTCTACCCTATCTTCAATGTAGCAAAATATTCTACAATACAAAATGTATCTTAAATTTTCGTCACTTTTCTGAATAAAAATGATGAAAAAGTAGTTCTTCTGAAAAATTCAATACATTTTTACAAAATAATACAATTTTCATTGATCCAAAATTTTCGTACGAAAAAAATATTTTTTAATAAATAATTATTTCTACAACACTACTAAGTTTTCATACCATATAGCTAAATATAATTTTCATATAACATAGCTACATATTCCAAATAAATAGTTAAACAATAAAATTACTCTAAAATAATTCTCCAACGAGCGATAAAAAATCTGCAAAAAAATAAATTTTCCAATTTCACACTAAATTAATTATGCAACTCAATAGTTAAACAATAAAATTATCCTAAAATAATTTTCCAACGAGCGATAAAAAATCTGCAAAAAAATAAATTATCCAATTTCACACTAAATTAATTATGCCCATAATTAATTTAGTGTCCAATTAAAAAATTCCTTTAACTATCTAAATATCAAGGTAGCCCAAAATCACTATTATTATTATAACAAAGTTATGTTAATAACCATCGTATTTTAATAAACCCCCTAAATAAAGTTTACGAGAGGGTTATAATTTTATACGGGAACGGGAAGCATTTACATATCGGTACTCAGTCATGTACATCCACGTTACGCGTAAATTCTATTGTCCACGCTCGTGCTACGGTCCACAATATGTGCTTATGTGCTCGAGAGTTAACATACATTGGAGCAAGAAGAAGAAGATGAGAAGAGAGAGGATACGAAGCGAGGGCACATATCCGCGAGGGAAGTTATCTCGCGTTCCTCAATGCCTGGGAACGCTTCGAAGAGCAGCATGACTAAGCCTAAGTCCTCGGTGCGGACGCGAGCCTTGGCTCAGTGAATCCGAACGGTTCGCTCTCGATTCCCGCTGGACTTTCTTGCAGTCCATACACTCTTCTACTCTCTCGCTCTCGACGAGAGAAACAGTTTGGACCTCCCACACGCGTCGAAAGAATAGAAGCATATACAATATTCCTTTCTTATTCTTTACATCGGTCCATCCAACCCTCGTGAAAGAGTCTGGCACGCGTGGACGCGCCAGATCACTCACGAGTGATAACGAGAGAAATCATTCCAACGTCCAGTACGAGAAACGTACAGGGCATTCCAGGTCAATTCCACCAGGATTTTGAACCCTCACCACCTTCATTTTGGCCCTTGGTCACAGGAGGACTAAAATGACACATAGAATTTTTTAAGATAATTTTTTTTTCATTGTACGTGAAAAATTGACAATTGATGAGATTTTAGAAAATGAGATTTTCGACATTTTGTTATAATAGCAGAAAAAATGAGACAAATTTTTTTAGTAAATTTTTAGGTTAATTTAACCTGGATCTGGTATTCGCCTCTTAAAATTTGTACCTTAGTGACAGGCCCAAATAACAGATAATTTTTTTAGTTTTTTTTTTCGTTCTCCCTTGTCCGTAAAAATTATTGGTTATTAATGAGATTTTAGAAATCCCTGGGATATTTAGCCGGCATCTGGGGGCGAATACCAAAAAATTGTCAATTGATGAAGTTTTGGAAAATGCGATTTTCGACATTTTGCTTCCTCATAGAGGACGCTTTGTTTTCATGAAAAAAAAGTTTTTCGAGATTTTTATGTCAGGACACTTAGAATTGTCCAAAACGTCCAGAAAAGTGATCTAGAAAAAATGTCCGTATGTATGTACGTGTGTGTGTATGTATATAACTCCGAAAATTCGAACGCCGATAACTCAAGAACGGTTTTGTATGTCGCGCTCAAATTTGGCACACTAGTGTAGCAGCAGACCCTCTTCAACTGTACCAATTTTCGACAAAATCTGTGCGAAAATTTCGATTTTATGCCGTTTTGAATTTTTTTTAAAAAGGACGTGGTCGCTCTAACTTTCGTAAAATTTAGTCTATTTTGCTAAATAGTTGATTATAAGAGTAGGTGCACTCAATGCTGTTTGGTATTGAATTTGGCTCGAATCGGTAAAGTGGTTCAGATTTTGTGGAATTTTGAATTTTTCAAAAAATTGACATTATCGCTCTGTTGTAACTTTTGCAAAACTTGAAATAGCGAGCTCAAATTTTGTATATAAATGAAACAATATTCAGCCATTATATATGTATAATTTAGTGACAAACGGTACGAAATTTGTGGTTTTATGGAATGTTGAATTATGTTTAATAATATACGTTGTCACATTTACTTTCGAAAATGCTCTAATAATAACGAAATAACGGAATAACGAAATAGAAAAAGCGAATTCACAACACGTTTATTTATTTAATTTAAAAAAGGATGCAAAGTAGAACCTTGCATATTGCTTCCTCATCATTGTTCGCTTTTTACAAAGCCAAAATTGAATAACATACTTTTTTGCTTCCTCAGAGAGGAAGCTTTGTAAAAAGCGAAAAATAATGAGGAAGCAATGTGCAAGGATTTTTTTTTCATTGTACGTGAAAAATTGACAATTGATGAGATTTTAGAAAATGAGATTTTCGACATTTTTGTTATAATAGCAGAAAAAATAAGACAAATTTTGTTAGTAAATTTTTAGGTCAATTTAACCTAGATCTGGTATTCGCCTCTTAAAATTTGTACCTTAGTGACAGGCCCATATAAAAGACACAATTTTTTTAGATTTTTTTTTCGTTCTCCCTTGTCTGTAAAAATTATTGGTTATTAATGAGATTTTAGAAATCCCTGGGATATTTAGCCGGCATCTGAGGGTGAATACCAAAAAATTGTCGATTGATGAAGTTTTAGAAAATGCGATTTTCGACATTTTTATTTTTATGGCATAAAAAATATGACAAATTTTTCAGCAAATTTCTAGGTCAACTTAACCTGGATCTGGTATTCGCCTCTTCAAATTTGTGCCTTAAAGTAGTGACAGGCGCAAATGACAGAAAAATTTGTTAGATTTTTTTTTTCGTTCTTCCTTGTCTATAAAAATAATTGGTAATAAATGACATTTTAGAAATCATGCTTTTCGACATTTATTAATAATGGAAACAAGGATGCAAAGTAGAACCTTGCACATTGCTTCGTCATTATTTTTCGCTTTTTACAAAGCTTACTCTCTGAGGAAGCAAAAAAGTATGTTATTCAATTTTGGCTTCCTCATAGAGGAAGCTTTGTAAAACGCGAAAAATAATGAGGAAGCAATGTGCAAGGTTCTACTTTGCATCCTTTTTTAAATTAGATAAATAAACATGTTGTGAATTCGCTTTTTCTATTTCGTTATTCCGTTATTTCGTTATTATTAGAGCGTTTTCGAAAGTAAATATGATAACGTATATTATTAAAAATAATTCAACATTCCATAAAATCACAAATTTCATACCGTTGTCACTAAATTATACATATATAATGGCTGAATATTGTTTCATTTATATACAAAATTTGAGCTCGCTATTTCAAGTTTTGCAAAAGTTACAATAGAGCGATAATGTCAATTTTTTGAAAAATTCAAAATTCCATAAAATCTGAACCACTTTACCGATTCGAGCCAAATTCAATACCAAACAGCATTGAGTGCACCTACTCCTATAACCAACTATTTAGCAAAATAGACTAAATTTTACGAAAGTTAGAGCGACCACGTCCTTTTTTCAAAAAATTCAAAACGACATAAAATCGAAATTTTCGCACAGATTTTATCGAAAATTGGTACAGTTGAAGAGGGTCTGCTGCTACACTTGTGTGCCAAATTTGAGCGCGATATACAAAACCGTTCTTGAGTTATCGGCGTTCGAATTTTCGGAGTTGTATACATACACACACACACACACACACACACACAAATCTCGAAAAAAATGTTTTTCATGAAAACAAAGCTTCCTCAATGAGGAAGCAAAAATTATACAAATTTTATAAAACTCCCGATCAATTCAAGCAGGACCTGACCCTCATCCCCTCTAACTTAAGACAGAATGTGGTATATTCACGCCAAAATCATTTAAGATTTTTCTTCGTTTTTTTCTGTCCATAAAAAAATCGTAATTTATGTGATTTAAAAAAACTCAGATTATCCACATTTTTCATGATATAAAAAATGCCACAAACATCCAAATTAGTTTGAGCGTGGATTAGGCTCAATTTCAATTCACTCGAAATGTCCCATATACATAATAAAACATAGATACATTCCATACTATACATACAAATCGTTCGATCTCGATTGAAGAAGAAATTCGTGCGGTCTGCATGACTGTGTTCTCACCGACACACCTCGCCAAGGCGTTTACCAACAGGTTCACAATAAAATAGTTGAGGAAAGGGTGGAGAGAGAGAATTTGCTGGTGGCCAGAGGAGAAGAAACTGCGAGCAGGGCGTGCGCCCATAGTATATACCAGCAGCAATATTCACCGACCAAGCAAGAGGATAGAAAAGACTGCGTTAGCGAGTACACATTATATACATATATACATATATATACATACACACACACACACACGCCCATATACACACATATCTACATGGGTTATTCCATACCAAGTGGGTCATTCATTAGCCATCTCTCCAATTTTTCTGAAATTTCCAAGCATAATAAAGGAAATTCTGTTAAATTGTGAGAAAAATCGGTATAGTCTGTCTCAACGAAAAAAAAAATATTATTACTTTATTATGTCAAAAAATGTCGGAAATTTTTTCTGAGCCTCCGTGAAAAAAATTGTATTAAAAAGTACATTCAAAAACTTAAATTTTATACAGGATCAAATTTTTTTTTGTACGATCGGTAATTTTGAATATACAGCGAATTCAATTTTTTTAAAAATCGTTATTACATTTTGTGCAAACCGTAGGTGTTAAAAAAATTGTATTAAAAAGTACATTCAAAAACTGAAATTTTTTGCACTAACATTTTTTTTACGATCGGTAATTTTGAATATACAGCGAATTGAAAAAAAGCGAAAAAAAAATCGTTTTTAAATTTTGGGCGAAGCATAGGTGTTAAAAATAGGTATTAAAAAGTACATTCAAAACTTAAATTTTATACAGGATCAAATTTTTTTTTGTAAAATCGGTAATTTTGAATATACAGCGAATTTAATTTTTTTTTTAAATTGTTACTAAATTTTGGGCAAACCATAGGTGTTAAAAAAATTCTATTAAAAAGTACATTCAAAAACTTAAATTTTATGCACTAACATTTTTTTTACGATCGGTAATTTTGAATATACAGCGAATTGAAAAAAAGCGAAAAAAAAATCGTTTTTAAATTTTGGGCGAAGCATAGGTGTTAAAAATAGGTATCAAAAAGTACATTCAAAACTTAAATTTTATACAGGATCAAATTTTTTTTGTACGATCGGTAATTTTGAATATACAGCGAATTTAATTTTTTTTTAAAATCGTTATTAAATTTTGTGCAAACCATAGGTGTTAAAAAAATTGTATTAAAAAGTACATTCAAAAACTGACATTTTATGCACTAACATTTTTTTTGTAGGATCGGTAATTTTGAATATACAGCGAATTGAAAAAAAGCGAAAAAAAAATCGTTTTTAAATTTTGGGCGAAGCATAGGTGTTAAAAATAGGTATTAAAAAGTACATTCAAAACTTAAATTTTATACAGGATCAAATTTTTTTTGTACGATCGGTAATTTTGAATATACAGCGAATTTAATTTTTTTTTAAAATCGTTATTAAATTTTGTGCAAACCATAGGTGTTAAAAAATTGTATTAAAAAGTACATTCAAAAACTGAAATTTTATGCACTAACATTTTTTTTGTACGATCGGTAATTTTGAATATACAGCGAATTGAAAAAAAGCGAAAAAAAATCGTTTTTAAATTTTGGGCGAACCATAGGTGTTAAAAATAGGTATTAAAAAGTACATTCAAAACTTGAATTTTATACAGGATCGAATTTTTTTTGTACGATCGGTAATTTTGAATATACAGCGAATTCAATTTTTTTAAAAATCGTTATTGAATTTTGTGCGAACTATAGGTGTTAAAAAAATTGTACAAAAAAGTACATTCAAAAACTGAAATTTTTTGCACTAACATTTTTTTTGTACGATCGGTAATTTTGAATATACAGCGAATTGAAAAAAAATCGAAAAAAAAAAATCGTTTTTAAATTTTGGGCGAACCATAGGTGTTAAAAATAGGTATTAAAAGGTACATTCAAAACTTGAATTTTATACAGGATCAAATTTTTTTTGTACGATCGGTAATTTTGAATATACAGCGTATTCAATTTTTTTTTAAAATCGTTATTAAATTTTGTGCAAACCATAGGTGTTAAAAAAATTGTACTAAAAAGTACATTCAAAAACTTAAATTTTATGCACCAACAAATTTTTTGTACGATCGGTAATTTTGAATATACAGCGAATTGAAAAAAAATCGAAAAAAAAATCGTTTTTAATTTTTGGGCGAACCATAATTGTCAAAATTCTGAAATAATTTGTAGATGTTTGTGATAGTCTAAATAAATTTTGAAAAAATTATAAACACTTGTTGCGAACATGCTAAATTTTTGTGGCCCACTTGGTGTGGAATTACCCACATACACCTATTGGAACGAAAAGCATGTAGCTCGTGCACTCTTATACATGTAGTTTAGTTGCTATACGTGAAGGTAGACGGCGTGTTATGGTTGCAATAAGAAAAGCCCGATTCGAGAGAGATATGGTACCTCTTGATGACCCTTGAACCCTACCGAGTGTGTCATACACTCTCGGGGGGGTTTAGGGCCCCCTTTAAGAAGAGACCGACTCGCGGGGGGTCTTTATCCTATATTCTCCAAGTACTCGTCCACTCAGAGCGAACTCTTGGCTCTCTTGCACCTGGCGTGGAAGGTCCGGTCGCGTGAAGGTGTATCGCGCGACCGGTATCGTGAACTTTCGCGATCTATAGCAGACCCCGTGGAATTGAATCGTTTTCCACCTAATAACAACGTGACGACTCGATTAAAACGTGACGGCGTTCATTATCAATTATATTTACTATAGATCTGAATCTGTACGGTTTAATCCAATCGCTTTTGTAAACCGCCATTTTATCTTCCTTTGTGATACTGTCCGAGAATTTCCTTCCAAGTTTTTTGGTTACAAAATAATAGCGAGGCCGTGTTAGACACTTTGCTATTATTAACTATTTACGTGACTATTAGTTACATTGTGCGCTGGTTGCCGGTACGAGAATGCACTTGTAACAATGTTTGCTTATTTATGTTAATGGAAAGAAGATTCATTAGTTGATGTATTTAATTTAATAGATAAGGGTAGGAAATTACAAATATTTATAGTAAATTTCTGAATAATCATATTAAATTTTCGAATATTCATATTAAATTTTTCAACATTCACATTCAATTTCTTACCATTTATATTAAATTTCCTGATTTTCATAGAAGAAGCTGCCCTGTAATTGATTATATGAATGTACCACTAAAAGACACTCTGTGTGAATTTTTTCAGATTTTTAAAAATAATTTTTCAGAAAATAGCTTTTTTTATTCAAGTGCCAATATCTCAGAATTTTGAAGTTACTGAAAAAAAATGTCTGCACATAAAAGTTGTCGTTTATTGTTAGCTTTCGAGCGGAATATTCCAAATAATTGTCACGTTCCTGTGAGTATGATTTTTTTCCGAAAAATGGAGGAATTATTGTTTAATTAAAAAAAGGATATTTTTTTTTACTGAAAAATTTACAGAGTATTGCTACATAACTGTTGATATCACAAAAGAATCGTCAGAGTGGCACCGATCGATCTTCTGGTATTAAAAAATGCATTTGTGTGAAAGTTCAGAAAAACAGGGGCATTATTATTTTTTTGATAAAAAAAAGGTTACTTTTTTTCGCTAATAAAATGACAGAGTATTCTTGCATGATTGTAGATATTGCAAAAAATCATCAGAGTGGTACGGATCGAGCTTGCGGTATAAAAAAAAATAATTCGCCCGTTTTTCGAAACTTCCACACGAATAATTTTTTTTAATACCGTAAGCTCGATCCGTACCACTCTGATGATTTTTTTGCAATATCTACAGTCATGCAAGAATACTCTGTAATTTTATTAGCCAAAAAAAAGTAACCGTTTTTGTATCAAAAAAATAAGAATGCCCCCGTTTTTCGGAACTTTCACACAAATGCATTTTTTAATACCAGAAGATCGATCGGTGCCACTCTGGCGATTTTTTTCTGATATCAAAAGTCATATAGCAATACTCTGTAATTTTTTCAGTCAAAAAAAAATATCTTTTTTTTTAATTAAACAATAATTCCTCCATTTTTCGGAAAAAAATCATACTCACAGGAACGTGACAATTATTTGGAATATTCCGCTCGAAAGCTAACAATAAACGACAACTTTTATGTGCTGACATTTTTTTTCAGTAACCTCAAAATTCTGAGATATTTGCACTTGAATAAAAAAAGCCATTTTCGAAAAAATTATTTTTAAAAATCTGAAAAAATTCACATAGAGTGTCTTTTTGTGGTATATTCATAGAACCAATTACAGGGCAAATCGGAGAGGGTCGAAAAAAAGTGGCTGAATTGACAGAGAATGTTTCAGAATTGAGTAAAAAAAACCCTATAATTCTACATTTCACGAGTACGTCAGATTAAATATCCCAATTTATACAAAAGAATTTCCTTTACCCTCAATGTAAATTCATACAAAATATTTTCAACAGTGTACAATTTTGACTGCACCAGATATCAACAAAAAAAAATTTCCACGTTTTTCGAAACTTCCACACGAATAATTTTTTTTAATACCGTAAGCTCGATCCGTACCACTCTGATGATTTTTTTGCAATATCTACAGTCATGCAAGAATACTCTGTAATTTTATTAGTTAAAAAAAGTAACCTTTTTTTTATCAAAAAAATAATAATGCCCCCGTTTTTTCACGTAAAATGGAGGAATTATTGTTTAATTAAAAAAAGGATATTTTTTTTTACTGGAATAATTACAGAGTATTGCTACATGACTGTTGATATCACAAAAAAATCGCCAGAGTGGCACCGATCGATCTTCTGGTATTAAAAAATGCATTTGTGTGAAAGTTCCGAAAAACGGGGGCATTATTATTTTTTTGATAAAAAAGGTCACTTTTTTTTGGCTAATAAAATTACAGAGTATTCTTGCATGACTGTAGATATTGCAAAAAAATCATCAGAGTGGTACGGATCGAGCTTCCGGTATAAAAAAAAATAATTCCCCCGTTTTTCGAAACTTCCACAAGAATAATTTTTTTTAATACCGTAAGCTCGATCCGTACCACTCTGATGATTTTTTTGCAATATCTACAGTCATGCAAGAATACTCTGTAATTTTATTAGCCAAAAAAAGTAACCTTTTTTTATCAAAAAAATAATAATGCCCCCGTTTTTCGGAACTTTCACACAAATGCATTTTTTAATACCAGAAGATCGATCGGTGCCCCTCTGGCGATTTTTTTGTGATATCAACAGTCATGTAGCAATACTCTGTAATTTTTTCAGTAAAAAAAAAATATCCTTTTTTTAATTAAACAATAATTCCTCCATTTTTCGGAAAAAAATCATACTCACAGGAGCGTGACAATTATTTGAAATATTCCGCTCGAAAGTTAACAATAAACGACAACTTTTATGTGCTGACATTTTTTTTCAGTAACTTCAAAATTCTCAGATATTTGCACTTGAATAAAAAACGCCATTTTCTAAAAAATTATTTTTAAAAATCTGAAAAAATTCACATAGAGTGTCTTTTTGTGGTATATTCATATAACCAATTACAGGGCAAATCGGAGAGGGTCGAAAAAAAAGTGGCTGAATCGACATAGAATGCTTCAGAATTGAGTAAAAAAAACCCTATAATTCTACATTTTACTTGTATCTCAAATTAAATATCCCAATTTTTACAAAACAGTTTCCTTTACCCTCAATGTAAATTCATACAAAATATTTTAAACAGTGTACAATTTTGACTGCACCAGATTTCAACAAAAAAAAAAAATTTCCGTGCTAAATAAAAACGGAACCCAGTCTCAGAAAACTCACTGATGTGAGCAACTCCTTTTCCTCGTGGCGACTATATCTAAAAAAAAAAAAGAAAATGACGGAAGCAACGGTGTAATACGCTAGAATTCTCCGGCGCATCTGCTGGATGTTGTATCTCGTTGAGCGCATAGAGTAAAGGACGATTTCTGGCGATTTCTGCTTCCATAGCTAAAAGACCATCGCTATCGCTCGCGCGAGTTATCCTCTCGGACTCGTGCACCAGTTTCTCGCTCGGCTACCGCTCGACTCGAGCTATACGTTATATACACGTCCTATAATATTGTACATAGACGCGTGGGGGTACACGAAGCATTTCTCTCCACTTCTCTAGTATGTATATGTATAGATTATGCTGCTGTTGCTGCTACAGCGGCGGCTAAAGTATCGGGGGTCCTTGCTCCGCATTTCCGCGCGCGGACGAAGAGCCAGAGGGGCCCGGAGGCTAAAGGGGCCCATTACGGAACCATAAAACCCGCGGGCTAGGCCTTCTCCTCCTTCGCCTTTACTCTACCCGTTGCACTGTTATACGCATCTCTCGCCGTGGATAGTCCAGAGTGCAGCCAGCGATGAGAGGAACAATAATAAAAAAAAAACTGAGAAGAAAAATGGAGGCGTATGATGGGACAGCGCATCGATGGAAAAACAAGAAAAAGCACAATGCTTTTCAATATATACTAGGGCACATTTTTGTCCCTTGCTTTATTTACTTCTCTACTATGTCGCCGGAGAATTATGCTATAAATCCTTCAAACAATTATTTTTTATTATTGTGTCAATTTTCTTATCAAAAATTTGTCATTGCATTCCTTGTTTAAGGACGATCGGTGACGACTGTCAAATTCAAATCAGAGAAATTTTTGTAATCGATTCTTTAAAGTTTAATGCATTAAATAATAGCTGTGGAGAGTGATTTGTATTGAAGCATGTAGACTTAATCCAGAGAAAGATTAATAGTGACGGATTTGCATTAATATTAACTGATTAACGTTTCTTTTCAATGGGATACATTTTCGTTCAGTTTTTTTCAAGTATAATCTGTAATTCTTGGCCGATTTGAATGAGTGATAGCTCATTCTCTACCTTAAAAGATACTCTACGAATTGACCGCCTAGATATTTCATAGTGTTAATTGTTTAATAATTCTAGACTGTTGTTTAACAGAAATTAAAATACTTTCATAAACAACAGGCTATAATTACAAAACGATGAACACTATGAAATATCTAGGAGGTCAATTCGTAGAGTATCTTTTAAGAAAAATAATGAACTATCGTTCATAAAAATCGGCAAAGAATTAAAGATAATACTTGGAAAAAACTGAACGAAAATATATCACACTGAAAAGATACGTTGATCAGTTAATCTTTATGCAAATCCGTGACTATTAATCTTTCTCTGGATTAAGTCTACATGCTTCAATACAAATCACCCTCCACTGTTATTATTTAATGCATCAAACTTTAAAGAATCGATCGCGAAAATTTATCTCTGATTTGACTTCGGCAGTGGCCACCGATCCTCCTTAATAGACGTTCGAGGATGGTTCAGCGATGAGGGAGACAATAATAAAAAAAACAAAAAAAAAAAAATTTTAAAGAAGAAAAATGGAGGCGTATGATGGGACAGCGCATCGATGGAAAAACAAGAGCACAATGCTTTCCAATATATACTAGGGCACATTTTTGTCCCTTGCTTTATTTATTTCTCTACTATGTCGCCGGAGAATTATGCTATAAATCCTTTAAATAATTATTTTTTATTATTGTGTCAATTTTCTTATCAAAAATTTGTTATTGCATTCCTGGTTTAATGGACCTTCGAGGATAGTTCAGCGATGAGGGAGACAATAATAAAAAAACAAAAAAAAATAAATAAAATTTTAAAGAAGAAAAATGGAGGCGTATGATGGGACAGCGCATCGATGGAAAAACAAGACCACAATGCTTTTCAATATGTTCTAGGGAACATTTTTTTGCTCGTTTTATTTACTTTTGTTATATGTCGCCGGAGATTATTCCATAAATCCTTTATATATTGTTTTTTTTTGTATTATTTAGTGTAGCAGCAGCCCGGGAAAAACGGTTCATATATAATCATATATAATTGTATATAATTTCATGTATAGTTGTATATAATTATATATAATTGTATATAACGTAATATATCATTGTATATGAAAACATATATGAGCATATATGAGTTTATATGTACATATACAGTGGTATACATGATCATATATAATACCAAAACCGCCAGCTTGCGATGTCATATATGAACAGATATGATCATATATAGTTATATACAACTATATATCGCCCATTTTTAGCGCATATATGATTGTATGTGGATTCATATACAAATGTATATGAGCGTATATAACTTTATATGTATATATACATTGGCATATATGACCCTATATATGACCATATATAACACCAAAACTGCCTGTTTACCATGTCATATATAAACAGATATGATCATATAGGATTGTATATGAGATCTATTCTGTGTGTCGACTGTGCAATATATGATCATATACAATCATATATGACTGCGCACAGAGAACTGACAGCTCATGTATGATCGTGCACGTATGATTATATGGTATTCCATAATCTATTGTTATATAATTTTCACGAATTATTTCGATGTTCACGTCTTATTTATATACGGATGTAAAATTTGTTATATGGTTATCTAACTAAGCATTTAATATCCGTTTTGTAAATGCGTGAATCATCCGGTTTTGTTTGAAGCGCTCAAGTTATAGGTATTTTTGCATATGCGGTTCTTTTCTTTATAATCACATGCTCATTCGCAACGATTAATGAAGATATTTGGCTTTCCTGGGCGGACGTTTCATTAAAACCTTCCACTTGATGAATTGAAACGGTCGCATATTAATAAGAATGATCAAGATTACTATACTAAATAATATCAACATAAAAGGATCGTGATAATCGTTTATTGTAATAGTGCACAGAAATTAACACGAACAGTTCGGGACCTTATACGTTGTACATATAATCGAAATATAACATTAGTAATGATATTTCTTGACCGTATATCGTGATGAAGTTCAACTTCATTGTATTTTTACATTACTTTCTTCAAGAGATTTGGTGTCTTGCAAATATACTCTCCAACTTTCAGAAGATTATATCTATTTAGGCATCGTCTTATATAATCACATATAACTATATATGATTGTATATGCTCAGATACAATTATATATGATCATGCATAGTCATATATGATCATGCATGATCATATAGAGACAAAATTCATATACAATCATATATGAGCAGTTTATATATGATTATATATGATCATGCATAGTCATATATGATCATGCATGATCATATAGAGACAAAATTCATATACAATCATATATGAGCAGTTTATATATGATTATATATGATTATATATGAATCGTTTTTCCCGGGAGACCCTCTTCAACTGTACCAATTTTCGACAAAATCTGTGCGAAAATTTCGATTTTATGCCGTTTTGAATTTTTTGAAAAAAGGACGTGGTCGCTCTAACTTTCGTAAAATTTAGTCTATTTTGCTAAATAGTTGGTTATAAGAGTAGGTGCACTCAATGCTGTTTGGTATTGAATTTGGTTCGAATCGGTAAAGTGGTTCAGATTTTATGGAATTTTGAATTTTTCAAAAAATTGACATTATCGCTCTATTGTAACTTTTGCAAAACTTGAAATAGCGAGCTCAAGTTTTGTATATAAACGAAACAATATTCAGCCATTAAATATGTATAATTTAGTGACAAACGGTATGAAATTTGTGATTTTATGGAATGTTGAATTATTTTTAATAATATACGTTATCACATTTACTTTCGAAAACGCTCTAATAATAACGAAATAACGGAATAACGAAATAGAAAAAGCGAATTCACAACATGTTTATTTATCTAATTTAAAAAAGAATGCAAAGTAGAACCTTGCAAATTGCTTCCTCATTATTTTTCGCTTTTTACAAAGCTTCCTCTATGAGAAAGCCAAAATTGAATAACATACTGCTTCCTCATAGAGGGAGCTTTGCAAAAAGCGAAGAATAATAAGGAAGCAATGTGCAAGGTTCTACTTTGCACCCTTTTTTTATTTGGTTATATTTATTTTAAGAGTAGATTATTTAGCGGCGTAAATAATACACTCATTATCGAAATTTATACCGGGTATTTAACGTCAAATAATAAATAATAATTCGAATTTTTTTAGGTGACTGGGTCCCCTTAAGAGGGGTGAGCAAAGGGGGTTCCAAGGCCGGGGCTGTGGGAGGCTTCAGCATAAATAAGCATAAATAAATCTACGCATTTTTGCAGTACAATGATATTTACCTTTTTTTCTGAGGTCCAGTGATAAAGCGCGGCGGCGGCGGCGGCGATGACGACGACAACGGCGACGAGATCGCGCCGTCGATAAATTCTTTGACGCCTCCTACTCCTACTAGTGGCTGGAAATAGCGCGCGATGTGCCCCGCCGCGGAAACTAGCCGCGATTCCAGGTATTACATGCTCGGTTACGGTAGCACCAGCAGCTTCTTTTATGCGGAGTAGCTCGGTTCTCTAGGTTTGCTTCTCATTCTCTCTCTCTGCCGTCGATGGCCACGACGCGCCCGCGAGAAACAAGCAGGTACGCCCGTCCGCCCGTCCGCCCGTCCGCCCGTCCGCCCGCCTGCCCGTAGTATTATAACGTAATACTTCTCCTCGCAGAGGCACTCGAACGCTATGCCACGCTACGTAAGCCTCGCTGGCGACTTGTCTTTTTCGCACACTCGACTCTACTTCTCTTATACCTTCTCCTTCGTACCTTTATCCTCACCTTCTTTCCACCTTTTCTTTAGCCGCATTCCTCGCTGACTGATTTTCTTGCGTGAAAATCAATCGGAAACACTGTTTTCTTCGACTTTCATACGGTGTTAAATGTATACTAAATTTTCGTCGCTTTTCTCAATTAAATAAATGGACAAATGGTTCTTTTGAGATATATTTAATACACTTTTTCCTGCGCGTTTTTTTATTGGTGATGTTAAAAGAAAATTAATGTGGCCTCCGCGCGATTAAAATATACGCATATTTCATTCTACTTTTCTTGCCATTTTTTAAAATTATTTTATTTTTATAGTGTCTTAAATTTTGGTCGATTTTCCGAATAAAAATAATGGGAAAAATGGTTCTTTTGAAAAATTCAATAAATTTTTTCCCGTTAAGGCTATTTATTATTGATTTATATTTGAAAAATTTATTATTATTTATTATTGATTTATATTTGAGAAATTTGAAAAATTCAATAAATTTTTTCCTGTTAAGGATATTTATTATTGATTACCATCAATAATAAAAAAATTATTGATGATGGTAAAAGAAAATTAATGTGGCATCCGCGCGATTAAAATATACGCACATTCTATTGTACTTTTCTTGCCATGTTTAAATTTATTTTATTTTTATAGTATCTTAAATTTTTATCGATTTTCCAAATAAAAATAATGGAAAAATGGTTCTTTTGAAAAATTCAATAAATTTTCTCCTGTTAACGCGTTTTTTTTATTGATGATATTAAAAGAAAATTAATGTGGCCTCCGTACGATTAAAATATACGCACATTTTATTTTACTTTTCTTGCCATTTTTTAATTTATTTTATTTTTATAGTATCTTAAATTTTTATCGATTTTCCAAATAAAAATAATGGAAAAATGGTTCTTTTGAAAAATTCAATCCACTTTCCATGTTAACGCGTTTTTTTTATTGATGATATTAAAAGAATATTAATGTGGCCTCCGCACGATTAAAATATACGCACATTCTATCGTACTTTTCTTGCCATTTTTTAAAATTAATTTATCTTAATAGTATCTTCAATTTTGGTCGATTTTCCAAATAAAAATAAAGGGAAAAATGGTTCTTTTGAAAAATTCAATTCACTTTCCATGTTAACGCGTTTTTTTTATTGATGATATTAAAAGAATATTAATGTGGCCTCCGCGCGATTAAAATATACGCACATTCGATCCTACTTCTCTTGCCATTTTTTTAAATTAATTTATCTTAGTAGTATCTTAAATTTTGGTTGATTTTCCAAATAAAAATAATGGGCAATCAGATGATGAATTTAATTTCTGACAATGTAAATTTGCAAACATTTTTAACAATGTGATTCTTAAAACGGTTATTCCAAAAGGATGCAAAGTAGAACCTTGCACATTGCTTCCTCATTATTTTTCGCTTTTTACAAAGCTCCCTATATGAGGAAGCAGTATGTTATTCAATTTTGGCTTCCTCGTAGAGGAAGCTTTGTAAAAAGCGAAAAATAATGAGGATGCAATGTGCAAGGTTCTACTTTGCATCCTTTTTTAAATTAGATAAAAAAACATGTTGTGAATTCGCTTTTTCTATTTCGTTATTCCGTTATTTCGTTATTATTAGAGCGTTTTCGAAAGTAAATGTGATAACGTATATTATTAAAAATAATTCAACATTCCATAAAATCACAAATTTCATACCGTTTGTCACTAAATTATACATACATAATGGCTGAATATTGTTTCATTTATATATAAAATTTGAGCTCGCTATTTCAAGCTTTGCAAAAGTTACAATAGAGCGATAATGTCAATTTTTTGAAAAATTCAAAATTCCATAAAATCTGAACTACTTTACCGATTCGAACCAAATTCAATACCAAACAGCATTGAGTGCACCTACTCTTATAACCAACTATTTAGCAAAATAGACTAAATTTTACGAAAGTTAGAGCGACCACGTCCTTTTTTCAAAAAATTCAAAACGGCATAAAATCGAAATTTTCGCACAGATTTTGTCGAAAATTGGTACAGTTGAAGAGGGTCTGCTGCTACACTAGTGTGCCAAATTTGAGCGCGATATACAAAACCGTTCTTGAGTTATCGGCGTTCGAATTTTCGGAGTTGTATACATACACACACACACACATATACATACATACGGACATTTTTTCTAGATCACTTTACTGGACGTTTTGGACAATTCTAAATGTCCTGACATAAAAATCTCGAAAAAAAAATTTTCATAAAAACAAAGCTTCCTCTATGAGGCAGCAATAATGGGAAAAATGGTTCTTTTGAAAAATTCAATACACTTTCCTGTTAACGCATTTTTTTATTGATGATATTAAAAGAAAATTAATGTGGCCTCCGCGCGATTAAAATATACGCACATTCTATTCTACTTTTCTTGCCATTTTTAAAAATTAATTTATCTTGATAGTATCTTAAAATTTTATCGATTTTCAAAATAAAAATAATGGAAAAAAATGGTTCTTTGGAAAAATCCAATACTTTTTTTCCTGTTAACGCGTTTTTTTTATTGATGATATCAAAATAAAATTAATGTGCCAAATTGCCATTTTTTTAAATTAATTTATCTTAATAGTATCTTAAATTTTGGTCGATTTTCCAAATAAAAATAATGGGAAAAATGGTTCTTTTGCAAAATTCAATAAATTTTTTCCTGTTAACGCGTTTTTTTTTATTGATGATATCAAGAGATGCGATCTCGATGCCATGTATTAAAAAAGAAATTAGTGTCGCCTCCGTTAGACGATTTTTTTCTTCTCTCTATCTTGTCTTGATTGAATAAAATATACTCGACACTCGAACGAGTTGTATTTTTCGCACACTCGACTCTACTTCTATTACCTTCTTCTCCGTATCTTTTCATCATCACCTTCTTCCACCTTTTCTTTCACCGCATTCCTCGCTGTCTGAATTTATTGCGTGAAAATCGATCGGAAACACTGTTTCTCGGACTAGGGGGTCAAACGGCGGGCTAACTGTTGTGTGAAAATTACCAGTTTTCGAGCAACAGCTAATTCTGTTTATTTTTACGATATTCCGAAATCGAATATTTTCAAATTTTATGTCTTTCAGGCAGTTTTGTAGAGATACGATTATTTATTTATTTTGACAGTGGACGGGAATAGCCCTTGAAAATAAAATAAAATATAATGACGAATTATATTTTATTAAGTATAATAGTGAATAAAATTGATACCAATTTTATGTGATTAAATTAATTAATTAATTATAAATATTTGTTTAAAAAATGTTTCATTGCTGGGCACTTCAGAATAAAAAATTGATTTATTACAAAGCAATTTTTTTAGCATTCTATTATTTTTTAACGTACTCTATTTTTTTTAGTATTTTATAAAAAATTTAGTATTAATTATTTTCTCTTTTTCTCCACATATGAAATATGTGAAAAAATTTTAAAAATAGGCTATCAAAAGTGAAAATATTGGTTTTAAGCGTTCTAGATTTTAAAAAATCATTAATATAATCCTCCGTCTATCCGCACCGAAAATTACAAAATTTCTATTTGAAAAAAAAAAATAGAATAAACAGTTTTAAAAAAAACTGTTCTCTAAATTCCTTAATTCTGTAAATATCTTCCCAAACATTTTCTCAAAACATTTTTCTGAATAAAATTGATACCAATTTTATGTGATTAAATAAATAAATAAATTAAGGAATTATAAATATTTGTTTAAAAAATATTTCATTACTGGGCACTTCAGAATAAAAAATTGATTTATTACAAAGCAATTTTTTTAGCATTCTATTATTTTTTAACGTACTCTATTTTTTTTAGTATTTTATAAAAAATTTAGTATTAATTATTTTCTCTTTTTCTCCACATATGAAATATGTGAAAAAATAAAAAAATTAGGCTATCAAAAGTGAAAATATTGGTTTTAAGCGTTCTAGATTTTTAAAAATCATTAATATAATCCTCCGTCTATCCGCACCGAAAATTACAAAATTTCTATTCGGAAAAAAAATAAATAGAATAAACAGTTTTAAAAAAAATTGTTCTCTAAATTCCTTAAGGGGTTAGGCCACTCTAGAGGGCCACAAAAAAGGCTTTTTTTGGGAATTTTTTTCAGAAAAACTATTAGAGACATCGATTTTTTGGGAAAGTGTATTTATTGTACATATCATTAACTGTATATAGTAATTTTTTCATAGCAATTAATTAAAAAATAGCGGCTGTACAGCGTTGTTGCGATGACATTTCTTTTTTTTTGGAATCCACGGCCGGACACACAGCTTCAGTAATTTTTTTAATTATGATGAGTTTTTTAACGGTTTTCACTTATACATAACATTAGCTAGAGAAGTAAGTAGGATTTTTGCGATACAGGCATTTTTGACAAAATGGCGAGCATCTAAAGTGAATGTTCAAAAATTTGGCTTTAAAATCGTTCGAAAATTATCAATAACAAAAAAACTATGCAACTTAAAAAAAAAATCCTAGGTACTTTTGTAGATAATATATTTTTCAAGATATATCCAAAATTTCAAATAAATCGGTGGTAAACTTTTTGAGTTATGTTTCCGGCCAACTTGAAAAGAGCAATTTTGAGATAAACGCGTTTATCTGCCGTATACCTGCTTTCCCGACTAGAAATTCAGTTATGGGGAATATCAGGGCCGAACCTGGTAACCGGATTCTAAATCCAAGGCCCCTGTCTGGCTACCTTATACGGCCCTGATTGGAATTGTAACGCTTTGGCACATCAGGGCCAGTTCAAGTTTACCACATAAGGACCTGATAAAAATAACCATTTAAGGGCCTGATAAATATAATCATAGATATATAAATACATATACTTATCTTTATATTAAATAAAAAAATTAATTATTAATTTCCGCGCATTATGCCGCAATATGAACAATAATATTCTATTAATATTACAAAAAAAAAAAAAACAAGTCGTCTTCAGATACGGTTTTTCGTAACATCATTCGGGAAGTGATGCACGCGGGATTTGAACCTAAGACCTACGGGACCTACCAATTTACCTAACTACCTAACCGAGCACGCTAACCACTAGACCAAACCGACTATGTGGATATCTCGTACAGTATTTCCATAATAGTTCAATTTACTATTTATTTAAATAATAGTTCAGTTTTTAACGTAACTAATTAGGAATTTGAACTTAAAATTTGTAAATTCAAAATGACGGGTTTAAAATTAAAAACATATTGAATGCGACATTTTGATTTTATAAATGATATTCTTAATTCCGCCAATATTTCGATCAGGTCTACCTTATCTATGCCAGGTCTGAACCTGAATATGGAATACCTTGTCAGGTTTACCTTAATTTTTCCCGATCTGGCCCTGAATAAGACACACCTTATTAGGTCTACCTTAATATTTCCCGATCTGGCCCTGAATAAGATACACCTTATCAGGTCAACCTTCCCTTTGCCAGATCCGGTCCTATTAAGGTACATCTTATCAGGTCTACCTTATCTATGCCAGATCTGCACCTGAATAGGGAATACCTTATCAGGTCAACCTTCCCTATGCCAGGTTCGGTCATAATAAGGTGCACATTATCAGGGCAACCTTTCCAATGCCAGATCCGGTTCTAACAAGGTACACCTTATCAGGTCAAACTTATCCATGCCAGATCAGGCCCAAATGTGACGGCAGGGCTGCCCTACCAGATTTCTAGTCGGGTTGACCCTTCTCAGTACCTTTACCGAAGCGCACACAAGAGAGGTTCCCTGCTAACCGGGCGGCCTCCCGTTAACCCTTTGATGCACACATTTTTATTTTTAAAAAGTTACTTTTATTTAAAATCGAGAAAGAAAACGTTGAAATATTTAAAAAATGATAATAATCTAGGTGGAATGTTAAACATCCCGCTGTGCATCAAAGGGTTAAAATTCACAAATCGGGCATTTACAAATTTTTGCCTGCAATAATCTTTTGGGACAGCATTCTAGAAACCCTAATGAGCCATTTCCAAGGAGAAAAAAAATCGATTTTTCGAAAATTCTAGAGTGGCCTAACCCCTTAATTCTGTAAATACATTCCCAAACATTTTCTCAAATTGAACAGTTCAAGGTCCAACATATTCCCTTAATTTGTCTTGTTTCTTTGCATTTTCGCAGCCGCAGGAGTGTTTGATATATCTAAATCGTTGTTTCCCGTTAAAGACCGAGAATATTCACGGTTGAACGGAGATTTCGGTGTTAGAGCGGTGGCTGTGTGAATGAACCGTGATCGTCCTCGTCGAATATTCCTCATAGTCTTCTTCGACGGACGAACCACGCGACATCGACACGCCATTTATTCTCTCCCTCTCTTTTTCTCTGCCAACAAATCAAATTTCTTGCTCCAGGTTCGAACTATGAAACATCCGTCATTGACGAATCATTGAGATGCAAAATAAGTAATATTTTGACCGGACGAGAAACATCGAGCGTTTGATGAGACGGAAGTTTGCAGAGATTTTCTTGTCGTTCGTAAGCGAAGCGTTGGCCAATGGAAAGGGAAATAGTAGAGAGACACTCGGGATCATTGACTCCACTTCCGGTTCACCGCAGTATCTCCGTCACTTCTATTGTCGCATTCTCATCTCTCTTCAAGCTTCCATTTTCTCAAACTGTTGCACTTGCTCTCTCACTTAAGAGTAGAAGCCTCGTAGTAAAGCACCTGCAACATCGAATACTCAGATGGAATATCTCTGTGGATGAATGGAACTATTTCCAGATAGATCACTCTGAATAAATAATGAGCAGTTGGATGAATTCTCCGATGTTCCTCATCCGCAACCGAGAAGCATTTAAAGCTCTCGATGAGTCTATTTTCGTTCCACGACTTAGCGAACCTTGAAAAAGTTGACGCGTGAATTATTTTGGGTTTATGTTATTAAGGGGTTAGGCCACTCTAGAATTTTCGAAAAATCGATTTTTTTTCTCCTTGGAAATGACTCATTAGGGTTTCTAGAATGCTGTCCCAAAAGATTATTGCAGGCAAAAATTTGTAAATGCCCCATTTTCGATTTTTAATGGGAGGCCGCCCGGGGCAATACGTCAGTTCTACAGAACCCATCTCTACACAAACCCATCTGTACACGAGCATCTGTACACCATTTTTTTTTACACGCGTTTAATTGAGCACAACGAAATTGTACACAACACGAACTTGACAAAGCGAAATTTAAAACGGATAACCTTGTCACGACGAAACCTTGCGGAAATTTAGTTCGACACGGAAAAATTGATCACGTCAGTAATCGTTATGACAAAACTTTGCACAGCATACTCTGGGCACCATCAATCTGCTCACAGCACTAGTTCGACACAACAAATTTCTTCGTAGCACAAGATCGAAATGGTAAATCTCGACACGGCACCATTTTGTAACGACAAATCTCTACACAACGCGAGTGCGGCCCGGTAAAGTTTGCCACGACGAACCTTCGACACGACACAAGTTGTACGCGACGATGTTCTACACAGACCCATTTCTACACAAACCCATCTCTACACAGACCCATCTCTACACAGACCCATCTCGACACCGACGCTAATCTTCCGATTTAAATCGGATAATATATTTACCGACTGGCAATTTTGCGTTGAGCCTATTTTGCCGGCTCAACTCAAAATTGCCAGTCGGTAAATCAATCAAATCAATCAAATTTATGAAAAAAATTTGTTTTTTTTTATTTTCAATAACATTGTTATTTATTTTTGCGTCCAATATATAGTCGCAATTTTTTCAAATTGTAGATAATCATTGGAAAATAATTTTTCATTAGAATAAAATATCTGCACCGTATGTTGTTATTCAGCGATTTCTTGGCATCGAATGAATGGACAAAATCTGTTGGAAAGCCGTCGCGCTCTTCCCACACTCGACTCGCACGACCCCGCATTAACTTATCCTTTGAAAAGAGGAGAAGCCGTCATCGAAGAGAGGACACAGAGCACAGAAGAGACGTGGACGACGAAGATATCCGAGACGGATGCGTGTCCGAAGCACAGAAGCCCGAAGAGAGATGAGAGGCTGATCGAGTGCGAGCAGCATCAGCAGCTTCTCGAATCGATCTCGCTACCTTTTACCTTTTCGTCATACCGCCACGTTCTCTCGCGCTTGATTCTTTTTCCGATCGGTTCTCCGTGTTTTTTTTTCTCTCCTTATATTATCTGCTCCTCTAATAGCCTCCGCACGATTCGTTCGAGTTACTCCGATCTCCCCACATGTAACACATATGCACTTGACTTTAATTTTCATCGCTTCTCTACAGTATACTTGGCAGTATTTATCGAGATAAGTACCGGAAAATAATGGCTCGGGCGTTTCACATAAGAAAGTGGAGACGTCTAATTTATTTGCACTTTTCTAAAAATATTCGTAGATCCATTCACGAACATTCTTGCAAACATTCTTGCAAACATCCTTGTAAACATTATTGCAAACATTATTGCAAACATTATTGCAAACATTATTACAAACATTATTGCAAACATTATTGCAAACATTATTGCAAACATTATTGCAAACATTATTGCAAACATTATTGCAAACATTATTGCAAAAATTATTGCAAACATTCTTGCAAACATTCTTGCAAACATTCTTGCAAACATTCTTGCAAACATTCTTGCAAACATTCTTGCAACCATTCTTGCAAACATTCTTGCAAACATTCTTGCAGACATTCTTGCAAACATTCTTGCAAACATTCTTGCAAACATTCTTGCAAACATTCTTGCAAACATTCTTGCGAACATTATTGCAAACATTATTGCAAACATTATTGCAAACATTATTGCAAACATTATTGCAAACATTATTGCAAACATTATTGCAAACATTATTGCAAACATTATTGCAAACATTATTGCAAACATTATTGCAAACATTATTGCAAACATTATTGCAAACATTATTGCAAACATTATTGCAAACATTATTGCAAACATTATTGCAAAAATTCTTACAAACATTCTTACAAACATTCTTACAAACATTCGTACAAACATTCTTACAAACATTCTTACAAACATTCTTACAAACATTCTTACAAACATTCTTACAAACATTCTTACAAACATTCTTACAAACATTCTTACAAACATTCTTACAAACATTCTTACAAACATTCTTACAAACATTCTTACAAACATTCTTACAAACATTCTTACAAACATTCTTACAAACATTCTTACAAACATTCTTACAAACATTCTTACAAACATTCTTACAAACATTCTTACAAACATTCTTACAAACATTCTTACAAACATTCTTACAAACATTCTTACAAACATTCTTACAAACATTCTTACAAACATTCTTACAAACATTCTTACAAACATTCTTACAAACATTCTTACAAACATTCTTACAAACATTCTTACAAACATTCTTACAAACATTCTTACAAACATTCTTACAAACATTCTTACAAACATTCTTACAAACATTCTTACAAACATTCTTACAAACATTCTTACAAACATTCTTACAAACATTCTTACAAACATTCTTACAAACATTCTTACAAACATTCTTACAAACATTCTTACAAACATTCTTACAAACATTCTTACAAACATTCTTACAAACATTCTTACAAACATTCTTACAAACATTCTTACAAACATTCTTACAAACATTCTTACAAACATTCTTACAAACATTCTTACAAACATTCTTACAAACATTCTTACAAACATTCTTACAAACATTCTTACAAACATTCTTACAAACATTCTTACAAACATTCTTACAAACATTCTTACAAACATTCTTACAAACATTCTTACAAACATTCTTACAAACATTCTTACAAACATTCTTACAAACATTCTTACAAACATTCTTACAAACATTCTTACAAACATTCTTACAAACATTCTTACAAACATTCTTACAAACATTCTTACAAACATTCTTACAAACATTCTTACAAACATTCTTACAAACATTCTTACAAACATTCTTACAAACATTCTTACAAACATTCTTACAAACATTCTTACAGACACTCTTACAAACATTTGCACAAACATTCTTACAGACACTCTTACAAACATTTGCACAAACACTTTTACATACACTCTTACAGACTGTTACGTCTCTTGTTCAGTTAGGAGTAGAAACTCGGATTTCGAATTGTTACAAATGATTTGGATTGTTTATTGTTCAGCTAAAATTACACTCGACGAAACTTGCTTCTTACCTTGTAATTATTATGATATTAAACTTATATAAACTTAACACATAAGAATAATTTAATGTTAATTGTTTGAAGATAGAAATAGAACTTTAACCACGACTTATACGAACTAAATACTTAAGAAATATTAAATATTAATTGTTCAGGACATGTTGAGAGACTAAAATGGTTGCAATATTCGCGTCGGATGATTTATATTCCGGGATTGGAATGTCAGAATATTGAAAACAAATTATTAATTAAAAAAAAAAGAAATTATAATTAAATGTAAAGAAGGGGAAAAATGATCACGCCGTAACACAGACACTCTTAAAGACACACAAATTTTCACCATGTCTAATTTATTACAATGTTTAAAATATTAAATATTATTTATCTAGACTATAATCTCCATTATAGTCCGGTCGATCTTTGCCGCATTTCTTGCTGCCCACTTTTCCGCGAATAAACCTCGAGAAAGAGGGCAGTCTTGAGTACACCAAGAGAGCGGCAAAAGAGGAAGGAAAAACTTGATAGTGGCTCTCACGGCGGGCAACCAAAGATTTTCCTTCGCCTTCCATCCTTCTTGACCGGATCCTCTATCCTCTTGGATCTTCGGAAGAGAGGAGTCTCTTTGATCTTCTCGCGGCTACTTAGCCGGCCTCTGGCTTGAAAACCCTTTCCTTCCCTTCGATACTTTCAGCACCGGCAGACCGCCCTTGCGCTCACCAACTCCTTTCGGTTTTGCGAGAGACGAGCTTCGGACAACGTCGGTATAGTATCGACTCTGTGTTACTGACCGCTGGATTTACGTGTATTACAACTCTCTCATCTACTCTCCCTTCACTTACACGCCCCATTATATATTCACATAATTTACCTTAAGGCACTACCTATGAACATGTCGAAAAATGTTTTCTCCCTAAATAAACGTTAAACTTGTAGATGACTTTTGATAGAATGTGTCACCAAAGAAAATAATGTTTAAAAAATTTTTAATATCTTAAGTTAGTTCTGTCGGTACGCCGGAGTCATAAATCTCAGAGTCTATATGACATTAAAAAATAATACGCATCGTTTTGACTGCCTCAATAATAATATAAAAAATAATCGAGAATCCTTCGAAATTGTCGTAATCAAATTAAAACGATTATTGGTAAATAGTTGATATGTTTAGTGCGGATTTGACTTCATTTTTACGACAATTAGGTTAGGAAACGTCATTTGGCCCGGTATCGTGCACTTTGACCTTGATTCAATTAAAAATTATTCCGGAGACTTCACCTTTTTTCATGATGCATAAATTCCTGAATGATTTGCGAATCCGTAGTACCTTTTATTTTTTCTCTATGTTTGATCTAAGTATGTTAATTTTCGATTTAAAGATCAATTTTTTCAGCCCTCCCGTAAGCGCCGTGTAAAAAGATCGATTTTCAAGTTTTAATTGTTCAGTCAAATACTCGGTAACAGCCTTCAAGATTTTGTGCACGTAAAATTGAATAGCTAAATTACAACATGTCAAAAATTCATGCATATGAGTTTGGATTGCTTTCACGACAGAACTACCTTAAGAAGATTGAAATACTTTACACTATAATGCGTAATATTGGTGTCAGTAAAGTTTAGGGCAATAAAAAATGATAATTGAGAATGTTCTGTGCTTATAAACCAAAGAAATTATTGATTAATTGATGGTAATTATTGGGGACCAGTAGTACGGACCAATAATTAATTGTTGGCAGAATTTAAGTGGATAGGTGTACAGGAATTTACACAAATTAATCTTATTTTCTTTTTTTTTAAGAAAAGGATGGCTTAAGAGAGACAAGAGAGAGAAATAAAACCTCTGGAGAGACAAGTATATCTCACGAATTATTCCAGATTAATTAATCCCCCGGGTCGCCCTCGATTAACTCGAGAAAAATCTTCAAAGGCCACTCTCGCGGCTCCCGGGCCCTCTCGACTTTCCATGTATTCGCTGGAGAACGTCCTCGCGTTTCCGTCCTTCGTTATCTCGAACTCGCTCTTAAAGACTTTAAATATCATACGTTTGTGACAAGAAAAGGGACATTATGGGACATTATGGTATGAGATGGCTCGTTCTCGATTAATACAAATTCCTGGACCTTATTGCAAATGCTGCTTTATATATTTATTATATCACGAAAAGAAAAAATATTCAGAACACTATTAACTGTGATTGTGTCATTTGAAAAAAAATCTAACAAAATGCCTTCAATTACTGTCCCCAAAAACATTAATAATACACCTTAAAAAATCGTTAATAATTATTTAAACGTCTCGTCCCCTTCTAGTTTTGCATCCTGTATATTTAGAGCACTATTAACTGTGATTGGGTCATTTGAAAAAAAAATCTAACAAAATGCCTTCAATTACTGTCCCCAAAAACATTAATAATACACCTTAAAAAATCGTTAATAATTATTTAAACGTCTCGTCCCCTTCTAGTTTTGCATCCTGTATATTCAGAACACTATTAACTGTGATTGTGTCATTTGAAAAAAAATCTAACAAAATGCCTTCAATTACTGTCCTCAAAAACATTAAAAAAACATCTTAAAAAATCGTTAATAATTATTTAAACTTCTCGTCCCCTTCTAGTTTTGCATCCTGTATGTTCAGAACACTATTAGCTGTGATTGTGTCTTTTGAAAAAAAAATCTAACAAAATGCCTTCAATTACTGTCCCCAAAAACATTTAAAAAACATCTTAAAAAATCGTTAATAATTATTTAAACGTCTCGTCCCCGTCTAGTTTTGCATCCTGTATATTCAGAACGCTATTAACTATGATTGTGTCATTTGAAAAAAAATCTAACAAAATGCCTTCAATTACTGTCCCCAAAAACATTAATAATACACCTTAAAAAATCGTTAATAATTATTTAAACATCTCGTCTCCTTCTAGTTTTGCATCCTGTATATTTAGAGCACTATTAACTGTGATTGTGTTATTTGAAAAAAAAATCTAACAAAATGCCTTCAATTACTGTCCCCAAAAACATTTAAAAAACATCTTAAAAAATCGTTAATAATTATTTAAACGTCTCGTCACCTTCTGGTTTTGCATCCTGTATATTCAGAACACTATTAACTGTGATTGTGTCATTTGAAAAAAAATCTAACAAAATGCCTTCAATTACTGTCCCCAAAATCATTTAAAAAACATCGTAAAAAATCGTTAGTAATTATTTAAACGTCTCGTCCCCTTCTAGTTTTGCATCCTGTATATTCAAAACACTATTAACTGTGATTGTGTCATTTGAAAAAAAACCTAGCAAAATGTCTTCAATTACTGTCCCCAAAAACATTTTAAAAACATCTTAAAAAATCGTTAATAATTATTTAAACATCTCGTCCCCTTCTAGTTTTGCATCCTGTATATTTAGAGTACTATTAACTGTGATTGTGTCTTCTAGTTTTGCATCCTGTATATTCAAAACACTATTAACTGTGATTGTGTCATTTGAAAAAAAATCTAACAAAATGCCTTCAATTACTGTCCCCAAAAACATTAAAATAACATCTTATAAAATCGTTAATAATTATTTAAACGTCTCGTCTCCTTCTAGTTTTGTATCCTATATATTCAGAACACTATTAACTGTGATTGTGTCATTTGAAAAAAAATCTAACAAAATGCCTTCAATTACTGTCCCCAAAAACATTTAAAAAACATCTTAAAAAATCGTTAATAATTATTTAAACTTCTCGTCCCCTTCTAGTTTTGGATCCTGTATATTCAGAACACTATTAACTGTGATTGTGTCATTTGAAAAAAAACCTAGCAAAATGTCTTCAATTACTGTCCCCAAAAACATTTTAAAAACATCTTAAAAGATCGTTAATAATTATTTAAACGTCTCGTCCCCTTCTAGTTTTGCATCTTGTATATTCAGAACACTATTAACTATGATTGTGTCATTTGAAAAAAAATCTAGCAAAATGCCTTCAATTACTGTCCCCAAAAATATTACAAAAACATCTTAAAAAATCGTTAGTAATTATTTAAACGTCTCGTCCCCTTCTAGTTTTGCATCCTGTATATTTAGAAAACTATTAACTGTGATTGTGTCATTTGAAAAAAAACCTAGCAAAATGTCTTCAATTACTGTTCCCAAAAACATTTTAAAAACATCTTAAAAGATCGTTAATAATTATTTAAACGTCTCGTCCCCTTCTAGTTTTGCATCTTGTATATTCAGAACACTATTAACTATGATTGTGTCATTTGAAAAAAAATCTAGCAAAATGCCTTCAATTACTGTCCCCAAAAATATTACAAAAACATCTTAAAAAATCGTTAATAATTATTTAAACTTCTCGTCCCCTTCTAGTTTTGCATCCTGTATGTTCAGAACACTATTAGCTGTGATTGTGTCTTTTGAAAAAAAAATCTAACAAAATGCCTTCAATTACTGTCCCCAAAAACATTAAAAAAACATCTTAAAAAATCGTTAATAATTATTTAAACGTCTCGTCCCCGTCTAGTTTTGCATCCTGTATATTCAGAACGTTATTAACTATGATTGTGTCATTTGAAAAAAAATCTAACAAAATGCCTTCAATTACTGTCCCCAAAAACATTAATAATACACCTTAAAAAATCGTTAATAATTATTTAAACGTCTCGTCTCCTTCTAGTTTTGCATCCTGTATATTTAGAGCACTATTAACTGTGATTGTGTCATTTGAAAAAAAAATCTAACAAAATGCCTTCAATTACTGTCCCCAAAAACATTTAAAAAACATCTTAAAAAATCGTTAATAATTATTTAAACGTCTCGTCACCTTCTGGTTTTGCATCCTGTATATTCAGAACACTATTAACTGTGATTGTGTCATTTGAAAAAAAATCTAACAAAATGCCTTCAATTACTGTCCCCAAAATCATTTAAAAAACATCGTAAAAAATCGTTAATAATTATTTAAACGTCTCGTCTTCTTCTAGTTTTGCATCCTGTATATTCAGAACACTATTAACTGTGATTGTGTCATTTGAAAAAAAATCTAACAAAATGCCTTCAATTACTGTCCCCAAAAACATTAAAATAACATCTTATAAAATCGTTAATAATTATTTAAACGTCTCGTCTCCTTCTAGTTTTGCATCCTGTATATTCAGAACACTATTAACTATGATTGTCTCATTTGAAAAAAAATCTAACAAAATGCCTTCAATTACTGTCCCCAAAAACATTTTAAAAACATCTTAAAAAATCGTTAATAATTATTTAAACGTCTCGTCCCCTTCTAGTTTTGCATCCTGTATATTTAGAGTACTATTAACTGTGATTGTGTCATTTGAAAAAAAAATCTAACAAAATGCCTTCAATTACTGTCCCCAAAAACATTTAAAAAACATCTTAAAAAATCGTTAATAATTATTTAAACATCTCGTCCCCTTCTAGTTTTACATCCTGTATATTCAGAACACTATTAACTATGATTGTGTCATTTGAAAAAAAATCTAGCAAAATGCCTTCAATTACTGTCCCCAAAAACATTAAAATAACATCTTAAAAAATCGTTAATAATTATTTAAACATCTCGTCCCCTTCTAGTTTTACATCCTGTATATTCAGAACACTATTAACTATGATTGTGTCATTTGAAAAAAAATCTAGCAAAATGCCTTCAATTACTGTCCCCAAAAACATTTAAAAAAACATCTTAAAAAATCGTTAGTAATTATTTAAACGTCTCGTCCCCTTCTAGTTTTGCATCCTGTATATTTAGAAAACTATTAACTGTGATTGTGTCATTTGAAAAAAAAACCTAGCAAAATGTCTTCAATTACTGTCCCCAAAAACATTTTAAAAACATCTTAAAAGATCGTTAATAATTATTTAAACGTCTCGTCCCCTTCTAGTTTTGCATCTTGTATATTCAGAACACTATTAACTATGATTGTGTCATTTGAAAAAAAATCTAGCAAAATGCCTTCAATTACTGTCCCCAAAAATATTACAAAAACATCTTAAAAAATTGGCCATAGAATTTCGAGCGAGTGGTATCAAGTTGGCAATGGAATTGTAAAAAAAATAATAGTGATATTCAACCGTGGTTTTGAGAGCGCGCGAGTCACAATATCCCCTAGTTAGTCTACGATAGTCCATTCGTAGACCAAATCTGAGCCAAATATTTTAAAAAATGTGAAAGTAAGAGCGTGATAAGTGATTTTCTAAAAAATTCAAATTGTCATAATTTTGGAACCACTCAACGGATTCGTGCCAAATTTAAACTCAGCCTTTATCTATCCACACTATAGATAAAGGCTGTGTACCAAATTCCAGAGCGATATCTTGAAAATTGCGTACTCTATCGTGTTATCAAGAATCCGAACATGCACACATACAGACATTTCGTACAAATCATTTTTCTCGACGTTTTAGAGCATTTTGAGCATCCTAAGATGAAAATCAGGAAAGAAAAAATTTTCACGAAAACAAAGCTTCCGTTACCGGGTACCAAAATTATTAAACATATATTTTTATTTCTGAATTTACATTCATAATTATATTCTCTTTAATATAATTCCAATAATAAAAAAAATTGTCATCGCCGCAATTTTCCATATTCTTAAGAAAATTCGTAATGCCCTTTTGAAAATTAATAAAAAATACTTAAACATTTAGGAATTTACATAATTTGGTAATAATTAATATTACCGATTAGGTAATCATTTATTTAAGTAAACAACCAAATTTAATCATTTGGCACTTGGCATTTATGGATACCAATGACAGAAACATTTCATATAAATTCATAGAACTCACGCCACTTTTTATAATAAATTGTAATAATGACATTAGAGAGTCCGGACTGATGATATTTATTTACGGACACGCGATACTCGTTAGGGCCACGTGTCGCTCCTCATGCAGAGGATAATACGTAAAAGACCGGGAGACGAGCGTAAAGACTCATAGGCATCGGTAATAAACCCTAATAACGCGCTCGCGCTGACTCTCGACGAGATATTTAGTAGCACGCGATAGCCACGTGCTTCCTCTTCTTTTCACATCTCTTTTCGTCTCGTTCTCATAACTCGCCTAGACGATGATGATGAATGAAAAGAAGAAGAAGAAGAAGAAAAAGATGATGAAGAAGAAAACGAGCCAAGAGAAGGACGAAGATTCAACGAAGAGGCAAAAAGAAAAAGGACACGAAAGCATTGTCGCTGACCTGACTTTACTACCAGCAGAAACTCTCGTTTTTTTCAAACAAAGGTTATTCCTGTGGCAAATTCACGGAACAATGACGGGCTGTGGCCGTGGTCCATGAAGAGCCCTTCGTGGCCGTGGGACTCGCGTACAATCCTCTCGCACACTTTGGCGTGAATATCGAAGCAGAAATGAAGTGGTTCACTTCTCTCGTATTTTAACTCAGGCATTTGTATATGAGGGATTTTTTAAAGAAATGTCATTTTAAAAAAAATTTCTATTTAACAATTTATATTAATAATTCGGAGGAGATTCCATGATTTTTTTAAAAAGGATTCTTAAGGTAGTTGTGTCGTGAAGGCAATCCAAACTCATATGCATGAATTTTTGACATGTTGTAATTTAGCTATTCAATTTTACTTGCACAAAATCTTGAAGGCCCTTACCGAGTATTTGAATGAACAATTAAAACTTGAAAATCGATCTTTTTACACGGCGCTAACGGGAGGGCTGGAAAAATTGATCTTTAAATCGAAAATTAACATACTTTGATCAAAGATAGAGAAAAAATAAACAGTACTACAGATTCGCAAATCATTCAGGAATTGATGGATCATGAAAAAAGGTGACGTCTCCGGAATAATGTTTAATTGAACCAAGGTCAAAGTGCACGATACCGGGCCAAATGACGTTTCCTAACCTAATTATCGTAAAAATGAAGTCAAATCCGCACTAAACATATCAACTATTTACAAATAATCGTTTTAATTTGATTACGACAATTTCGAAGGATTCTCGATTAATTTTGATATTATTATTGAGGCGGTCAAAGTGATGCGTATGATTATTTTTTAATGTCATATAGACTCGGAGATTTATGACTCCGGCGTACCGACAGAACTACCTTAATACAACTCTTGAGGGAATTTTTTTTCCATTTCAGTAAATTGTAGAAATTATTTAGATCGTTATGAAAAAAAAAATGTTGAACAACAAAAATATTAATTTATGGCCGGATTTTTCACTGAAGCCCCAATTTTTATATCACAGGAAATTCTGTCTCTGGCCCAAAAAAAAAACAGGTTGAATCTCTTTCCTAATCTGGCCTTACAATTTATTTGCGTAAAAAAATAACACCAGTAAAAATTCTATACATTTTTACGTGTTTTTCCTCATAGAGGAAGCTTTGTTTTCATGAAATTTTTTTTTTCGAGATTTTCATGTCAGTACACTCAGAATGGGCCAAAACGTCGAGAAAAATGATTTAGAAAAAATGTCTGTATGTGTGTGTGTGTGTGTGTGTATGTTACACGATCGAAAAATGTAAAGTTTTATAACTCGGGAATGCCTTGAGATATCAAGCTGAAATTTGGACCATAGATAGAAGGATCAAGCCTCATCGTTCATACAGATTTTTGTTAAAATCCACTTCATCGTTAAATTATTACGCGTTTTTTAATTTTTTGAAAAATGTCTGTTTACGCGATAACTCTTTCAATTTTCGAGATATGGATCTTAAAGTTGGTATGAACTTGAGCTTTCATACGCCGGTGATCGCTATTGAATTTGGTTAAGATCGGTTGAACCGTTAAAATTTTATGATATTTTGAATTTTTCAAAAAATTGACAGTATCGCTCTATTGTAACTTTTGCAAAACTTAAGATAGCGAGCTCAAATTTTGTATATAAATGAAACAATATTCAGCCATCATATATGTATAATTTAGTGACGAACGGTATGAAATTTTTGATTTTATGGAATGTTGAATTATTTTTTTAAATATACGTTATCACATTCATTTTCGGAAACGCTCTAATAATCACGAAATAACGTAATAACGAAATAGAAAAAGCGAATCCACAACATGTATATTTCAGAGTTGGGCAAAATTCTAATGGAAAATTACAAAATACAAATTACTGGAAGTACTTATATTTAATTTGAAATCCAATACAATTACAAAATGTAATTGTATTTAATTTGGAATCCAATACAATTACAAAATGTAATTGTATTTAATTTGAAATCCAATACAATTACAAAAAGTAATTGTATTTAATTTGAAATCCAATACAATTACAAAATAAATACAATTGCAAAATGTGATTGTATTTAATTTAAAATCCAATACAATTACAAAATGTAATTGTATTTTGTAAATACAAAATACAATACATTTTGTAAATATGCAATGTAAACACAATACTTTCAGTAAATAGAATTACTGAAAGTCATTGTATTTAATTTGAAATCCAATACAATTACTGAAAGTAATTGTATTTAATTTGAAATCTAATACAATTACTGAAAGTAATTGTATTTAATTTGAAATCCAATACAATTACTGAAGGTAATTGTAATTAAAGCCGTAATTTCTGAACTAAGTAATTAAAACAAGGATGCAAAGTAGAACTTTGCACATTGCTTCCTCATTATTTTTCGCGTTTTACAAAGGCGAATTTTCGGCTTCCTCTATGAGGAAGCCAAAAATTGAATAACATACTTCCTCATTGAGGTAGCTTTGTAAGAAGCGAAAAATAATGAGGAAGCAACTCTTACTTTGCATCCTTTTTATTCTCTATTTGACAATTTATATTTTTAATTCAACGGAGATTCCATGATTTTTTAAAAAAGAATTCTTAATAAAACTCTTCAGGGAATTTTTTTTCCATGTCAGTAAATTGTAGAAATTATTTAGATCGTGATGAAAAAAAAATGTTGAACAACAAAAATATTAACTTATGGCCGGATTTTTCACTGAAATTATATCCCCAATTTTTATATCACAGGGGATTCTATTTATGGCAAAAAAATCATCGAATTTCTTACCCAGTCTGGCCTTACAATTTATTTGCGTAAAAAAAATAACACCAGTAAAGAATTCTATACATTTTTTAAATTTTACGTTTGTAATTTAATTTACTATCGGAATCTTATATGGAGCATTTTTCTGTAAATTTTCCATGCGATGTCGAAACACGACAAAATTGCTAGTCTAATCATTATCTTTCCGACAAAATTTATTTTTTAACTATTTTCCACTGACGGAAAAATTATAGTCATGACTTATTTAAGAAGAAATATTAAAACTAAACTAAATTAAAAATAATCTGATTCACAGAAAAAAAAAACTCCTAAAAAAATCAAATAATCCCATAAAATTCCCACAAATTAAACTACAAATCGTCAAATAAAAAAAAACGTGAAAGGTAGACCGAAAAAAGTGGCCCACACTTTATAAAGAATGCCTCATGTACTGTGTGAAGAGCGTGAAGAAGGTGAGAAAGAGAAACGAAGAGAAAATCTGCGAGGGTTTAGCCGACGATCTAGTCATGGTATCTGCGGAGATGGCACGCCACGTTACAGCCGCTTCCGTCGAGTTTGCCCTGCGCTTCTTCTTCTTCTTTCCTTCATCGGTAGAAACATAGTGCAGTTTTCGTCGTTTTTATTTTTTTCTTCTTCTTTGTTTTTTTAATCTCTTTTCTCTTCGACAACGTTCATGTCCGGAGAAGTCCACCCCCGTTGCGACGTCCGGCCTTCTTGCACCTCAGCTGCTGCTGCTGCTGCTGCTGCTGCTGCTCCACGAGCTCTCGCAGTAGATGATAATAAAAAAAAAGAACGAAGAAGAGGAAGAAGAATGGGAGAAGGACGAAAGGGAATTTTCGCTCTCCATTCTCGACGAAATACCGAGTCCGAGAGTTGCGAGAATTTCTTCGCTGCAGCGTAGAGAGAACTAAATTGTTATGACATAATTAGGAGCAATCCGAGTGAGAGAGCACACGAAGGGGAAAAAGAGAGAGAGAGAGAGAGAGAGAGAGAGAGAGAGAGAAGGAGAAAACTGGTGCATCGCGGCGTAGCTTCAGCCGCAAACCATTCATTCCCCATTTGTTCTATCGTCGCCCTCCTCGTTCGACTCGCTCGACGTTCATTCACGGATTTAATAATCTTCTCGGAAAGTCACCCCGTTCTCACCGCTGAATTTACGCAGCTACAGCAAAGGCACAGCAAGGCCTTTGTCATTTTTTTTTCATTGCACTCTCGAAATTTTGACAAAAATACAATTTTCATCCTGAAATTTTTTGTATCGCAGAGCAAAATACAAATAATTTTCTCGAAGATTAAATAAACATATTTACTCACGTGGTTGTTGAGATATTCATTTTTTAAAATTTTGTTTCAAATAAAAATAACCGGTATCAAAAAACAATTACTGCAGAAAATAATGCAGATAGACGAAAAAATGACTAATAGTAAAATGGCTGCTAAAAGAAATTACCTAAGGTAAATTTAAAGGCCCTGTTTGTGACCCTGTCTCGGTTTGTGACCCCCGATAGCTATTTTACACTGTCATAAATGTAATTTACGTCGAATTACAACCTTATTATCGCCAAAGTAAAGAGCTTTTTTAATAGTTTTTTTCTCCAATAAACAAATTTCATGACAAATTATTTAGAAATATATTTCACCGGTGAAAGCCGAGGTATTGCGTCTCAGTGAGTTCGAACCGCCATTCCTAGACGGAGCTCACTAGCTGCATCGATCGCGTATTTGATCGTTTCCATTCTTAAGGAGGCATCTGCGGGTCATGCTAGTCAACCAACGCACTATTAGAAATTTTCATATAAATGACAAAAAAATTGAAATTTGTAGCGCATATTGCTCCACATTTCCCCTTCAGTCACTGTGTAGGGTGTTAAGGCGAAATGTAATTGCCTTCTATTTTATTTTTACGAATTACGAAATCAAAGTCACTCATATGACTATTGTGCCAACCTTATTTTGAGCGAAATAAAGTCGGCTGTTCGCGTGTCGGGACGTCCCACAGGGCTCGTGGCAACGTCGCACATATGTTGAGGTTGGTATCGCTGAGTTTACTTTCAGCGCGTGTTTAAATCTCAAAAATTTATAACTACTTATTGACTACAAAGCAGTCATATAATTATAATCGAGCATTGATCAGCTTGAGTTGTGTCTCAAAAAATTCAAGTTTCCGGGATTCCGGAGTTGTTTTACGTTATATTTGCTAAGAAGAAGCTTTAATCTCACCAAATACGAAAATTAACTTTTGAAATTCCCGCCGTAGACGAGTCCGTTCGGCTAGTCCGCTATTTCCCCTCAGAATATTCGGCGTTGCCAAATCTCTTCGATTGAGATTGAAAATTTCACAAACGTAATTAGTTGAACACTGTTTTTAACTGTATTACTGCGGTTATAGACGTTTTTTAAAAATTTTTATGCTTTGTAAGAATTCAGTCTATCATTTGAAATCATTACTTTTAATGCATCTTCTCTATTAGCATATAAAATTCACCGATAAAGTGCGAACTAACTACGACTGCCATTTGAGACCGTGTTAAAAAAGGCATATTTCAATTTGGAATATTTTTATTTATAAACGGTCAAATCCTTTCTAATTTTTTGAGATCTTTCAGAATGTTTCAATCTACAATATATATTAATTTTATAATTAAATCTTCTAAATCGATATATGCAGATGCCTCCTTAAGTAAGTATAAAACAACATAACAATTATATGAAAACTAGGATTTTATTGTGGCTCGCGCGCTGCACGCGCTCGCAATCGCCCCCCACCCAAGGGTGCCCCCCCCCCCCCCCGAAGGATGCCCCCCTCCCCGAAGGGTGCCCCGCCCGCCCCGAAGGGTGCCCCCGCCCCCAACGTGCCCGCAGCCTTGGGGGACCTATGTTTTTGGAAAAGGACTTAGAATAATTCGGGCTCGGGGCTTGGCGGAAAGGGGTGGGGCTAGCCCCAAGCCTTTAGCCCGAATTATTCCAAGTCCCTCGATTCTTGACACGGCGGCGGCGGCGGCAAGATCTTTTTATAATATAGAGAGATGATCACAATAATTAGCTTTATCGACAAGAAATAGAATACTTAAGCTATTGATTAGTTTTTCCCGTAAACTCAACGGGTCAATAACTCCCAACGTAATTATGGTTATTGACGCGGTTGCTAACCCTCTCAATATTTACAATTTTTACTTGTTGCTGAAAATTAGGTTAGGATTAAATACTGTATAAATTTCAACATTTAATGTTATTATGGTTTCGTTTTCATTTAATTATCGATATTTTTTCCAAATAGGAGTTCGAAAAACCCGGATAGGTGTCAGAAACCCGGTACACGCGGGGGTCAGGATCTACGGCGTGAGTGTCACAATCCCGGTACACGCGGGGGTCAGGACCTACGGCGTCAGTGTCACAAACCCGATACACAAGCTACGACATGAGTGGTTCTGCAGGGTCAGGAACCCCGGCAGTAGACAAGCAATATTTAAATAATGTTTTTATTAATATTCTCAACATTTTGCCTTTGAACAATAGTCTAATCTGTTTCAGAAGGTTTTAATGCACGTATTGAAAACGTTCATTTTCAGTTAAACAATATCACGCATCTGTAAATAACAGAAAACCGACCCCGCTGCTCTAAAAGTGTCACAAAATGGGCCGTTTACCTTATAGAAAAAATGTCCGATGGAAAAAATGCTTGCAATTTTAGCCTTGAAACGTGTGTCTGTGCGTCGTATGTGTTTTTTTTTCATCGGCTATTTTTTCCACGGGCATTTCTTCTTTTTGTGTACCCAACCTATGATTTTCGACGTGCGCATACAGCAAAACGTACATCTTTATCTTCTCACAGTGTTGAGGAATCTATAACGTGTCTGCGTTAATGTCACACGTTAGGTCTGTACGCTGAGAGCTCAAACCTATAATCTGAGCGCTGCCAAAGGGCATAAGGAACGGGAATCGTCTAGCGAGAACATCAACGAACATGCGTTTGGTCTTTGGTCGGCTTCGACTCAACTGAGTTTAGGTGTAAAACTCGTAAGTGCCTGATCACGCTCGAACAAACGATCGAGTTTACTTCCAATCCCGTTTAGTTTTGTTTTTCATTCAATCGACGAATCCGATAACTCAAAGAAATAATTGAACACGCGTTTACTTTACTATCAGCTGCCACAATAAAACAGAACATTTTTTAATTCTGTTTAATTTATTTACAAATTGCGCCCAATTTGTAAATAACGTATTTCTAATTGTGAAATATGACTTCATAATAGGTGTCATATTCCTTCAACAACATTACAATTATTTCAAAAATGTATTATTACGTCTAGGATTTTTTTTATCGACTCAATTATCGACGCGTTATCTTCATTTTTCAGCGTTAGTCTAATTTTTCATTCACTTCAATTCAATTTACAAATTGCGCACAATTTGTAAATAATGTATTTTTAAGTGTGAAATATGACTTCATAATAGGTGCGATATTCCTTCGACGACATTACAATTATTTCAAAAATGTATTATTACGTCTTGCTTTTTTTTAATCGACTCAATTATCGACGCGTTATCATCAATGACTTCCAAGACGCGACTGTACACAGAACTCCCCGTAGAGACCCTTGTCAGCGTTTCGTTTCGTCTCATTTATTCGCAAAATAACACACGGTCATGCTTCAACAACACAGCGTTGTACAACAGAGTATTTTTACGCGATCCGGGGGCGAGTTATGCCGTTTGCCGTGCGCAGTATCGTGTGTTCTGCTTGTCCGTGTGTAAAAGAGTCATAGGACTCACAATACAATGTATACATATACATGTATCTCTCTCTCTCTTTTTCTGTAGTTATTTTTTTCTTAGTCGTATGCGCCCGCCGTCTAATTATCTTGTAGAGTCCCGTGGCCACGTCACTCGCAATTAGTACGTCAATCGTGAACGCACAAAGACAATCGACATTTCACGTCTGTATTGTAACTATATATACATATATAAAGCATAAAACATGCTCTGTGCACGAAGAATAGTCACTGCAGTGGCCGCACAGCGGTAAAACGTCGGGCTCGTTAGTGTTCGACTTGCTGTGTGGAGATTCATGATTTGTGAGTCACGCGCGTTACTCAATATCGAAACATAAACGTATCGATCTTATTAGCCTCCTCCTGCTTCCATCTGAAGCTAGCAACTAGCGGTCGACGTCGTCGTAGTCGTTTGCGGCGGCGATCGGTTTGTTGTTGCTGCTGGCGGCGCCCGGCAGAGGCCCTTTGTCCTCGTGTCTTTATCGCTCTAATTCGTTTAGTTGTAGAGAAGCACACGAGAGCGCGATCATGATATCCTGGCGACCTGAGTCATGCTCGATCAGCATAACCACAATGGAATATGTTCTTCTATCGCGTTCTCTTTCTCTCGGTCATTCTCACTCGCACTGCAGTTATTTATCTCTCTATCTCGCTCATAATGTGTATTGGATATATGTGTTCACACGTAAGTGCATTTGGATAGTGTTTCGATACGACTACTCGGACTCTGTCGATTCTAATAATATTATACTTGAGATAGAGCATCACACACACCTATACTCGAGGGACGTTGTACCGACGCTAGACTTAACTGATAAGAAGGTAAACGGTTTCTGGTACATGCATTCTAACGCCCGGAACGCCCTTTTTTGTCATTGGGTTTAACGAGTTACGATCGATGTCTCTCGGGCGTTTTACCGTCGCGTGTTGAGGGGAACGGTCAGTGTTTAATACAGTGTTGGAAATCAGGCGTGTTGAAGAAGATTGGATTAGATTTTTAACAAGTGTTAAGTAACACTTTCAGCAGTGTTCAAGTCATAGAAGTGAATATGTTGAAATTATGCCTCGAAATTTTGAACACATTTATTTTGGGAATGAATAGATGAAAAAAATAAATTGTCAGGTAGGTGTTTATTTATTTATTTATTTATTATATAAAAAATGTACTACAGCTGGACCTCAATGTGCATTCTATGTCATACCCGAGTTCCTCATAGCCCCCCATAAATTTTTTCTAGGTCTCTTATGGACACCCAAACCCCGATTATTTTACTCTAAGAGATTCTATTATTAGAATAAATGATTCTGAAGCCTTTTGTGTAATTCACAGTTGCATTTCGCAGCTCCTGGAGACACCGGATCATTTCCTGTGCAATCTTCAGGGTGAAGATCGTGAGACATCGAAGCATCGTCGTCGAGCTAAACGACGTTCGTTGAAAACGGCGTTTTCCATAGTCACAGTTTCTGTGCCGTACAAGCGTTACAGCAGATACACCATCGGTAAATACGTGAAGCGTGTTGGCCGTCCGCTCGCTCGAACGCGCTCCGCGATGCGTTAAATTAAAGTTCAACCCCCGAACGAGCGAGAGAACTCGGGAAGAAGAGAGTCACAGCGAGGGAAGAAGGTTGGCAGCTGTTGCGCGTTCGTCGCGCAGCAACTACGCAAGGACCGAAGAGACGAAGGGAACCTCATCGTAGAAGGAGATTGAATCCGTGACTTTTCTTCCTCACGAAGACTCTCCAGTTCTTTCCACGAAACTCTCTTCTTTTTTTTTACTCGAACGGCTTCTTACAATTTATCCTAGTTGATATTTTTTCATAATACGTCACTGATACCACTATGTTAACATCAAGCCACTGTTTTCCCTTTTTTTTTCAGAATATTCATAAACTCTTCGATGATAAAAAAGAAAAGCGTCATCGTTCCGGAAAGAATTTTGCAGAAAAAGATGCGAGAAGCGGTGCCGGGAGTACCGAGAGGTGAAGAAGCCTCGAGATCCAAACGAGAGAAAACTCTTCCACCACCATTCTCGTTCGCTTAACTCGCTCTGCATCCCTTCAGAATAGCTCGGCAGTGGTAGCATCGTTGGTAGAACCAACGGCGGCAACCCTTTCCTCACTTAAATCCAAATAAAGGTTGAGATTCTCTCGTGCCTCTCTCTCTTTTCCACGTAGCATAGTCCCACTCGTCATCGAGAGGTGAAGAGAGAAAGATAGAGGATTGGAGTGAAACAGAGTGCGAAGGAAAAGCTAGGGGAGTGTGGCACAGCATTTCAGCCCCTGGATCGGAACCGCAGCCTTCTCTCTCAGCCCTCGATGTTTGTTTTACATCTTTCGTGTCTCTTCCAGTGGTCTCTCGCTCTTTCTCCCATGGCAACACACCAGCCAGTTCGAGCCTTCTTCTTCTACTTCTTCTTCTTCCAGCATCGCTTCCCCGTTCCCCTTTTCCCTTCCCTTATCTTCCCTTCTTACTCTTTCTCGCTTTCCCGCTGCTTACTCAACATCCCGCGTTCCCATCCGCCTCTTCCTCGTGTTTTCTTTCTCCTTCCCCCTGGTACGGACTTTTCTTTTCCTCTCTCTTTCTATCTGGCTGAGGTTCCTTCGCTCTCCAGTAACGAGAGGAGAAACACCCTCGCTACTTTTAATCGACCCGCGCTTTCTTCTGCTTATACATACCTAGCGAACGTACACCAGCCCCTCTGGTACCCCCCGCTTTCCAACCCTCCCCCCTTGGTTTGCCTCTCGTCGTCGTCGTCCTCCTCATCTCCATCCCGGTGCGCGCGGCCCGTGGTACCACCTTCGGGGCGCTCACCACCACCAACCACCCTCCTGGCCACCCTTACTCACCCTCACGACCACCACCACTGGGCTTCGGTGCTGCTGCTGCTGCTGCTACCACTACCCTTGCCTACTACTCTCTCTTGCTGCTTGCTACTCCTTCTCCGACTCAACGTCCTCCATGTCCTCACTCTTCTTCTTCTTCTTACTCCCCTCTCTTCATGCTCTCGTACTATAGCTCTTACTCGTGCTAATCGCTCCCTGTCTCTTTCCTCCACGCCTCAGCTTTTTCCTGTACCTACTACACCCCTTCCCTCCGCTTCCTCTCTTTCTACTCTACGTGAACGCACCCCCTTCCCCTGTTTCTTCAACCCCGCACCCACCGACCTCCCGCGTCCAACGCTTTGCCTCATCTTTACTACAGCACCCTATCTGACATATAGGTATAAGTAAGGGCGTTGTCTTCAGCTCGTGAACGGACTTGGACGATTTTACTGTACTTCTTATCTTTAGATTCACCGGGGTGCCCAAGAGAGTGGACAACCTGCATCAAATCCGACGATACAAAACTACTTTTTATCATTTCCCTTGGATATTTACGACTCAAGGGTCAGGAAGAGTTTTGCAAGTTGGTGAGAATATTTCTAAGTTTTTTTAAAAATACGTTGTGTAGTTTTATCGTCCACCAAGTGTTGGGGGTTTACCCTGCAGGCTTCAATTGATGTTGAAAAGTGCATTTTCTTCTCTGCATTGAATTTTTCGTTCCAGAAGATGGTAAGATTTTTAAACATATCTCCTCTCTGTACAAGTTTATTAAATCCCCTTTGGACATTTTACGATATCTATTTCCAACCGATTTGTACAGATTACAAATATTTGGGTAGATATATTTTCATAGCGAATGGATACATTTTTATGTTCAACCATTTTCGCATCTAATCAGAATTCGACTGAAGAGGAAAGACAAAAAAGACATCGTTGAGTTTCATCGACAAGCTAAATGCTGTCGATGAAGCTAGCGCATTGTCTATCCCGCTAAACACTCTCCGAGAATCCAAGGGAGATGCTGCAGTAAATTTGCAAAGACTTCAAGACTTTCTCAACGTTTCACACAGCAACTTTTTTCATAAGGAAAGAACACGAACAGAAAGAAGAACACGTCTGAAATTCATGATCAAACTGATTTATACAAATTGCAAATATTTTACCAAGTACATTTGTGTCGCTTAACATTGCTGAATTTGGCTGCGCTTTTCTTAATTATTTTCCGTCAAATCTGTTCTCTTGTCCCGATAAGGTTTTGCACTCTGCGAATCTAAATTGTACTCAATATAAAAGACAAAACAGACATTTACGTTGTCCCATCGATAGAATCTAGCATATTGTACGAATCCCGCCAAACACGATCCAAGACTGAAGAAAAGTACGACAGTAAGTTCGCAAAGATTTCAAGTTTAACTCGACGTTTCTCACAGTAACTTTTTTTAGAAAAGAAGATGAAGAAAAAAACTAAATTGTCTGCAAAACTTGGACAAATCTATTTGTACAAATTACAAATATTGAACTAGACACTTATCTTCATTCTTTATCCCTTATCTCTTATAGTGATAAAAGAACTTGCGCTTTGCAAATCAAAATTCGACTCTAGAAAAAGGACAAAACAGCCATCAGCATTGTCGCGTCGATTGAAGTGAGCACATAGTACAAATGCCACCAAACACCCTCCAAGCCCCAAGAAAGGTACTGCAGTAAATTCGCAAAAGATTTCAAGTTTTCCTCTCGTTTCTCACAGCAAGTCTTTTTTTTTTCAGAACAAGAAGAAGGAGAAGAAGACGAAGAAGTAGTTGTCCGAAGTACCTGGACAATTCGCATTTCTCGGTGCACACAATGCGCGATTCAACATACCACACGAGAGTGGTTAGGGTGGGGTAAATCGTCGGTGCGCGTACAGAGAGTGAACTTCTCAGGGGGGGAGGAGAGAACGGCGCGTTACCGATAGACAAAGAAGATTGAGTGCACCTGGCAGGAGAGCATGAGCGAACTATCTTAGCTTCTGGTTCTGGTGTTGGCTCGTTGGAAAAGGGGGAAGCGTGTATACTCGAATGTATATGCGCACCAAGTCGTTGGGTACTGCCTAACGCGAGAAGGTATAACCCACCTCTCTCTCAGCCTCTATATATACTATGCAGTATGTAAGGATAGTTTCGCGGTTTATGACCGATTACCCGGGCCGAGGTCGTAACGTAACTGCGAGCGCGTAACGCACGCGTATAGTAGTCCAACTACCTGCAGTCATGGCATAGCCAGGGAGCCCGAAGCTTCTGGTATATGTACTTGAACAACGTCTTGAGAATACGTAGAATTCACGTACGTAACGCGTCGAACCTCTCGCGCGCTGCAGTTGAAAAAATAAAAGAAAACAAGAGGAAAAAATCACACCCTCCTATGGAGAAAACGTCAAATTTCACGATGGCTCTCGTCTACGCTCTAGAAAATCTCTCAAGTACTCCCGGGACATGCCTTATCCTCTTTTGCAACGCGATTTATGATACGCCCGTGGATTAACAATTCAGGCGCTTTCTTTTTCACAAGGCAAGACGACGATTCGTGGAAATACGATTTACCGCATGCGGTGTTATTATTTCTGCGGCTCTAACCAACGTCGCACACGCTTTTACGCATCGCGAGTTGTTTCTAGCTGCGGATGCGTGAACGGGATTAAGTAGGAGTGATAAAAACGATCAACAGCTTTCAATTCTTGATCGTGGAGATCGATGCAGCGTGTCTTATACTCATTGTTTCCACGATTACTTACTTACAATCGAAAAATGTATCGATTCTAACTGCGGAAGGTTTAAGGCCCCTCTCCCGCCCCCCATTTTGCGGGGGGCTGCTGTTACTGCTGCTGCTGGTGATTCTGTCTCTTCTCTTCTCTCTGAACCTTTCACTTCGTGGTCCAGGGAGCACGTTGTGTGTTGGTGCACGACGACGTGGTTCCCACAAGTGTTTGCCCCCCACTTTCTCGCTTATTCTCGTACCCCTCGCCTTCTATTCCCTATCCTTCTCACCGTGTCCTACACTTTGCGTTTCTTGTATCTCCTTGCGCACTTTGGCCGCCAACAAATCTTCGCCCACTGTTCTTGAACGAGAATCCGCACTTTTTACTCAATGTCCTTCGACGCCCCCTTAATATCTTCGTCGTATTCTTCAAGTAGCAGCTGGCATCGTTATTATCGAACAATTGGATGATCGGATGTTTGCAGGTAGTAACAATCAAATTGTTAAAAATCCATGGGTAAATTACTGATCTATTGATTTAAGGTAGTGATGTCGATATTTCCTTTCCAAGAAAATTCAATAATTTTGATATTGATGGGTTTGTCTTAAATACAACAATTTAATATTCTGTAATGTTTAATAAATCACACGAGGCATTCATAAATTATAGGTAACCGATAAGTAGATGCCCTGTCAATTTTATGGGATTTGAATTGTCCTGCAAATGTCGGATCTGATCTAAAGTGCTAAAAACGCCCTTTTTTGATATTAACGAATGAATAACATAAAAATTACTGGGAGCTCCCTTAGCGTATGAAATATATGTGATGATGATGACCCCATGTCTTCTGAAGGGCTTTGGATGAGTGTTTTTGCAACAGGTTTTAGATAGTGACGTTTTAGATGCGGTTCTAAGTTATTCTAGTTGAAAAACGATACGTCCGGAGATTTTGAGAAAACGAGTGGACATAAAGTAAATCCACAATTATTTGGCTGTGTGTTATAAAAATGAATAATAATGAGAGACTTCGAATGCGTCCTTTTCCGACAAGTTTTAGATAGTGATGTTTTAAATGTAGCTCTAAGTTATTGTAGTTGAAAAACGACACATCCGCAGACTTTCAGAAGACGAGTGGACATAAAGGATATACATAATTATTTCGCTGTGTGTTATAAAAATGAGTAATTCTGAGGCCTTTTGCTCACTGTTCTTGAACGAGAATTCGCACTTTTTACTGAATAACCTTCGAAGCTCAATATATCCTCGTCCGTATTCTTCACTAGCAGTTTGCATCGTTATTATCGAAGAAATGGATCATCGGATGTTCGTAGGCGTTGGAAAATTTATAGGCAAAATTGGTTTCCTCTTTGAGTTCCCTCGGGGCACAAAGTTCCCACTGTAACATCAAGTCCTGAGGACAACGGAAAGGATGCATGAAGTTTCTTAGCGTATCCTCGCGGTTATACCGTTCGTTTGTGTAGTTTTTTAAAATGTATATATATATTTATACCATCAGCTCTGTCCTCATCTTTCTCTCGACGTTTTGTCGTGTCTCCCCGTCTCTGTCTCGGTTGGCTCTCCTGTCGGCGGTCGATCGTACGACTGGCACAGAAAAACCGGTGTAATTGGTAGGCACAACGCTTGCCGGGGCAACCCAAGCTGTGATTATTCGAGTAGAATTTCACGGAATGGAGCTAAATGGGTTTGAGGAACAAACAATTTGCGGGGAAAGGGCGCTCCTGATTGCTCATAAAACGTCGTGTAAGCACGAAGTGGCCATCGATGGATGCGGATGGATTCCCGATGCATGTGCCCCCATCTTGCTCACCTTTTTCTTCAGGGTTCTGGACTCTGTCAAATAGCTTTTCAAGGTCGAAATTGCAACCAAATTTTTGGATATTTACATCTGCTAATTTTATCATGAGGGCCTCTTAATTATTGTATCTAATTTTAGGAGATTTTTAAGCCGCTTTGATCAGTAGGACAATTACTTCTTTTTGAATACATGGTTTTTATATCAATCCCGTAAAGTTTCACGACAGTTCGTACCGTCCAATCCGCTACAAGAAGTTCTTCGTCCTAAGTTGGGTTTCAACAATGCTTTCGTCTGGAACTTTGCTGTGACTCTACGTCGTTACTTTATGAACTTACAGCTATTTTTACGCAATATCAAAAGTGGTACGGACTCTTCGGGGTCAACGGATTCGACAAAAAACTGAAAAAAAACTATTGCTAAGTTGATGAAGGGTTTGGAAGAATTATATTGTCAACAAGAAAAATGGGCAATATTTCCTTGTCAAATATAATGAGAATTTGTTAAGCCGATTGGTATAAAATAGTAACAGAATTTCGCCATATTCAAATAATTATGCAATATTTAATATATTTATTGTAATGTATATTATTATTATTATTTAAAATAAAAAGTGTTTTGAGTACGTTTTTATTTGAGTATTGCTCATTTTTGATGAATACAAATAATCAAATAGCCAGAATCAATATAATGGGATCAATTAAATTAAGAAAAGAAAATAAGAAGACAAGAAACTAGTGTTCTGTACGATCGTTTCACGGTTTAGTGATTTTTCAGAGAAAGTGTGTAAATTGCCATGGCTGTACTGGGCTTTAACTAAAAACAGTGAACATGGTAGTTTTTCAAAGTCATCAAAGTTACACAAGAGCAGCGAGTCACTAAAATCACTATTCAAGAAATGATGAATGAAAAATTATTCAATGAATTCCCTTAATTGAGTGACTATATTGATTTTCTACTTTTATTTTTATCGATAATTTAATTAAAGAAATCATCGTACAAGTAATCACGATAAATAATCCTTCAATCAATTCTCTCTATTGGATGATTTCATGCATTTCCAGTTCCATTTAATTTTTATTACAATATAAATTATCTCAATTACCTAGTTCAATCAATTCTCGGTAATACTATCAATTATTGTACTCTCTATCTTGATAAATAACGCAACATAAAACCTGGGGCGAATTTAATGATTGTCAGTATCATTAACGATTACTCCTGACTTTCAGATCGTCGCTGTATATCCACGGGGCGACTTCACCGTTGGAAATGGTCAGAAGAAGAAGAAACGTGTGTCTATGGGAAGGGCCGAAGTTCTTGGACTGGAACGAGCGAGAGCCCATCGAAGGCGGAAGAATAAGGAACGCGTACGTGGGAAAATAGTGGAAGAGGAAACGCGTTCTATCGATGCCCAAGAGCCTCTTCCCTAGAAGAAGACTTTGCAACATCGTCGGAAGCGCCGACAGAAAACCACCGTACTATGTACCACAGTAGTATTACACTCTGTACGTGGCCTTACGCGCGTTCAAATCGTTCTTCACGGTGCATCGATCGCCTCTTCAACCTCCGTTCCCGCAAAAATTTTTTGCCTTTCCTGTCCCCGCTGCAAAATCCTTACCGAATGACTAAAAAAAAAACAAAAAAATGCAGCAAACCTAAAAAATGATTTTATTTTATACATAGTTGATTCTGGTCTAACTTGCCACCGATCAAGTTCAATTGTAACTTCATTTATGTCGAAATGTTCACTTCGAAATCGTGTAATTATATCGCGATAATTAATTGTTTTGGGTGTGTCAATTTTTATTAAATTTACGACAACTATCGGGCAGTAGCCGATCCACTTCAGTTCTAAGTTTCAACCTGATACTCCTATCCGTTCCGAAGTTATAAGAGATTTATCGAATTTACGCATGTCTGTCTGTCCGTCTGTCTGTACCTTTCGAAAATACAATAACTTTTGAAAGAGACTGTGGATCTTAATGAAACTTGGTGTGTATGTTCTATGTATAAAATGTAGTTTTAGTATAGAAATTCAATCAAAAATCTGCACTCCTTCCGATACATCGCCTGAAATATGAGGCCACAAAAGTAGAAATATCATGTTTAGACTGCCAGCGGATTCCCGACTAGAAATTCAGCTATGGGGAATATCAGGGCCGGACCTGGTAACCGGATTCTAAATCCAAGGCCCCTGTCTGGCTACCTTATACGGCCCTGATTGGAAATGTAACGCTTTGGCACATCAGGGCCAGTTCAAGTTTACCACATAAGGACCTGATAAAAATAACCATTTAAGGGCCTGATAAATATAATCATAAATATATAAATACATATACTTATCTTTATATTAAATTAAAAAATTAATTATTAATTTCCGCGCATTATGCCGCAATATGAACAATAATATTCTATTAATATTACAAAAAAAAAAAAACAAGTCGTCTTCAGATACGGTTTTTCGTAACATCATTCAGGAAGTGATGCACGCGGGATTTGAACCTAAGACCTACGGGACCTACCTATTTACCTAACTACCTAACCGAGCACGCTAACCACTAGACCAAACCGACTATGTGGATATCTCGTGCAGTATTTCCATAATAGTTCAATTTACTATTTATTTAAATAATAGTTCAGTTTTTAACGTAACTAATTAGGAATTTGAATTTAAAATTTGTAAATTCAAAATGACGGGTTTAAAATTAAAAACATATTGAATGCGACATTTTGATTTTATAAATGATATTCTTAATTCCGCCAATATTTCGATCAGGTCTACCTTATCTATACCAGGTCTGAACCTGAATATGGAATACCTTGTCAGGTCTACCTTAATTTTTCCCGATCTGGCCCTGAATAAGATACACCTTATTAGGTTTACCTTAATATTTCCCGATCTGGCCCTGAATAAGATACACCTTATCAGGTCAACCTTCCCTTTGCCAGATCCGGTCCTATTAAGGTACATCTTATCAGGTCTACCTTATCTATGCCAGATCTGGACCTGAATAGGGAATACCTTATCAGGTCAACCTTCCCTATGCCAGGTCCGGTCCTAATAAGGTGCACCTTATCAGGGCAACCTTTCCAATGCCAGATCCGGTTCTAATAAGGTACACCTTATCAGGTCAAACTTATCCATGCCAGATCAGGCCCAAATGTGACGGCAGGGCTGCCCTACCAGATTTCTAGTCGGGTTTTTCAAAATCACTTTTCTCGACATTTCAGTCAATTTTAACCATGTTTACAAGAAAATCTAAATAAAAAAAAGTTTTACGAAACCAAAACTTCCTCTTTGAGGAAACCAAAACGCTAGGTCCTCCTCAAGCTTAAGGGGAAAAAATCCAGTGGTGCGAAAAGCGATATTTCCTTTCGTTATTTTTTTCGCTCTTTTCAGCCTCCCTCAGTTTTTGGAACAAAACTCTACGCGTTATTTCCCCGTAGTCCGTGAAGCGAATATCGTCGCGGGAGATTCGTTCATGCCAAAAGCCTCGTCCTCGTCGCGATTTCCCGGAGTGGAAGCAATTAGAGAGACAGGAGAGCCTCGATAGACTCCGCGGAAAGGACAGAGGATGAGGTAGGAGGTCCGAGTGCGAGTGCGAGTGAATAATATAAAAAAGAAAAAAAAAAAGAACGTAAGAAGAAAAAGGCGGCGACGACGATGCTGAGGAGGACGACGACGACGACGTCGGAGGAGGAGGAAACGTTTGTTTATTCGAGGGGAAACTCTGTAAATCCTACGTTCTCCAGATGAGACGACGATGTCAAGCCATGGAAATATGATGGCTATGGATTGAGAGAGAGATCGGGTCCCGGTCCTATGATCACTGTGGAAACATCACAGCGCGACAACGGGATCATTAACTCCTTCGCGGTTCGTGAATCAGCGCAGCTCTCTTCTGGCTCGAGGCTGTCGAGACTCGTAGCTCCATCTCTCTTCGTCTCTCTTCATCATCTTTCTTTCTCTCTCTCTTTTGCCGGGCTAAAACCGATCTCTCGCTCGATAGTCCGCTAGCCTCTCGTTCTGAATCATCGATCCATCTCGCAGTCGAGTTTTTTTGCCCGCTCACTGGTGTACTAGTAGGCACAAGTCGTGTTCTCTCCCCCACTTTGTTTATCCAAGCACCGTGTGAACTGCGGAGGCACGACTCGATTTTCTATTCCGCTCTCATTAGTTCACGCAATCTCGATTTTGTGATTCGTCCATAGATTATGATTTTAGTGAAGATCAAGTCGAAATTTTCAGAGTGTTATGAGAAAAGTTCATATTTGGGGTTGGGTTGAAAACAGTTCATTGATGGATATAAAAGAAAAAATAATTAAGTCAGTTGCTGATTGGTTTGAAACAAGTTGCATCCCAATGGGCACACTTGTCACAATGATGTCCTAAAGGTGTCTTTTGGACATCACATGTTACAATGATGTCCTAAAGACGTCTATAGGACATCATTGTAACAAGTGTGCCCATTGGGATGATAATAATTTGTTACATATATAATAATAATGTTACAATAGTCTTTAGATTGTTACAAATAAAGTTTAGTAGATATTGTTAAGTATTAGGTGGAGTTTCAAATAATCTTAAGATTATTTGACACACCATTTAATTACTTAATGTTAAGTATTAGGTGGAGTTTCAAATGATCTTAAGACTATTTGACACACCATTTAATTACTTAATGTTAAGTATTAGGTGGAGTTTCAAATAATCTTAAGACTATTTGACACACCATTTAATTACTTAATGATAAGTATTAGGTGGAGTTTCAAATGATCTTAAGACTATTTGACACACCATTTAATTACTTAATGTTAAGTATTAGGTGGAGTTTCAAATAATCTTAAGACTATTTGATACACCATTTAATTACTTAATGTTAAGTATTAGGTGGAGTTTCAAATAATCTTAAGACTATTTGACACACCATTTAATTACTTAATGTTAAGTATTAGGTGGAGTTTCAAATAATCTTAAGACTATTTGACACACCGTTTAATTACTTAATGTTAAGTATTAGGTGGAGTTTCAAATAATCTTAAGACTATTTGACACACCGTTTAATTACTTAATGTTAAGTATTAGGTGGAGTTTCAAATAATCTTAAGTCTATTTGACACACCATTTAATTACTTAATATCACAGGAGGCCTAAAAAATATGTATGACTTTCTACATCGCCGAAGTTTTTTTGACTACCAAGTGAAACATTCCCGGGGCAAAAAGATGGGAGTTATGCGTTTGGTGTCGACATGCAGATCTTACCTGGATTTTCAAAGTTACGTATATCCAATGGCGGCCAAGTTGTCTTGCGATTGAAATGTGGCTAAAGAAATCTACATCCGACGTTTATACGCGATAGTTTCTCGTGAGACAATCGAGTAGTGATGGATCAAATATTTATCTGCACCACATTTAAGGTGACAAGATTGAAGATTAATGAAATGAGTGCATTTATAGAACCGTTAATACGAGGTAACGAGGAGTTATTGAAAAGCCAATGATGTCCCAGATAAACATATAATGATTTTCCAAAAAATCATGTAAATATGCAGACGTCGGTGAACATTCACTTTATTCGCTGGATAAAAATCTGACCATCAGCTGAGAGAGAGTTGACCGCGAGTTTCCAAAGTAATTACTGAGAAAACTAAAAAAAATTACAACAGTTTATCATGTAAGAAATAATTTTACATACAAGAACAGAAATCATCCAAAGATCCATAAAATCCATATTCTCAATCAAAATATTTTTAGTAAACGCCACATAATTCGCTTTGATTGAATTGGTTGTTAATTCTCTCTCATATTAATATGAGAGAGAATTCCTGTTAGTTTGAATTGTAGGTTTATTTAGATTTACCTTAATTAAATTTTTTTATTCATATATTGCCTTTATCATTTCCTTATTTTCAGGGATCCAGAGAAGAATATATTTGCATTAATAATACTAATAATAATACCTTTTCTAGTAGCTAGCATGTGTATATATTTATGTCATGATTCAAAAACAAACTCTCGATAAGCAAAACATAATATTCATCGGAAAATAAATTTATAGGGCTAAAGAACCCAAATCGATGGTCCATTGGTAATTATAATTTTTCTTGAACGTTAATCATTTTTCAGGGTCAAAATCCCGAGCAGGAATTTTTAGCGTTACACCAGGTACTAATCAGGCCTGAAACGGGCGATGAGGAGGCCCTGACAGGGCCTTAGCAGCACCAGATTTCTACTCGGGATTCTACAAAAAATGGCACTTATAAAAAAATGTATTGTCAATACATTTTGCTTCCTCATAGAGGAAGCAAATACTTCATATTTTATACACGTCGCAATTTTTAAATAAAAATTCGAAATTTAATTGAAAATATACAATTTTTTAAATTGAAAAATTCGTGATTATCCTGAGGACCCCTTTACGGGCTCTAATTATTTTAAATTCCTCTACAAGACATTTCCTCATTACATATTTTTCTCAGCCTCTCTAATCAGGTATTTGATAAAAAATAAATAAAAATTTGAAATATAATTGCAAATATGCAATTGCTTCCTCATAGAGGAAGCTTTGTTTTCGTGAAAATTTTTTTTTCGAGATTTTCGTGTCAGTACACTCAGAATGGTCCAGAACGTCGAGAAAAGTGTTTAGAAAAAATGTCTCTATGATTGTGTGTGTGTGTGTTACACGCTGGAAAAATGTAAACCTTTATAACTCGGGAACGCCTCGAGCTATCAAGCTAATATTTACAACATAGGTAGAGCTGTCGATACTCATCATTCATACTAATTTTTGTTAAAATCCCCCCGATTGTTAAATTTTTACGCGGTTTTGAATTTTTCCAAAAATGTCTGTTAACGCGATAACTTTTTCAATTTTCGAGATATTGAGCTCAAAATTGGTATGAATGTGCGCTTTCATACACCGGTAACTTCTATTGAATTTGGTTAATATCGGTTGAACCGTTAAAATTTTATGATGTTTTGAATTTTTCAAAAAATTGACATTATCGCTCTATTGTAACTTTTGCAAAACTTAAGATAGCGAGCTCAAAATTTGTATATAAATGAAACAACATTCAGCCATTATATATGTATAATTTAGAGACGAACGGTATGAAATTTTTGATTTTATGGAATGTTGAATTATTTTTAAAAATATACATTATCACATTCACTTTCGGAAACGCTCTAATAATCACGAAATAACGTAATAACGAAATAGAAAAAGCGAATCCACAACATGTATATTTATCTAATTAAAACAACGATGCAAAGTAGAACCTTGCACATTGCTTCCTTATTATTTTTCGCGTTTTACAAAGCTTCCTCTATGTGGAAGCCAAAAGTTGAATAACATACTTCCTCATAGAGGTACACTGAGAGAAAAGCATATCGTTGATTTAATGACTTCACATGATAAAACGAATATAGAAAGGCTTGCAATGTTTTATGGTGGAAGCGATGATAATATGGTCCCATAAACGATACTTCCAAGGTTATTGAAAACAAACGTTCAAATCGTATATGCAACGAAACGGCATATTTGAAACTATTAGAATAGTTTTTGAAACTATTGTCATTTTGATGATTGCTACTATTATTATATTTGCTATAACCATAAAATAGAGACGCTCCGCCTGGGAATTATATTAATGGTTGATCCAACTCTTTTCTTATATTTGCTATAACCATAAAATATAGACGTTCCTTCAGGGAATTATAGTTTATAGCTAAATTATCGTCAGTCTAACTATATTTTTTTTTCTAATTTCCAGAATTTTCTCAAAATAATGAGGAAGCAATGTGCAAGGTTCTATTTAGCATCCTTGTTTTTTTTTACTAAGGTAGAAGTACCGGTTGTGGCCACTTTAAGAATTTTCCCATTTTCAAGTACTTGTGATTGGGACCAAATATCATAAAACTGTTTTGGATCTATACTTTTCATTTCTGAGAAGAATATAATTTCAGATTTCTAGCATTAAAATCTTCATATGTGTCGAGAAAACACTGGAAAATAGGAAAAAAGTAGGAGCATAGCCATTTCACCAGTTCTGGCCACCTATGCACCGGTTTTGGCCACAGTAATGTACCGGTTTTGGCCATGCTTAAAATTAGAATAACTTAATATTCATTGCACTTGAAACATTTTTTAAGGTGTGTTTAATAAATCAAAATCGTATTCTTATGAAAGCATCAAATTCCTCTACACGAAAATGTCTTTAAAGCACAGATGCCATCTGTGAACCTAACTAACCTTTTTTGACATTCGTCTCCTTCGTTTTGCACTTTTTCGTAGCAGCTTTCTTTGTCACAAATAGTCATACATTATATTAATGTTTTACTCTTTACACTTTTATTTTTATTTTTACCGGAGTTCTTTCCGAAAGTAGATTTTCGCATTGCATAATGATGGGAATCTTCAACATGAAAGGTGTTCCACCGCTTTACCTTCTTTTTTACTATACATTTCTAAGGATATATTTTTCTTAGCGTTTTTTCGTTTTTTTGTTTCTTCTTTACGAATTTATGAATTGATTGTGTAATAATTAACGCAAAATTAATGATTATATTATCATGGCCATATCCGGGGCAACATGCTTATTCCATGTACCAGTTATGGCCATCGTATTTTTGGGTGGGGGTCAAAATAGCGAATGACCAAAATGGCGAATGGCTAAAATAGCGAATTTCGAAATCAGGAACATCTGAATCTAGAATGGTGATCATTATGAAATTCGCTATTTCAGCTATTCGCCATTTTGATCATTCGCTATTTTGACCCCCAATCTTATTAAAATGCAATCAAAATAGCGAATGGTAAAAATAGCGAATGACTAAAATAGCGAATTTCATAATATTGGCGATTCTATATTTAGACGTTCCTTATTTTGAAATTCGCTATTTTAGCCATTCGCTATTTTGGTCATTCGCTATTTTGACCCCCACCTGTATTTTTTATAAATGTATAGCTTTATTTCAAACTTTTAGTACATCAACATTTGCAGTGATGACTCTTAAGATTGATATGTGCAAAGCTGCATGCAATTCGCCAACTATATAAACCGAATATGTATCTAGAGCTTTCGTCAAAATCTTGTCGAATTCCGTAAGGAGTTGAGAATTTGATGAATCAGCTGATGATACTTTAATTACTGACACAGTACTTTTTGTAATGGAGACGAACGGACGTCAAAATGACGATAAATGTTTCCAAAATACACAACGTTATGAAAAATTATGATTAAATACTGGTACGGAATTAAAATAGCCACGAAAAACGTATTTAAGTGTGGGGGTGGCCACAACCGGTACTTAATACCCTATTACTAAATCTACACGTATGGAAATGCATGAGTTGCGAAAAACAACCCCGTTTTATTTAATTCCGGGGAAAACTCGAGGTATCGTTTGGTCACTGCCCATACGCGTTCACCCTCGTCCAATAACGTTCCCGGACGTTTTCCCAACGCTACGAGTGCGGGAAAAAGAGCCAGAGGGATCTTTCTCTCGCTGACGACGTTGGCGTGAGATAGTGGTGGTACTAAGGGGGCGGGTTTGACCATGGACCCGTAGAAAATGGTGGAGCGCGACATGTACGGCACCGCGTGCAACGTGGAAAACGGGTGGGATAGATAAGGCCAGGAGAATTTCCGAGAACGCGAGAGAAAGAGAGGGAGAAAGCTTCGGGAGGGTGGAAAGAGGGCCAAAGAGGAGAGAGAGAGAGAAAAGTGAGGCGGGGGTTCGAAACGGCTACGAGAAGCGTGGTATGAGCGAGACAGGAGGAGGAAAGAGGCACGGAGGGTTGGTTGGAAAATGCGCGAGCGAGCTTTCTCTCCCTCATCCACTTCCTCTCGGGGGTGGCTCTGCCAGTGGTGGGAACTCTTGTATGCTGTATGTTCCGGGCGCGCGTTAAAGTCTCCGAAGATCTCTGAGGAAAACGTAACAGAAAATATGGCCTTAAAGAAAACGATTCGCTGTATTGCCATTAAATTACCACAATCTTTAAAATATCCTACTTACCACCGCAGTTAGGATAAACCGGTTCATACAAATCCGATTGGTACAAATAAACCGGTGTTTGATTCACGATCTCACAATTCTTGCGTGAAAAAAATAATATTTTTGGCATGAATTAACTTTATTCGGTGACGAAATAAATTCTGCATGTCGCTAAATAAATTCCGCATGTCGCTAAATAAATTCCGCATGTCGCTAAATAAATTCCGCATGTCGCTAAATAAATTCCGCATGACGACAAATAAATTCTGCCGAAGGCAAAAAAAATTCTGCTTGTCGCAAAATAAATTCCGCGTGTCGCTAAATGATTTCCACTTATCGCAAAATAAATTTCGGCAATTGAAAAAAAATTCGCTTCCCGCTAAATAAATTCCGCTTATCGCGAACTTAATTCCGCTAGCGACAAAAATAAAATTCATTTTACAATATCAATTATTAACACTAAATTTCTGTCATATTTCAAATTCAAGACTTCCATATTAGATGCAGCTTAGACGGATCTCCTTGACGCTCCTGTCTGACTGAAGCGTTGACCCGAATCACTGATGAACGATTTATTTGAAGTAGTTCAAAAAAATGCAACCCAAAGAGTACGTGAATATTTCATATATTCAATCTCCAACTGTATATTTCAATTGCAGAGTCTCTGCCGCTGGATCCTTTGAATAGTACGTATGCGAAGCGACGGTAAATCATGGCTGCACGTCTACAAATCTAAGAAGCGACTCCGCAGCTCGCACACGGTGAAGCGCGCCGCAGCGAGACTCTCGGACATTACGGAACAGATAGATCGAGAGCGATTAAGAAATCCGTGAGGGCCATTGTGCTGTTTCATCTGTCTGTGTTTGTTCTCCATCTCTTATTTCGTCTTATTTCACTCTCTGTACGTCTCACGTAGCCGGACGTTATGCAGCACGTGCACATGTGTGAGCATCGGAGAAGAAGAGCGCGCCGGAATATAGAGAGTGAGTTTCTCGTGGCCGCCCCGGGGTCGTGGCCTGCCCTCTCTGCAACATTGCTTGTCCGGTGCCTCTTCTTCTTCTTCTTCTTCTTCTTCTCCAGCACAATAATCTTCTACTCGCATACGTCTCGCGTGTGTGCTCTGGTATTCTTTGACGATCCACGAGAGGCGAAGAAATGGTGAGAAAGTGCATTGCCCTACGGACGTAGGGTTGATATATAGATTTATGTGAATGTGAATATTTATTTAGCGGCAGTTTTAAGTAAAAGTAAAAACAAGGATGCAAAGTAGAACCTTGCACATTGCTTCGTCAATTTTTTTCGCTTTTTACAAAGCTACCTCTGTGAGGAAGCAGTATGTTATTCAATTTTGGCTTCCTCTTAGAGGAAGCTTTGTGAGAAGCGAAAAATAATGAGGAAGCAATGTGCAAGGTTCAACTTTGCATCCTTTTTTAAATTAGATAAATAAACACGTTGTGAATTCGCTTTTTCTATTTCGTTATTCCGTTATTTCGTTATTATTAGAACGTTTTCGAAAGTAAATGTGATAACGTATATTATTAAAAATAATTCAACATTCCATAAAATCACAAATTTCATAACGTTTGTCACTAAATTATACATATATAATGGCTGAATATTGTTTCATTTATATACAAAATTTGAGCTCGCTATTTCAAGTTTTGCAAAAGTTACAATATAGCGATAATGTCAATTTTTTGAAAAATTCAAAATTCCATAAAATCTGAACGACTTTACCGATTCGAGCCAAATTCAATACCAAACAGCATTGAGCGCACCTACTCTTATAACCAACTATTCAGCAAATTAGACTAAATTTTACGAAAGTTAGAGCAACCACGTCCTTTTTTCAAAAAATTCATAACGGCATTAAATCGAAATTTTCGCACAGATTTTGTCGAAAATTGGTACAGTTGAAGAGGGTCTGCTGCTACACTAGTGTGCCAAATTTGAGCGCGATATACAAAACCGTTCTTGAGTTATCGGCGTTCGAATTTTCGGAGTTGTATACATACACACACACACATACATACATACGGACATTTTTTCTAGATCACTTTTCTGGACGTTTTGGACAATTCTAAGTGTCCTGACATAAAAATCTCGAAAAAAAAATTTTTCATGAAAACAAAGCTTCCTATATGAGGAAGCAAAAATAAGCGTTGAGGGGTTCTGATAGAGGGATTTATAATAATTGAGGCCCAGGAGATTTCTCGGGGGACTTAGGAAGGGAGAGAATGAACCTGTGGGGAACCTAAGGAAAAATTGCATATTTGCAATTATATTTCAAATTTTTATTAATTTTTTTATCAAATACCTGATAAGAGGCTGAGAAAAAAATGTAATGAGGAAATGTCTTGTAGAGGAACTTAAAATAATTAGGGCCCGTAAAGGGGCCCCAAGGATAATCACGAATTTTTTAATTTAAAAAATTGTATATTTGCAATTAAATTTCGAATGTTTATTTAAAAATTGCGACGAGTATAAAATATGAAGTATTTCCGTATATTTCTTAAATATCTCAGCTCCGACGCTGCGGAATCGAAATCCCTACGAAGGCCTGATTAAGGTAGTTCTGTCGTGAAGGCAATCCAAACTCATATGCATGAATTTTTGACATGTTGTAATTTAGCTATTCAATTTTACTTGCACAAAATCTTGAAGCCTTTTACCGAGTATTTGAATGAACAATTAAAACTTGAAAATCGATCTTTTTACACGGCGCTAACGGGAGAGCTGGAAAAATTGATCTTTAAATCGAAAATTAACATACTTGGATCAAAGATAGAGAAAAAATAAAAAGTACTACGGATTCGCAAATCATTCAGGAATTGATGGATCATGAAAAAAGGTGAAGTCTCCGGAATAATGTTTAATTGAACCAATGTCAAAGTGCACAATACCGTGCCAAATGAAATTTCCTAACCTAATTATCATAAAAATGAAGTCAAATCCGCACTAAACATATCAACTATTTACAAATAATCGTTTTAATTTGATTACGACAATTTCGAAGGATTCTCGATTATTTTTGATATTGTTATTGAGACAGTCAAAGTGATGCGTATGGTTATTTTTTAATGTCATATAGACTCTGAGATTTATGACTCTGGCGTACCGACAGAACTACCTTAAAGAGGCTGAGGAAAAAATGTAATGAGGAAATGTCTTGTAGAGGAACTTAAAATAATTAGGGCCCGTAAAGGGGCCCTCAGGATAATCACGAATTTTTTAATTAAAAAAATTGTATATTTGCAATTAAGTTTCGAATTTTTATTAAAAAATTGCGACGGGTATAAAATATGAAGTATTTCCGTATATTTCTTAAATATCTCAGCTCCGACGCTGCGGAATCGAAATCCCTACGAAGGCCTGATTAGAGAGGCTGAGAAAAAAATATAATGAGAAAATGTCTTGTAGAGGAACTTAAAATAATTAGGGCCCGTAGAGGGCCCCTCAGGACAATCACGAATTTTTTAATTTAAAAAATTGTATATTTTCAATTAAATTTCGAATTATTATTAAAAAATTGCGACGAGTATACAATATGAAGTATTTCCGTATATTTCTTAAATATCTCAGCTCCGACGCTCCGGAATCGAAATCCCTACGAAGGCCTGATTAGAGAGGCTGAGAAAAAAATGTAATGAGAAAATGTCTTGTAGAGGAACTTAAAATAATTAGGGCCCGTAGAGAGGCCCTCAGGACAATCACGAATTTTTTAATTTAAAAAATTGTATATTTTCAATTAAATTTCGAATTTTTATTAAAAAATTGCGACAAGTATAAAATATGAAGTATTTCCGTATATTTCTTAAATATCTCAGCTCCGACGCTGCGGTATCGAAATCCCTACGAAGGCCTGATTAAAGAGGCTGTGGAAAAAATGTAAATGTTTTGTAGAGGAACTTAAAATAATTAGGGCCCATAAAGGGGCCCTCAGGATAATCACGAACGTTTTAATTAAACGAATCTTAAAAAAAAAAAAAAAAAAAAATGACAGCTCCTTAGGGAGACTTAGAAAAAGGCCTAGGAGGGAGCAACTCAATCCTGAAGCTACTGAAAATGTTTTCACACATAATTTCCATAAGTACACGCGGTTCCACTCACTACTTACATTTTTCTTTTTTTTTTTCACTTAATGTGCTTCCTTAATATCTCTCACTCTTGGTAATTCCTTGAACGTCTTTTCTAGCCATCATCCTACAGTAATAATATTTATTCTTTATTTCAGTATCTTCAATCTCGGAAACGTCATCAACGGAGGGCGGGAAGGCGTAGAAAGGAGGTCCTGCGGAGCCACAGTCACGCGGTATCCAAGAATGGAAGGAACTGAGGAAAGAATGAAAGGAGTTTAAGAGAGGAGGAAAGCATCAGAGCCAAAACCACCGGCTTCTCAGCCGCACTTCTTACTCCTTCTCCTCCTCCTCCTCCTCTTCTTCCTTCCTCTGTTTCTCCTCCGCCGAAGAGAGCCCGAGATTACTCGCGACGGCGACAGCGTCGGCGAGCTCACTCGACCCTCAAAGCTCAAAGTTTAAACGAAAAGCAGTTAGCCAGTCACGTGTTGCGGTCACGGGCCGACTGCTCGCGCTCGTCGTGGCGTCGAGCGAAATTGAGCGGATTCGGGCAAAGCGAACGACCAACATGACGGAGATACTCACTGACGAGAAATCGCCTCTACATCGCCAGGAGTACACAGAATGATCCTTTGGCCAAAGCCTTCATTTGGAATATGCAACAACACATTTTTTTAAAAATGTCTTTCAAACCCAAATTTCACTGGCATTTTCGTAAATCGTGATCTATTTTATTTTCAAATGTCATGCTTGGACCTAAAATAATCATTTGTGTAATTAGGGGAAAGGAATTTATAAGGAATTAAATAACGACGTAAATTAATGTTTTCCATGGTTTTTATGTTGTCCCGTGGAAATGAATAAATATAAATATAAATATAAATATAAATATAAATATAAATATAAATATAAATATAAATATAAATATAAATATAAATATAAATATAAATATAAATATAAATATAAATATAAATATAAATATAAATATAAATATAAATATAAATATAAATATAAATATAAATATAAATATAAATATAAATATAAATATAAATATAAATATAAATATAAATATAAATATAAATATAAATATAAATATAAATATAAATATAAATATAAATATAAATATAAATATAAATATAAATATAAATATAAATATAAATATAAATATAAATATAAATATAAATATAAATATAAATATAAATATAAATATAAATATAAATATAAATATAAATATAAATATAAATATAAATATAAATATAAATATAAATATAAATATAAATATAAATATAAATATAAATATAAATATAAATATAAATATAAATATAAATATAAATATAAATATAAATATAAATATAAATATAAATATAAATATAAATATAAATATAAATATAAATATAAATATAAATATAAATATAAATATAAATATAAATATAAATATAAATATAAATATAAATATAAATATAAATATAAATATAAATATAAATATAAATGCAAATGTAAATATAGTGGTACCAAAAAACGTGAATTCAATTACTAGCAAGCATAGAGCAGAGATTCTTAGCCAAGCGCATTGTCATTGATATTAAGCCTCCCCCCGTCTTCTCTAATAACGCGTGAGGATGACAACGTAACCGAGAAGTACAGGTCTGGGATAAGAGTAGGAATTCGAGCGACGTTACTCTCGCGGGTGCATAGCGGCAGATATCTCGAAGGAAGGAAGCGCTATGGGTGGAGAAGAAGCAACATCAGGAGCATCAGAAACAGCAGCAGCAGCAGCACACGGAGTTCCTCTCCGCAGCATCAACGGGGCACCCCGGTGATTACGAGGCTGATTGGCCCGACGCGAGATGAGACGGCGGCGTCCGTCCTCGCGACCGCAGTTCTCGTGACGACGAGACCGACGACGAGAACTCGCGCGCGCGCTCAGCGGACAGGCCTTCGTAAAGAAGAAAGAAAGAAATCAACAGAACCAAGAAGAAGAAGAACAAGACGAAGAAGAAGTAGTAGTAGTAGCTTTTCTTTCATTATTCGTCGTACAGCTCCCCCCTCTTCTCCCCTTATCCACTGGGCACAGAAAAGAAAAGGAGAGGCGCGAGCGCGTACGATGGGCGAGGTCCGCGCCGACAATATAATACTGCAACCGGAATAACCGTACGCGAAAACGAATACGAAGGGGTAAGCCTCTCATGCTGCTCCTGCTGCTGCGCGCGGCCTCCACCAACGCGACGTTATATACTATACTACACTTCTACTATATAATTTTGCACGGCGCGCGGCAACGTGCATGCGGTCGCCCTCTCCACTCTTGATTCTGACGACTGTATGAAGCCGATTTTACGATTTTTCTCAGTTACGATGTAATGAGATTTTTCTTACATTTTTATTCTTTTTTGTTTTTATTAGCTGCGTGAAAAGCTCGACTTTTTGGGCCTCTGATCTTCTAACCGCACAAAACAATGCGTGAAAAATTCCAGCGATTTCGCATGTCCGGTTTTCAGGAGTGTTTTACGCACTAATTGTACAGTGGAAAAAAAATATGAAGCTGATTTCACGATTTTTTTTAGTGACGACGTAATGAGATTTTTCTTAATTTTTTTTTTTCTTCTGTTTTTTATTTTTTCTAGTTGTGTGAAAAGTTCAACTTTTCGGGCCTTTGACCTTCGAATCTCACAAAGACACTTTTTATAGCAACGTGCGTAAAAAATTCCTGCAAATTCGCATATCCTATTTTCAGGAGTGCTTTTCGCACTAATTGCACAGTGCTAATAGTATATTGTGCAACAAGGGCCGAAAGCTGGCGATTGCATCGAGTGTGAGGTTGCCGCCCGAGCGAAGCGAGGGCTGCAATCACACGAGTCGCAAACGCCAATTTTAGCCCGTGTTGCACACCATACTTTTTGTAACAAGTGCATGAATAGTGGTGCTTTGAATGGTAGTTTTGCGGGACGGACAGTGAAAAGTGAGGTTACCAACTTTCCACCCTAGGGTCGAAAGTGAAACAGCAGGGTCGAAAGTGAAAGAATCGCGAACTGCGCATGCGCCAACCTATCGTTTCAACACTGCTATGAAACTAGCCACTTTCGGCCCGCAAAACTGCCATGAAAAGCACCGCTGTTCATGCACGTGTTACAAAAACATCGTTTACACACCTCGTGAAATAAAATGTTGTACGATATTCATGCGAAAAACGTTTTCTTAACTCGTGTGATTGCAACTCTCGCCTTCGGCTCGTACTGCAAACTCGCACTCGTCAGAAAAAGTTTTTTCGCCCTCGTATCGTAATGTACTATTTTGTAAGAAGTGCATGAATAGTGGTGCTTTGAATGGTAGTTTTGCGGGACGAACAGTGAAAAGTGAGGTTACCAACTTTCCACCCTAGGGTCGAAAGTGAAGGAATCGCGAACTGCGCATGCGCCAACCTATCGTTTCAACACTCCTATGAAACTAGCCACTTTCGGCCCGCAAAACTGCCATGAAAAGCACCGCTGTTCATGCACGTGTTACAAAAAATATTATATTACACTACAAGGGCAGAAAGTTGAGATTCCTGCACTGCGCACAATGATGTCCGAGGCGTAGCCGAGGGCATCATGGAGTGGAGTTCAAGGCTCTCAAATTTCTGTCTGTGTAGTGTATACTATTTTTCTTTATACTTGGCCGAAAGTACGAAAAAAATTGCATTTTTGTATTGAAAGATATTGATGCCTGCCCCGACATTTGCGGCACGAGCGAAGCGAGTGTTGCTGGTCGGGGGCAGGCATCAAATCAAATACATCTGAATAGACACTACTTTTCTAAAAAAATATTAATTTGATTATGGAAGCCTAATTTTATTAGTATGTTTTCGAGTATATATCACTTACTGATTTATCTTAACTGTTAAACTTTAGCATACATCAATTGTAAATAAACTTTGAGGTTATGCAGGCAAGATGTATAAGTTACTACTCCCGTTGTATAGAGGGCACGTGTATATCTTGACCAACACATGAATGACATGTGTATAAACACAGTGAGCGACTGTTGACTTTCGGCCGTGTTGTGTGTGTGTGTGGGCCGGTCTCAGCGCACGAGTAATTTCTTTCGGCCCGCTGTCGCAGAGCGCATGCGCGTCTCAACCGAGACATAAAAGTTAGCCTTTCTGCCGTGATATCGCGGCAGGAGGGACGTACTTTCGGCATAGTATGAAGAAAAAATATTAAATTTTCTTTACCACTAATATATTTTAGACACCTGAATCAAATAATCATAGAAGAAACTGAACATTTGTTTGTCCTAACAAAAAATTTGTTTGAACAAAAATGTACGTCGATTTAGTGCATTCAAATTTTTTTTTTCAATTTAGTAGGGTAGAAGTACCGGTTGTGGCCACTTTAAGAATTTTCCCATTTTCAAGTATTTGTGATTGGGACCAAATATCATAAAACTGTTTTGAACCTATACTTTTCATATCTGAGAAGAATATAATTTCAGATTTCTAGCATTAAAATCTTCATATGTGTCGAGAAAACACTGGAAAATAGGAAAAAAGTAGGAGCATAGCCATTTCACCAGTTCTGGCCACCTATGCACCGGTTTTGGCCATGCTTAAAATTAGAATAACTTAATATTCATTGCACTTCAAACATTTTTTAACGTTTGTTTAATAAATCAAAATCGTATTCTTATGAAAGCATCCAATTCCTCTACACGAAAATGTCTTTAAAGCACAGATGCCATCTGTGAACCTAACTAACCTTTTTTGACATTCGTCTCCTTCGTTTTGCACTTTTTCGTAGCAGCTTTCTTTGTCACAAATAGTCATACATTATATTAATGTTTTACTCTTTACACTTTTATTTTTATTTTTACCAGAGTTCTTTCCGAAAGTACATTTTCGCATTGCATAATGATGGGAATCTTGAACACGAAAGGTGTTCCACCGCTTTACCTTCTTTTTTACTATACATTTCTAAGGATATATTTTTCTTAGCGTTTTTTTCGTTTTTTTGTTTCTTCTTTACAAATTTATGAATTGATTGTGTAATAATTAACGAAAAATTAATGATTATATTATCATGGCCATATCCGGGGCAACATGCTTATTCCATGTACCCGTTGTGGCCATCGTATTTTTTTATAAATGTATAGCTTTATTTCAAAGTTTTAGTACATCAGCATTTGCAGTGATGACTCTTAAGATTGATATGTGCAAAGCTGCATGCAATTCGCCAACTATATAACCCGAATATGTATCTAGAGCTTTCGTCAAAATCTTGTCGAATTCCGTAAGGAGTTGACAATTTGATAAATCAGCTCATGATACTTTAATTACTGACACAGTACTTTTTGTAATGGAGACGAACGGACGTCACAATGACGATAAATGTTTTCAAAATACACAACGTTATGAAAAATTATGATTAAATACAGGTACGGAATTAAAATAGCCACGAAAAACGTATTTGAGTGTGGAGGTGGCCACAAACGGTACTTCTACCCTATATGAATATCTAGAAAGTCACATTGTACCAATTCGACGTGAAAAATATGGATAAAGTTATTTGTACCATTAGAAATTTTAACCAAGCCAATTTTCCATATTAAATCATTTACAAATTGTAAATCGGACATCCATCTGGTATATAAGGCCGGAAAATTACGAGCAAATTACAAAAAGGATAGACGCGGTTGTTGAACAACGAGGAAAGTTGCGATTGCTCTTGTTTCTCGACGAGTTCGCTGCTCATCGGCTCTCGTTTCTCCAATTACCATTCGCTCGTTCGTTCCTCGACTGCCAACAACGACTTTTCTCGGAAGGCATACACACATCTGTGTACTTGAGGCTTTTCGCTCCACATTACTAGACCAGAGACTGGAGGTGTGCCTTCGCCGCTTACATGCAGTGTATATATCCTTCTTGTCAGTCGTGACGGCAATCTTCTTCCTTTTCTCTAATGCCACTGGCTAATACGGAAAGACACAAATATTAACTCACTTCCGCATATCCTTGTGAGTTTCTGCCTCTTCGCCGTACATCAAATTACTCGCAATTATGTGTTTCAAGATAATTTGGCTCATGCTTGGCCGAAGCGTGATCGTCTATTACTTCTCTTTCACCACCTCATTCTCTACAAGGGCTTTAAATGCTCCATTTCATGAATTTATGAGAGTTAAGGGGAAAAAAAAGAAAAGAAAAGATGACAGATGCATTTTTTGTTGCTAAATTTAAGGAAATATAACGCTAAATTCTAAGGAAAAACACGAAATTAATTTTTTTTGAAAATCAATTGAAAATTCTGTACTCTTAATCAAAAGTATTTATCCACAAATGTCCACAGAAACTTTTTGTTGATTTTACCAAATTATTTTTGTACAATCAGAGTACGAACATTTTAATTGTTAAAATTTAATTAATTCGAATAGTAATTTTTCAAACTTAAAATGACAAGAAAATTGGGCAATTATTATTATTATTTATTATACTCTTGCAGAAAATATGTGTACAAAGTTTATTAATTTATATCCTAGCAACATTGGGGGGGAAATATTTTGATAAAAATCTTTAAAAAATTCTTCGCATTTTGTTGTGTGATATAAAAAATCTCGGGATGAAAATTTTTCTAAAAACTTGCTAGGTGAGTGAATGTATGAAATTGTCTTGATTCGCGCCTGACAGGACGACAAAAGTCGTGAGCTCACGCGAGTTCGTCTCTTTGCCACGGTTGTCGACCGTCGTATCACAATTTCCTTTTCGTCCCCTTCAGTGTTACTTGTTCGCTTCTATTTTCACTCTTTTTTTTCCAGCCCAATGTCTCATAGCTCGGCTATTAAATGTCACAGAAAGAGCCTCACCGAAGTTGCTAAAACACTCGACGACTCGTGCAGAGAACTCCGGAGGCGCGTTCAGTGTTTACTGTATATCCCCATAGAGATTCTGTCCTCACGACAAACGGGGATCATCCGGCATAATGGAATCGCGATGATTACACGCATTAAGTCGCATGATATTGTGTACACTGCAGAATGCAGTAGGTGTCCATTTTTTTTTGCCTTTCCATCACCTCCCCTTCTCCCCATCGTGACATCGTAATAATTTCTCCATCCTTATAGCTTTATTTTCGAAAAATAAAAAAATGCCATATTAGTATACTTAACATTGGTACAAATAAAAAAAAAAAAATTCATATAATTTGGAAACGGTGAAGATATCAGGCTTAAATTTAGTACGCACATTCAACAGTTACTCTCCTTTGATCGTGGTAAATTTTATCGAAATTAGTTGTGATGTTCATTTTTTATCACCATTTTAATTTTGGTTTTAATTTAAAACAACGTGAATACGCTAACTCGAAGAAATTTCAAACTACCGATCTGAAAATTTTGCCACACTTTTAGTTATGGTCAAGATTGGTTAGTATTACATTTGGGCAAAATCGATAAAGCGATTCAAGAGTTGAATTTATTTCAAAATTTGGTAGTAAATTTTTCTGCAGAAAAAAATAATAATTAAAGTTCGCTGGTGTTAAGGTAGTATGAGCACAAACCTCACGATCAGAGAGAAAAGTGATTTTTTAATATGCTATAGAATAGGTTCAGAGGATGCTGTCTGTAAAATTTCAAACCATTTTACCGACCATTTACAATAATAGTTAATGTGCAAAATTGGGAAATTTAGTACATGTTATATACGGAAATTATCCTGATAATACTTTGAGACCGAAATAACCATTCTTCAAATTCAGACACCTCCGTAAATAAAAGCTCGAAATACCGAGAAAACTGCTACGAACATGTACGTCCCTTAAAAAATACATGTTACCGAATATTTCGAATAGATATCATCGATTAAATTGACGAGTTTTCGCGAACCGGCATCAAACTGCCGGAAAACAGTTGACTATAGCGTAGCCACGCGTTCCTTGATTGGCCAAATGGCAGCCGGCTGGACAATCTGAGTCAAATGACACTCTTACTTAGACTACTACCGTTTTATAAATATACACACCTTATCATCACACACACTTCATAATTTTTCTCTCTTTATATTGTGATTTTTAAAATAGTGAAATGTGTGATACTTCGCTTTTTCCCCATAAGAAAAAAAATGGACTTTCTATTGACTAGGTTCTCCGCTCATACTACCTTAAATTACTCACATTATTTTTCAAATTTCCCTAAGCTTTATTATTGATAATACACAGAAAGAAAAAAGTCGTTCTGGCTACCAATTCCAGCACATGCTGCGCCGCGTGTTAGTTACTGAAACTAAATCGGAATCGTAGTGTCAACTTTTTTCGATTGGTAGCAAAAATAGTACGTATAACCAACAAGTTGGTTCCTGCAACTATCACGGCTGCTATCCAATCCAAATGATTCGTTACGCCAACCAACCGGTGAGTTCAGGTTATGATCTCAGCTGGTCATTGTTACTATCGGTACTCTACGAACGAGGTTATAGTTTCTTTAACCGACCGAGTCATGGAGCCTAGAGGTAAGGAGTACGAACTCAGGCTGAAAAAACGTTCGCGAAACTGTGTAAAATTTTAGTGGACTGAGCACCACCCCGACTAGAAATCTGGTAGGGCAGCCCTGCCGTCACATTTGGGCCTGATCTGGCATGGATAAGTTTGACCTGATAAGGTGTACCTTATTAGAACCGGATCTGGCATTGGAAAGGTTGCCCTGATAAGGTGCACCTTATTAGGACCGGACCTGGCATAGGGAAGGTTGACCTGATAAGGTATTCCCTATTCAGGTCCAGATCTGGCATAGATAAGGTAGACCTGATAAGATGTACCTTAATAGGACCAGATCTGGCAAAAGGAAAGTTGACCTGATAAGGTGTATCTTATTCAGGGCCAGATTGGGAAATATTAAGGTAGACCTAATAAGGTGTATCTTATTCAGGGCCAGATCGGGAAAAATTAAGGTAGACCTGACAAGGTATTCCATATTCAGGTTCAGACCTGGCATAGATAAGGTAGACCTGATCGAAATATTGGCGGAATTAAGAATATCATTTATAAAATCAAAATGTCGCATTCAATATGTTTTTAATTTTAAATCCGTCATTTTGAATTTACAAATTTTAAGTTCAAATTCCTAATTAGTTACGTTAAAAACTGAACTATTATTTAAATAAATAGTAAATTGAACTATTATGGAAATACTGTACGAGATATCCACATAGTCGGTTTGGTCTAGTGGTTAGCGTGCTCGGTTAGGTAGTTAGGTAAATAGGTGGGTCCCGTAGGTCTTAGGTTCAAATCCCGCGTGCATCACTTCCCGAATGATGTTACGAAAAACCGTATCTGAAGACGACTTGTTTTTTTTTTTTTGTAATATTAATAGAATATTATTGTTCATATTGCGGCATAATGCGCGGAAATTAATAATTAATTTTTTAATTTAATATAAAGATAAGTATATGTATTTATATATCTATGATTATATTTATCAGGCCCTTAAATGGTTATTTTTATCAGGTCCTTATGTGGTAAACTTGAACTGGCCCTGATGTGCCAAAGCGTTACATTTCCAATCAGGGCCGTGTAAGGTAGCCAGACAGGGGCCTTGGATTTAGAATCCGGTTACCAGGTCCGGCCCTGATATTCCCCATAACTGAATTTCTAGTCGGGACTGAATATCAACGGGAACCGAGATGAAGTTAGCCCCCGATAGAAATGAAGCGAACGCACCCCAAAGTGACGCCATATTGGCGATGATATGAATGGCGGAAAATTAACAAAAATTGACGCACGACGCAATTACAACAATCTCTGATACAGGTTACTCGCAAAATGGGCGTTATTGAGCGGGAACAATGCGTCGTCGTCAAAAACCGCAGGGCTGCGTTCAACAACATGACCAATTCACTTCGGTCTCCGCCAACTTGTCGCTTACTTCACTTCGGTTCCCGCCAATTTGTCGTTCACTTCACTTCGATTCCCGCCAAAAGAATTTTCCACGGTTTGGCGAACGATTCTCAACCGCGATTTCCATACGAGTTCGTACTCCTTACCTCTAGGCTCCATGGACCGAGTAGTTGGCGCTATGCTAACTATTTCGATTGGTTGTCGGGACCGATAAATCAGTTTTGACAACTACTTTTTTCTTTCCGTGTAGATAATATAATCACGAAGCAATGTGCAAAATTCTACTTTTTCATTTTCAGTTACAGATACAATTGTTAGGCCGGATGAAACTTTCATCATGCTAATTCCCATGACTTAGCTACTCATAGTTCGATAATGTCAGTTTCCTTTTCAACGGTCGTCGGAAGCCATGGTATTGAGGGTTATACACGAGCAAGTGTACACACTAGCTTCACGAACAAGACTTTTTCCTCTGGGGAAGGCAAAGGAGCCGAGGAAAGAGGAAGGAAACGCCGCGAGGTCGAGGTGGATCGGTTTGACCTGACTCCCCGCCTCTTCCTGAAAGGTTGCCTCGCACGCGAGTAAACATCTCCGAGCTACGTGATCTCTTCTCTCTCTCAGACTCGTAACCATCGACTTTGGTATCACGACAGAGGCGCCACTAAATGTGGTGAGATATACGATCCTTTGGACAACTTGAGGAAAACCATCTCTTTCAGTTTTTCCATCCAACTGTTATGCATTTTATTCCACCTTTCTGATTCCGCTGAGTTCCGTGAAAAAAAAAATCTGTCGCCGCGAAAAAGTCTTGTTTCAGCAATGATCATATAAACTGCTAAATCTTAGATGTATTTTTGCCAGATTTGGGATACATAACGGGAATTCGATACCAAGAGTTACAAAGTGTTTATAATTTTTTTAAACATTGTTTAGATCGTCTCAAACATTCTCAAATTATTTCAGAATTTTAACACACGTAGTTTGCACAATATTTAATACCGATTATTATTTTCGTTTTTTTTTCACTTCGATATATATTCAAAATGTACTATAGGCGTACTGAGGAATACTCAATAAAAAATATGTACGGTCAATTTGTAGTGCAACTTCCAAGAAAGAAAATGAGCCGCCCTACATTAATATCGATATTGAATAACACATTATTCTTGGAAAAAGCTCAGCAAAAACGTTCTCATAAATTATAGTTAATTAGTAAATGTTTTTACAAATCCATCACTCACAATGTTTCTCTGGGTTAAGGACAAATGCTGTTACACAAATCACCTTCCATTAACATCCATTACTGCACAGTACTTTACAGAAACGCTTACAAAAAATTCAGCACTAATATGACAAGTGCGAAACGATTCGAACTTCTTAGCCATCAAACGAATCTTTGGAATGCAACGTTCAAATTACCAGGATTATCTGTACCAAAACTAAGAAAAAATCGATATTTCTAAATCGAAAAGAATCTCAATTACAGACGAAATAATCTATCCTCTTAGTTTTCCATTTGCCAATTGTATCATTATAAATTCAGCCAATAAAAACGATTGCAATGAAAAAGTACCATATCTAAGAACACTCGAAAATCTACCGAGCAGTTAATCCATAATTTATTTTATTTATTTTATTTATTTTATTTATTTTATTTATTTTATTTATTTTATTTATTTTATTTATTTTATTTATTTTATTTATTTTATTTATTTTATTTATTTTATTTATTTTATTTATTTTATTTATTTTATTATAAACATATAAAAATATTACATAATGCATTATAACAAATTACAAATCGATCCTAAAGTAAACATTGAGGAAAATTTTACGAGAAATCAATTATATTTATGTATAGATTTAAGGAGGTTGGAGCGCTCCACATTAGTCAAATCAGTGCTAAATTTTAAAAAGCGTTTCTACAATTTCAGACGGTTTAATAATCTGTTCCAAGGTGTTAATTACGTAGCAGCATCAGTTCTTGATATTCAAATATATTCACAGCTGTGATATCAACAGTAAATCGATAAATATCTGCAAATTTCCGATGTTATGTTTTTTCATCCAGTTTTTTAAAAGGGTAAACCGTAATATCAGTCCAATTATGACGACCAATAGCTCATTTTGTTTACTAAAAGATATTCTATCGATGGGCCGTCTATTTTTTAAAATCGTATTAGTAGTTCAAAAGATACAACCGTTTGTTTATCCTATCATAACCTAACATCGAGTATACAAATGGCTGTAACTTTTGAACGCCTGATACTATAGAAAGCCCGGACGGTCAATCGATTAAGGATCTTCCACTGATCAAAATGAGCTATGTTTCGTCATAATCGGACTAATATTACGGTTTACCCTTTTACAAAACTGCATGAAAAAACATGACATCGGAAATTTGGAGATATGGATCGATTTACTGTTCATATGACAGCTGTGAATGTATTTGAATATCAAACACTAATGCTGCTATGTGATCAACACCTTGGAACAAATTATTAAACCATCAGAAATTGTAGAAACGCTTTTAAAAATTTAGCACTGATTTGACTAGTGTGGAGTTCTTCAACCTCCTTAAGGTAGTTATAACGCGAAGGCAAACACGTTAGATACATCCGAATTCTTTATATCTTGTAGTCTGAGTATTCATCTTTTATTTGTGAGGAATTACGAGATACGTTACCGGATATCTAATTAAGTAAATAACTTTTTAAAACATAGTTTTATACATGGCGTTATATGGAGAAATATAAAAAATTGACTTTTGAACAGAGAAAAAAGCATCTCAGAAATGAAATATAAAACATCTAAACAGCTCTACGTTTTCGTTAGATCTTAAAGTAACCGATGCGACCATAAAAAGTAGTAGTCACCGGACATTTCAGCGAGTTATTGTAAGTTAATTGCAAGAAATTGCGTTGTGCAAAAACAATCTCTACCAGCTGTTCAAGATGGCGCCAAAGTTTGGCAACGTTGCACATCAGCTATATACGCGACAGTTACCATCGATCGGTATATACTCGTAGTGTTCTGCAATGAAAATGGATGAAAATGATCGCTCGCATCCTAAATTCGACGTAATTAACTGAAATCGAACTTTTTAACCTATCGATACTCTTGAATTTTTCATTTGTCGATCAAATTTGATTTGCGTCGATTCTTCACTGTATCTGGCTTTTTTGTTGCTTGAATGTTGTCGAACCACGTTTTTTTTTTACGCCTAATGAATTGACCGTTTTTTTTCCGCGATCCGCTCTAACGTCGTGTCTTTCTTTTGGAGAATTCGACATGACAGAGCAGATTCGCCAAACAAACTTCGCAAACCTAACCTCGTTTCATGTCGGTAACGTACGATGCCGGTCGAACAGTCGCTCGATATTGCGGTGTTGCCACGATGTGTCGTGTGCTTACAGAGCCAATGGCGGACGAGTCAAGACATAAGTCAAATTAGTTTTAATAACATTATTAAATTAATTACGCACGTGAAAATAATTTCGTAATATGATTGAATGAAACTTTTATATTTTAGAATTTAATTGCGGAATATGCAGAAAGAATGAATAATTTTATTCTTCGATGACGATAGTTGCTAGTATCTATGACTCCGGCGTACTGACATAGCTACCTTAAGGCGCGCAAAAACAGAAATGGGATAAATAAAAAAAAGCTAACACCAATTTTCCGAGTGTAAATGTGTGATAATAGTTGATGCTTTGGAAAAGCCATATCCCGTGATTTCCTCTGTTGCATAGCTAAACTGCATTCTCACTTGAGTGCCACGCCACTCGTCGTTGTCCTGGCCTCTTTGCCCTCGACCACGCGAGCGAACAAGCATGCGGCACTATTAGCTTCCCCTCTAGCACGGCGAGTTTGCTGTACTATATATATATATACATATAGAGCCCAAGCAGTGCACAACGCGTTCTTCCTCGCTCTCGTTTCCTCACACTGCCGCTACGCGCCGCCTGCCGTCTCTGTTATTCCGAGTGCACGACGCGCGGGCCAGGGCACAACATTGGCCGCGCGCGCGTCGTACCTGCTACTAAAGATCCGAACATAAACAGACAGGTAGACGTACGCGAGAGAGGCGCAGTGCCCTAATTGTCGCCTTCCTCTCGCGAGCCTCTGCACCGGCTCTAGTGTATATAATACATATATATATATGCACACACTGTGCTGATCTTCTTCGTCGTCGTCGTCCTCGCTGGTTAGGCATGCCAGACATGAACCCTCACTCGGTAGGTACTATTCATCCTTGTTTTGTTCTCTCTCTTTCTCTCATTCTACTCGATCTGTTCACTTGTGTATTTGCACTCGTTCTATTCTCCTTGTGCTTTGTGTGTATATTGTATGTGTATAGTAGTGTAGTAGTGCCAACTCCCTCTCACCCACACGTACCAACTGTATTATTAGAGTAAACTAAAGTACAAACTTTCCAAGACTACGCGAGGGATAGATGCCAGTGCTGAATACACACGTACGTACGTAATACATGTTAAGTTTCTTCAGGTTCACTGGCGGCTATGTCGGAAATACGGTTCCTACTCGCTCGGACTTGAAGCACCTATACACGATCGATTTTCGAGTCACGATGACTCTGGTTCAACTATGGAGACTCGTACCGAGACTACCACCTCTTCCTCCCCCCCAAACGATCTGGAGGATCGCATGATCGATCGTTCACAGCCAACCGAGTGATCTCGGACTGTGATGTTCTCATGCACCTCGTACATCCTACAAAGAGTCTCATGAGACAAGGGTAATGGCAGGATCGTTTGTCGCCTTGATGTACCTTTGCGTTTCCTCTGGTTTTTATCTAGAGAGGTTAGGGATTTATTTTCCTTTTTTTCATTTCTCGTCAATAAATGGGGAGGCCCTGAAATAAGTGTATTTTTTTTTTTCGTGCCAAGGTAAGTGTGTATTTTATCTTAATATTTTTTGTAATTGTAACTATTTTTCAATTTTCTGTTTTTTTAAGCTTGAAAAATAAAAGTATAAAAATGAAATAAACAGTAAGTATTGTCTTCAAAATTGCAATGAGATGAATCTAAATCGGGCAAAATAAAATGATAAAGAAGGAAAAATCTCATCTTGTACCAATTTCGAAATTTTTACCCTAATAAAAAATTTAATAGCATATCCCACAAAATTCTTTCTGAAACTCACTTTCACTAAACATTACATAACGAAAAAAAAGTCCGTCCAAACAAACGTGATGCTATATACCAAAATTCAGTTGAAGATACTCAGCCAAGAGTCTAAAGTAAAAAAGGATAATGGCAACCGGTACAAAAATGTCTGATTTAAGATGTTCCTTATTGTTCCAGTTCGTTTTTACACAAGATTGGGGGCACTTGGAGACTCGATGGGTCGGTTATATATATATACACAGTATACATATATATAATCGATGAGCGAGTAAGATCAGACGTCCCTCCGGTTGCTCTTCCTGCCGATTGACCGCAGAGCAGCTCCCAGAGAGATCGATATTGAAACGTTGAAATGGAATCACGCCGCGTCGGCTTCTTCTTCTTCTTCAGGGACGGTTGATCCATCAGCGGGGAGAAGAGAGAAGAGGATCTCGCGATCCATCACCGCGAAGGAATCGCGCACACGCTTACTCCGTACGTGCTGCCTCAACGCAAGAGCCCACCACGTTTTATGTTCATCTCTCTCTTTCTCTATAGTATATATGTATCTCAGTAGTGTATTTACCGCTGCGGCGTACGCGCCTCCGCATGTACGTCGGTCATTTCTCTTTCTCTTTCTCTTTCTCTTAAGACTCTAAGTCGTGGAATCATTGGCGCTGGATGTTCCCGTCTTTGTTGATCGCGCGTGGTCACGTACCGATATACCACGCGTGCAGTCACGTATCGATATCGATACGCGCTGTGTCTCCTCTCTCGCAGTGAGTTCTGGATGGAATTGTCTGCGCGGACTCGGCGCAGGTGCAACTTGTGGCACGATATGCGCGTTTGCCTTCCTTGAGAAAGAAATTCTTCTGACTTCTTGTACTCCTGTATTTGCTAATCGAACCTTTCACGCTTCGACTATCACTCTTTTCTCTTCTACGTCTCTTCGTCTTTGACGTTTCTAAAACAGGACTGTAGGGAAAGGACTATACAGTCCAAGCTCTCACTATTTTACTAGTTGGGGGTTGGCAACGTTCTTATGTTTCAAGTGTTCTTACTTTGAGGTTTATAGCGTTTTCAACTGGTTACACTGGAGCATTCTGCGTGTACACTAATTGTCTGTGAAATGTACTGAATTGAATCATTATTGAATTTTGAGGTTACCGTATTAACTCGCCAAGTACTGAGTCTCAATTTTTCTTCACAATTAATTTACTCGATAATAAGAAAAATGATTTTTTTTTAGGTTATATATTTTTATTGTCACAAGCAATATTTCTTTCCTAAGTTTATAATCGCAGGATCCCTATATACATAAATAATTAACAACATACTTATACGTGTATGTTTTTAGTTTATTTCAAAACTTTTTGAATACATCGGATGTGACTGACTTAAACTTGTCTTAAGTTTTTCACACACTATGTTTTCTTGGGAAATTCGATATACTACACAAAGTTTACACTAATTGTGTGTTATCAATTCACTTTTCAGACTCCATGTTTAACTGGCTAAAGTAGTGCAGAATTATGTGAGAACATAACTTATAAAAAAAGAAATTTGTAAGTATACACTTTTTCCGAGAGTTTGTGGAGATGTATCGTTCGGTATACACCAAGTGTATACTAATGGTGGGATATGAATTACACTTTCCAGGCACCGTGTTTTACTGGCGCTGCCAGTAACTGACTAACTACTGATAATAAAAAGAAACATAACCTACATTCGCTCTTTTAAATCGCAGTCGGTGCTGCGCATTTATGTTGCCAGAGACTGAGTCAAACAGAGAAAGTTATTTGGTTATACACACACATGAAATATAGTAAACACACGAAACGAAATCGACATCAGATTCTGCTTCTCACAACAATGGGACTCGAAGTGAGCATCATCAATGATTTAGCATCTACCGAACCGCATGAGTACAAAATTGAAAAGTGGCAAAAAAGAAGCGAGCGGAAAGTTAAATTGTGGAAATTATCAAAATATGGGGAGCTAAATTGTGAGAGCTTGGACTGTAATATATTCCATGGGTAATGCATGGGTATGAAGCTGCCGGCCAATCGAGCTACCGACGCGCCCTCTGCACACTCTATCGGAACTCTTATTCGTTATATCATATCATCCCGTCCAGATATGCATTTACTTGCGGTGGCTGGCTCGGCGGTCGCAGCGAATCTTCTTCGTTCAATTTGCCATGTTACAGGGGATATATATATAAAGAGTAGTGGTAATCCTCGTGAGCTACCAGCGGGAGCATCTCCTCCACCTTCTCGTTTTCTTCTTGTACTTCTCTGCTCTTGTTCCACTTTTTTTTTCTTTCGTTGTCTCTCTTTTTTTCCATATATATTTCTGGCTCGTGAGAAAAGCCATTCTGCTTTCAGGCACGTGCATTTCTGCAACTCGCCGCGACTCCCACTCTGCAGCATCGATTGGACTCTCAAGGTCACCACACATCGACACACGGATGACGAAGTCAATCGCTTCAGTGGGCTCAAAAGAATTGATAACGATCCGTGTGGCTTCCGGAAACCGGTGTTTCTCATACGTGTCGCCCTCGCTTGTTCTACTATGCACTTGCGTTAAGCAGTTCGAAGTAAAACACTCAAACCGTGTGCTGCGTGTCGTCGCAACCAACTCACTTCTCCTCGTTTCTCAATGTGTCTCACCGTTTCACGGATATTCCTTTTTTTCTTGTGAGAACATAAGGCCGTACGTAAGTCATTTACTATTTTTTTTCTTGTTAGAAATTTTATTATATTTTGCCAACTTGTAGTGATATTTGCAACTATTTTCTGTGATTTACAGATTATTTTTTCTACAAATGCAGGAGCAGAATTTTTTTTAAATGTTTATATCTGGGAAGAAAAATACAAGGTAAATAATTTATTTTCTTCATGTTTTGATGAAAGCCATATTTTGACTTTTATTTCAAGTAAATTTTTTTTTTCGAGGGAAATAATAAATTTTTGTACACCGAGAGAAAAGATTTCATTCACAAAGAAATGGGTGGATTGATTTTTTTTTTCATTGATTTCATCGAAATATTTCTTTGATTTCAATGAAATAGTCCATTTGAATTTCAAAGAGAACATTTAATTGCCTGTAAATAAAGATTTTCTTAGTGAGCATATAATAAAAAAGAGTTTTAAAGAAACGTTTTCATTGGTTCAAATAAACGTTTTCATTGATCTCTCTCTTGAACCTAACCTCACTTTTTTGTTTTCCGGTTCTCCCGAACGGCTTGGAGTTTCGAGGAGCCAAAAGCTTAGCCTATTCCTGCCGTACTTTCTTACATACTCACAAAATTTAAGTTTTATCTGCCGCGTACTTCAGGAAAAAATAGGTTTCGAAATTTTGAGCTGGTAAGAAGAAGGTTTCATTGAATCAGAGACGATATCTTTGAAATCAATGAAAAAGATTCATTGGTTTCAAGAAATGTTTCTTCGAAACAATGTCACTACTTTTCATTGAGTTGGAGATCATTCAAACAAAAGATAGTATTGAAATTCAAGTATTTCATTTCATTGGCAAAGATTTCCGTGAATCAATGAAACTTTTTCTCTCGGTGTACAAGTCTGTAATATTTGTTTTGATTTAAAAGCGCATAACATAAGAATTTTCTAAACCCAGTATATTTTTCATTTTTATAATAACAAGGGAGAGAGAAACGGAAGAAAAGATTATTCCTCATACTCCGAAAGGTTGGCCGCCCTCGAACGTTCCTCTTCCTTTGCCGTGATGCGAAAGAGAAGAATATCTTGGTCAAGACCCACCGCGTTACCTCCGAGCTGAATATACCCAAGGAATCCTTTCCTCGTCCTCCGACTCTCGCATCTTCCACATGTCCATTTTCTTTTTCTTCTTTCACTCGACCCGGACACACCTCGCGTGGTGTTACGTTACGCTAGGCGGAGGATCCTTCGAAGATCCTCTTCTCCATCCCCGGCTCATCCTCTCACTCTTCCATTTATTCTTCCTCTTTAAAAGATGCAAAAGTTTTGGAAGTTTGACGGACGTGTTTATGAGGAGTTTACAGAATCTCCGTAGAGCAATGATGATCGTTTTGTATTTCAGAGTCCAGAAGCAGCGAATCTTCCACGAGCCGTAATATTCTTAGCGTCGAGAGGTAGCAGAGGAGGAGGTGCGGGAGGAGGAGGAGGAGGAAGAGGGAGGAAGAGGAGGAGGATACTAGCATTCGTGAGCGAGCGAACGAACGACGAGTGAGCAAAGCATTTCCAAGGAGCTTGAGGAGAGTTGCACTTAAAAGGGTCAGCGTGGGACCACTGGCCGAGAACGAAGGAAGGAACGAAGCGTCGGACGCCCTGACGCGTGACGAGGCCTACTCGGCCTCACTCTCTCTTTCTTCTTTCTCTTTCTCTTTCTCTTTCTCTCTTTGCACATTACCTCCGCTACTCGCGGTAGGAGTCATGGGTTCAGCTACTAAGATTCTCTTCTTCTATTCAGCTATTTATTCTAGTAGTCGTATGTAGAATGAGCGAAACGTTTGTGGATATATTCTGCAAAAATGGAGTGTCTGGACACTTAACTTTATAAGCCCTTTTCATTTGAATTATCTGATAGATTCAATTCGGAAGTTTCATTGAGTAGGTTTTAGGGTATCAGATGATGTCATGAAAAATGTATATTCTTTTGAACCCTGAAACCAAGTTTTGTTTTCTATAATTGTAAATTAATTAATTTACAATTTACTTTTTTTTTAAATAAGCACCAAGATTAATATTGAACATATGTGAGGGAACATTACGCTTTTTATTTGAAATAATTTTGCCAAGCAGTTCTTGAAATTTATGCAATACAAGTTATTTCTTATTGTCGTAAATTAAAAATAATTTTGCAACACTTGAATGGCTCTGTCGGATCTAATGAAATTTGCCACAATAGTCAGGTAGTATCCGCTTCACTTCCATACAAAGTTTTAGTGGAATACATCAAGGCGTTCGCGAAAAAAATGTTCGCAAAGCAGTTCATGTCGAATTTTCAGTTGTTTTGTTTTATTTAAGGCACACATGCGATGAACACGAGGAATCTCGTCCCGATCGTGAGCCAAGGATCGCGGATTCCCGGGGCTGCTTCTTCCCATGTGGGCGTTCTTCGCGCACGACCTCCGCGAAACGATCTGGAGGGGGTCATCGGATCAACGATCGTAGTTATAGCAATTATTAATCGCGTTCCCTTCGATCCGGGCTGCCAAGCCTGCACATCCTCCTTCTTCTGTTCGATAGCCCGCGATGCGGCCGGTTCACTCTCGCGTTCCTCTTTTCTCGTGGCCTCTTCTTCAACTTCTTCTCTGCTCGATGATGCACGGCCCTCGGACTCTTCGATCGAAACTGTAACGATCCCGAACTCGAGCTCTCTGTTTCTCTGGTAATCTCGAGTGACCTGCGACCCTCACTCTAGACGAGAGCCTCGTCTGCTCTCTACGAATTTAACTACTTGATCATTCATTCGCATCAAGACGATGTTGCATAGCGATGAGGCAAAACGGACAAGGTGTCGGCGCTCGTTTAGCTTCTTAATTATTCCTGGAATAATTACACCGGGGATTCCCCGAGTGACCGAGCGTTTTTGTAATTGCTGAGCGCTAATTATTTTACTTATGATTCATAGATCCTTCATGCAGGGTCTTTGCGGTCTTTGAAAAAATTTAAATCACTAGTAATAGAAATGATAAAAAGACAAAGTTGGAAAAAAGTGCTGGATATAAAACTGAGAGTCTATTGAAAGAAATGATGTTTCAATCAAGTTCTGCACGAACTTGTTGCGTGCAACGTTGTCCATTATTTTTTTTAGATGATCGTTTATTACATGATCGATTTAATAGTTGTTATTGTTGCAACGATTATCTACATAATTTTATTAAAATATTTTGACATTTTTTTAACGACTGTCAAATATAATTTAGATAGATTATCATGGAAATAAAAATTTAATAAATGGGTTAATATCGTGATCGATATTAGGATCTACGATCCTTGTACGAATGATCTATAATGGATCTATGATCCTCCATGTAAGGACCTGTGCATCTGTTATTTAAAAAAAAAATCGTACCATCAATGAAAGTAACTGTGCTAAATGATAAAAATCCTCGAAATAGGTGTCGAGTCTAAAGCTTACAGTCCATTATCATGAATGATCTTTCAAAGCAAGTGCAGTACAAGCTTGCCGCGTGGCTCTGGTTTAGGAGAATCTTGGTCCCTTATCAAATTCCAATTTCACGAAACACCCCCGTTTTCCCTCGGTTGCAGAGTACGATAGTAGAGAGCGGAGGGTGCTCTTCGCGAGTAGAGAAAACAGGGAGCGGGCCGGGAGGGAGCCGAGAGTCGAGCAAGAGCGGGGAGAGCTTCGATTTAGTGCGGTGAACCGAAGCAACAGGTGCGAGAGTCAGCCCTGACATAAAACTACCTTATAAAAGCTCACGTATAAAATGTATAGCCAGTCGGGACAAATAACTCGCTTGGAGGGAAGTCGAGTGAGAAAAAAAAACATATATATATATATTTATACATATACATAAGGACATATAAATACACTAGAGTATAGAAACTTATAGTGGAAGCGACTGAACGCTTTTGCACTTGTCTGTACGGCTCTCCACAAGCACGCCAGTTTATTATATATGTACTTTCATATATATATGTATATTTCACGGCATATATATACTGTAAATTTATATATACATATATACATACCGTAGCCGTATTACAGCGCGTATATTTATTTCGTATGCGTGACTCGGAGATACGAAGGTCCCGATAACGCGCACGATTCGAGAATCGCTTTCAAGACCTCTTTCAGCTCTCTTTATGTATTTTTCTTTCATTGCTTACAGGACAGAGAGAGGAAGATGCTGCGACCAGCAAAGTGCGCCTGAGAGGGCATACTCAACGCGTGAAACTCACATCGAGAAACGCACCTCGGATGAAAGCAGAGGAAAAAAAAAGAAAGGATGAATAATAAACTCGATGTTCTCGTGTTTCACTTCATTAAGTTACTTAAATTATTAACTCACAGGGGTCGAATCAACAAATTTTGATTTTCTGTGTGACACACTTTTTTCTCAGTGGACTTATAAATTGTAGTAAAAATGTGTAAATTGGCAACTGGAATGAAGAATTTTTCTGTTGTGGCAGGACCGATTTGAACAACAGGTGTTTTTGTAAGACATTTTTATATTTTTTGGAAATTTCAAATTTTACTAGTTCGAATGTCACATTATTTTTTATTTTTATTCATTTCTCATTGGTAGGCGGCATATTGTGGAAGTCAGAGGTACTCAGTCTAAGCCATTTCTAGTCCATTCTGGAGTTCCGCAGGGGTCTCATTTGGGACCCTTCCTCCTCGTTATTTTTATTAATGAAATCAAGCACTGCTTTAAGCATTCACGGTTCCTACTTTATGCGGATGATCTGAAAGCTTATAAGACCGTTCACAGTCCTGAAGATGCTCTTTTACTACAGAGTGATCTCAATAGATTGGATGACTGGTGCGCAGCTAATCGCTTAGTTCTCAGCGTCCCTAAGTGTTTCGTTATTTCTTTCTTTCGTATCACTTGTCCCTATGAGCATGTTTACAGTTTGGGTGGGACAGTGCTTGATCGTCACGCGTTAATTAAGGTCCTCGGTGTCTTCTTGACCTCCTCGCTATCATTTGCTTACCATATTTCATATGTCTGCGGGCCAGCGATGCGTGCTATGGGGTTTATTAGGCGAAATACGATAGGTTTTCGAAATATTCGGGCACATTAAGTTTTGTATTGCGCATTAGTTCGCCCGATATTGGAGTATGCGTCCGTAGTATGGGCTCCCTCTTATATGGCGCATGTTAATGCTATCGAGCGCGTTCAGCGTAAATTTGTACGGTTCTTAATGTATAAGTTTAGAGTTACTGATAGAGCACTCAGTGTTTATATGAGAGTGGACCTTCCAATGTGTACTCTAACAGGGAGAAGGCTAAAGACGGAGCTAGTTTTATTATATAGAGTAATCCTCGGCGCGGTTATTTGCCCTGAGCTTCTCAGTTCCGTCACCATCTCCGTCCCGATGCGTAATGTCCGTAATCATACATTTTTTTACGTACAGTATCATCGTACGAATTATGGCTACAATGAGCCGCTAACGCGAATATTTCGGGATGGCAATGCTGCTTCACTGTTTGTGGACTTTTTCATTTCTCCACTTTCAGTCTTTATGGATTCGTTAAATAATTATATTGTTCTTAGAGACCCCTCATAGTTTATCGTAGTTATCAAATTTGTGAATTGTTTGTTTCTTATGTGTTATAGTATGTATAATTTATAATAAGGTGTAATGCGCCATCTGTTTGGCTGATTTCAAGGGACTTGTCCCGTTCACTGAAGAATAAATAAATAAATAAATAAATAAATATTCAGAAATAATCATTTGATCATTAGAAGATTAAAACATAATTAACCTCAACTCCTATGCAAATGAAACTATTTGAAGAAAACTGCCATTTCATAATATTAGTGCATTTCTTTCCATCGAAGATAATTGGGATTTTACCTAAATTAATTATGTACAGAAAAGAAAAAAAATGGTGCAACCAGAAATAAAGTGGCTGGGAGGCTGTACGGGATTTGTGAACCTCACATTCAGAAATTTATCTCAGCTGAAAAGCGAATAAAAAAAAAGTAGAAAGGAAGAATAATAAACTCGATGCTCTCGGGTATCATCTTTTTCTTGCTGAATGCTCACACATTAAATAACGAAGCGAGTAAAAAGCCCTACGAAATAATATTGCGAGTGTTGGTGGTGATGCACCTCCTCGCCTCGTGTGTCTTTGAAGCCGTGTGTGGGGCGACTTTATCGCTTGTACGTATCTCAAAGCGGAATCTTCTCACTCTCGACACTTGGCCTTATAAGCTCTCGATCTTTGCGAGAGAGCAAGCGAGCGAACGAATCGTGATCCGCTGGCCTCGTTTGAGCGTGTTTGCGCGAGAAGTCGAGGACCCATCGGGCCTTCTCTTCTTCTTCGTGTTCCTCTTCTTCTTCTTCGTCTTGTTCGTTTCTCTTCTGTCTTTTTCTCTCTCTGTGTCTTCGGTTCGTCTTTAAGAGCTGCTTGCTTTTGCTGCTGCTGTTGCAACGAAGCTCCACTCACGAGGCGCAGCGAACCGCGAAATCGACGCTCACATATGAACCTCCTTGGAACGTGCAATCCTCGCTTCTCTTCTCGTACAATTCCTTCGCCTCGTGGATCTCGTTTTCTGGTTTTGAAGAACGGAAAGATGAAGAAGAAACCAAAAAGAAGATGAAGAAGAAGGTAAAGAACAAGATGATGAAGACGAAACCAAAAAGAAGATGAAGAAGAAGGTAAAGAACAAGATGATGAAGAAGATCCTGAAGAAGTCGAAGAAGAAGGTAAAGAACAAGATGATGAAGAAGATCCTGAAGAAGTTGAAGAAGAAGATGAAGAACAAGATGATGAAGAAGATCCTGAAGAAGTTGAAGAAAAAGATGAAGAAGAAGAAGTTGAAGAAGAAAATGGAGTAATTTTTAGATGGGTAACTTCAAATTTGCTTGATTCAGTCGTATTTCAATAAAAAGAAAAATCGAACTGTTATAAAATATAAAGGACACAATGAATTTCAATTAAATTTACAATTGAAAGGGTCAAATCCGCTTCACTAACGCACCACGGTTCATCTTAATTAATAATCCTGATAATTTGATAAAGTATAATATAATTAATTTCAACATTTATTGAATAAAAACTATATTTACAAAACTATTGTTACAATATTAGTTACGTTTCTTGACCAAAAATAAAATTGATTACCGTTTTTCATCGAGTACAAAGTCGCCGTCGTCGGATTTCTATATTTTCACCTGTCTTCGTGTTTCAGATAATACCGAATAAACGAGAACAACAAAAAGCCTCCAGGTCTTATAGCATAACGCGGAATCCGACACCCATCATGTAATTCACAAGGAGCGAGAGACTTCATCTCGCAACGCATTGTCCACAAAATTAGTCGTGACGTAGGGACGAGTTGGAATAATTCACGTGAGTCCGAACGGAGCTCGCGTTCTCTTGTCTCGAGTATTGTCTCGTAACGATCACAAGGACTCCGGAAATTCTCCCGATTACGAACTCCATTCCCTATCACTATAACGTTTCAATTCTATTATATCTATACACGTTTCACACAGATTTCACCTCATCGCCAACCTATATTTGTATGCTCACGCTTTGTTGCTCAGATTTCCCTCAAGTTTGTGGAAACCTCTCGACCGGGGATGTCCCCTGAAGAGTTTATCACTCATCCCTTCGCTTTACCGTAAATCGCACAATTGTTGGCCATCCGCCGAATATTGGCATATAACATTAAAAATAATTTCATTAATTTAACGTTCCTTTTTTTTGTTTGAATTTTAAAAACCAACAATAATATTACGTAAATTTGGATGTGCCCTGAAGAGTTTATCACTTATCCCTTCGCTTTACCGTAAATCGCACAATTGTTGGCCATCCGCCGAATATTGGCATATAGCATTAAAAATAATTTCATTAATTTGACGTTCCTTTTTTTGTTTGAATTTAAAAAACCAACAATAATATTATGTAAATTGGTAATAGCTTCGATTTTTTCTTGGAAAACTAGAAGTGAACAAAAAATTAATCATACTGCAAATTTGTAAATTTGCGGACTTCACAACAACAACTCATACATTTTTATGCCAATTTGATGAAAATTATTTAAAAATTCAATAACAAATTTTCGCTATAAATAATGTCAAATATTTCATAAAACTCAACTACAATATTTTGAATACATTTTTTTGTACTTTTTTTTTTTGCAAATACCGAAACTGACAAAAAAAAATTGTAAAATTAACAAAAAGTTTCTATGTTTGTTGCTAAAAGTTTCAAATTAAAAGCCCAACGATTTATTTCTAAAATAGTGCTACGACATGGACATAACTCTTAAGTGGCCAATGATTGTGTCGATCACCCTGCTCGTCCACTTGGATCTCTGAACGTATTGCGTACGTATTACGCTCGATTCGTTGTCGAATATAAAGTAGAAGAAGAATAAAAAGAAGACGAAAAAAAAGGTGGAGGAATCGTCACGTGCGTGACGCGCCCAGCCACGATCGATAATCCTTTTTTTTTTATTTTCTTCTTCTTTTTCGTTACTTTCACCCTCTCCTGCCTTGCGCTCGCCTCGTAGACCCCTCTCGTGTTAGCCAACAATTTATCCGCAAAAAGTCTCTCCTACTCTTCCTCTCTAGTTTCTTTTTTTTTCTTTATTTCTTCTCCGGTATCTCTCGTGCACACACACTTTGTGTGTATAGCTCAATATGTATTGTAACGAGGAAAGGGAGCAGACACACCGCATGTAGTATTCTAATTCGTATTCACTAGATCGTTTATCTTTCGAAATCACCGGGGGCAGAAGGAAAAGAATAAACGTGCGGTCGATCGTTGTCAGTGCGGCTCAGTTATTGTGTACTATGCTTTGCGAGCTACGATTTTTAAACACCTTACATTAAATTCGATTGAAGCTATCAGCAATTTTATAAATAAATATTTCAATTTTTTTTTACTTCCTCCTGAATCACTTATCCTGTCTATCAGATTTTATGTCCTCCCGTGAAGAAATCTTATCAGGGTTCTTCCAAGGCCCCGATTAATATTCCCTAATTCTCTTAGGGGCCTTATGTGGAAGCCTCATCGGGCTTCGCAAATGATGGTCACGCTTTTTTCTTCGGGGTCTTTAAAGGCAAAATAATGAGGGCCTTTTAAGGCTGCCCTATTAAGGCCTTACTAAAATAATAAAGAAATTTAATTTAAAAATATATTTATTTATTGATTTATTTACTTGGTGCCATGATTAAGCCTGACTGGGCCCTTAATTAATTGCCCTAATATAGCCCTATTAAATATCGGCATGAAACCCTACAGTTCCCTTAGTAGGTCCCTAATTGGGAGTGATATGGAACTCCCTTTTATGGTGTCCACATTAAAGCCCGATAGGGCCCTAAGTTATCTTAGGGCAACCCTAATATTTTTCTTCACGGGCTTTGGATGTGCTATTACAAATTGGTGAATTTGTTAACCCTTTGTAACAGGAAAATAAAATAACATGTTCCTCGACGTCATTGCGCTCGTTTCCACCCCTCGAGCGCCAATTTAGGGAACATATTTGTCATAAGGAAATTGTTAATTATACCTCCTTTTCCTGTGTTGTCCAGATTATTATATTCATTATAATTAACGACGACGTAAATCGGCAACGTAGCCGAATTAAGAGAACGTATCGACGAGCAAAATCCACGTCAAGACCAAATAATGCTGCAATTCGATTGCAGGTTGTATCCGCGATTCTGATTCGTCAAAGGGCTTATGACGAGCTAACGTGAGCGCCGAAATATCGAAGCTCGCGGAATTGCCGAAAATTATAACCACTTGTCCGTCAACTGTCTTTAGAGTCGGCTGGTCAGCACTCGAGGGGTCTCGACGATACGTTGTCGAATATATATTATTGTAATAATTATATATATTTCGTGTAATTGTGATACGATAAAGAAATCGTCAAAAGAAGTCATATTGTCAAGAAAAGAGAATTGTGTGTGTGTTGTGGAGTAATTCAATAAAATCACGTAAGTCAAAATAGTCAATTATACTCTTATTTCTTGCTCGTGCATCTCTGAAGTGATTTTGCAATAATATTGGGTCCTCCAATTCTACCTCCTCTGTGATCGTCTCATAGATTATTTGAGTTAACCGAGATTAAAGATTTAGTTTGTTAGTTTGACTTAAAACTAACTGGCGCCCATATGGTATTAAATTAAAATAGTTTGTCAAATCAGAACCCTGACAGCCCTTGACCCAGGCCGCGCCAGGTGAAGGCGTTCACTGTTATAAAATATTCCGTCATAAAGAGATCCGATTTCACCTTATACTTACTTTTACATTGAAGGAATAGCTATTTTTCATATTTTCAAAGAAAAACGCATTAACAAATAAATTTTTTTTCAATTTTTTTCAAGTGCCATATTTCTATTTTAATTTTTAGAATATTCAAATAGTAAATATTTTTTCGAAAATAATTTTTATTCGATATCCCTGGATTTATTTAAACTACTTTTAAACCCTAATTGCTAAATATTGCATGTTCAGTTATTACTTAAGAGTAAATTATATATTCTCTTAAATAACTTATTTTTATTCTTGCTTGAAGGATCAGCGTGTCAAGAGCAAACGAGGCCAATTAACCCCACCTAACCACCGGCCACTACTTAAATCCGTGTGTGTACGATTACGAGGCGTTGATAAGAGGGAACGAAAGTTGTAGAAAAAAGTTTAGGGATGGGGCACAAGTAAATCGAGAATAAAATAAGGTATTTAATTAAGCAAACCAAGTCCTTTCAGCACATTTTTTAAAATATTGCATGTTCAATTATGACTTAACCGTAGTTGACATATTTCCTTAAATAACTCATTTTTATTCTCACTTACAGGTTCAGCATGTCAAGAGCAAACAAAACCAATTAACCCACTTAACCAACCACTAATTGCAATCGTGTATGTACGATTACATGGCGATGATAAGAATAAAGGCAAGTTGTAAAAAAAAGGAGAGCAGAAAATAGGAAAGATGTAGACCGTATCAACTTTTCGAGAACCCTAAAGATTACAATGATTTCAGCTACTGTTTACACAATTGTTAAATATTGCATGGTTTATTATAAAATTTCTCGAATAACTTTTATTTACTCTCACTTACAGGTCCAGCATGTGAAGAGCAAACAAGATCAATTAACCCACTTAAAACCGGCCACTAATTCCAACCGTGTGTGTATTACGTGGCGTTGATAAGAATTAAGGAAAGTTGCAAAAAAAAAGGCAAAGAGGGGGGAGGAGTGAGGAGAGAAGAAAATAAAGCATGGGAAGAAAGTACTGCCGTTTGGTGGAAGGGTGATGACGAGGAGGGTTGCTGATCGCCAGGCACTGCCTCGTTCGTGCTCCGTTTTCCCTCCCCCCGTTAGCTTGGCCCAGACTGTGCACGCGGACGGAGGGGGGAGGTGGGTCGAGGGGGGAGGGGGTGCTTCGGGGTGACTAAACGCCGCGCACCCGCGGAGAGAAAAAGAGTAAGTGTGTCTGGCGAGGAAGGGAGAAAGGAAGCAGAGCAGAAGCCAGTGGTAGCAGTAGCAGCAGCCTCTAATATATGCCTGCCGAGAGACTATAAAAATCAATACCTCAAATTACCAGGCTGTGCTTAATTTTCTTCGAGCAACCAGCAACCGGGCCTATCCCCTTCACCGTCAAAGCCTCCCCCACGAGGCCAACCTCGCCCATCGCGAGGCTTCAGTCCGCGTCTTCTCGCTCACTTCTTCCCCTGGAAACAAAACTGCGGTACAACTGCTGCTGCTTCCGTTGCTGCTGCTGCTGCTGCTGCTATTTTGCTATATATGACTATATATATATACGACGACGAGCTTTCCGATTTTGCCGCATTCGCGATTATGCATTCAACCCCCTCTTCTAAGGGAGGGGAAGGGGGCTCCTATAACATTCTCACGAGTTATGGACTCGTAACCCGAACATTAGAAGCATTTCGAGTCTTATTCTGTAACGTCTGAAAGACATACGGCGGCTACCCCAATTTCTCTGCGACGGACGTTAACACAAACTTGTCTTTATTATTCCGACGGAATTTCGGGAAATCGCTGCTTTGATTCTCGGTATGAAGGATTATGGTATATTATTTTGCAATTGGCTTTAAATGGTTTGTTTGAGATTTTGTTTTTGCTGTATGTTTTATGCAATTGGGTATCGGGGATTTAAGAGACTTGGGAAAATTTGGGATGCCAATGCTAGGGAGAGGGGATTTAATCTTGTCGGGCATTAATCTTGGCCACCCCAATTTTTAAGCCGTCTAAGAAATATGATATTTGAGAGATTGAACTCTATTAATAAGATTAATTAGTAAATATAATAATACATTTCATGGTTTTCGAACAATGAAAAAAACGGCAGACAATATTGTTTTCAAATATTTTAACAGTGATTTGTAAGATTGCAATTTCCCGATGATTCTGCTGTCAGAATTCGTAGATCCGATTATCCATTGAAAAATTACATCTTCAGTTTATTTTTTCAAGATATTAAGTTTTGGTCTTTACTATAATTCTCAAGTCGTATATTCCATCATTAGAAACGCTCCTTTTAAACATTTGTATATTAAGGGGAGGGAGTCACGTCAAAAAAATTGATTTTGGAAATTCAATATCATCCAAATCCTATTGCATATAAAAATGCCCAACGCACTATATTGTTGGTACTCGATGAATGGATTTTTTTTACTGTTGTCCGACTTGCATATGCTTTTCAATATTATCTTAAGCAAAGTTCTTAGGTTTTCCATTCTGCGCATGATTCCGATCAAACTACTAGGCAGATTGGAATGGTTGACATCTCATTTTCTTCTTCATGATAAGATACAGCGGCTAAATGGAGCAAATGTTAATAAAAGGTAATATTTTTTAAGTGACATAATTATTGATAAATAAATTTCATGCTATTTTCTAAATCAGTGATTAACTTTGCTTTCAGAATGAAAAAAAAATAGTTTGCTCCATTTAGCCAGTGTATCTTTTCATGAAGAAGAAAATGAGACGTCAACCATTCCAATCTGCCTAGTAGTTTGATCTGAATCATGCGCAGAATGGAAAACCTAAGAACTTTCCTTAAGATAATATTGAAAAGCATATGCAAGTCAGACAACAGTAAAAAATCGTTTCATCGAGTACCAACAATATAGAGCAGTGGGCATTTTTATATGCAATAGGATTTGGATGATATTGAATTTCCAAAATCAATTTTTTTAACCTGACTCCCTCCCCTTAATTCATATATTGCTTCCTCATAGAGGAAGCTTTGTTTTCATGAAAAAAAAATTTTCGAGGTTTTTATGTCAGGGCACTTAGAATTGTCCAAAACGTCCAGAAAAGTAATCTAGAAAAAATATCCGTATGTATGTGTGTGTGTGTGTATGTACAACTCCGAAAATTCGAACGCCGATAACTCAAGAACGGTTTTGTATATCGCGCTCATATTTGGCACACTAGTGTAGCAGCAGACCCTCTTCAACTGTACCAATTTTCGACAAAATCTGTGCGAAAATTTCGATTTTATGCCGTTTTGAACTTTTTGAAAAAAGGACGTGGTCGCTCTAACTTTCGTAAAATTTAGTCTATTTTGCTAAATAGCTGGTTATAAGAGTAGGTGCACTCAATGCTGCTTGGTATTGAATTTGGTTCGAATCGGTAGAATGGTTCAGATTTTATGGAATTTTGAATTTTTCAAAAAATTGACATTATCGCTCTATTGTAACTTTTGCAAAACTTGAAATAGCGAGCTCAAGTTTTGTATATAAATGAAACAATATTTAGCCATTATGTATGTATAATTTAGTGACAAACGGTATGAAATTTGTGATTTTATGGAATGTTGAATTATTTTTAATAATATACGTTATCACATTTACTTTCGAAAACGCTCTAATAATAACGAAATAACGGAATAACAAAATAGCAAAAGCGAATTCACAACATGTTTATTTATCTAATTTAAAAAAGGATGCAAAGTAGAACCTTGCACATTGCTTCCTCATTATTTTTCGCGTTTTACAAAGCTTCCTCTATGAGGAAGCCAAGATTGAATAACATACTGCTTCCTCATAGAGGGAGCTTTGTAAAAAGGGGAAAAATAATGAGGAAGCAATGTGCAAGGTTCTACTTTGCATCCTTATTTTTATATTCAACACATAATATTTTCTACCCGTTGTAATTTTTTCATAGAAGTCAGCGGTTTTATTCCGAATATAAATTTTTCCTTGAGTGTGCAATAGACACCCTTTTTCGTCTTGTTTGTCAAACAAAGGGAATTATATAAAATAAGAGGACCCGCTTTACCCCAACATACCCGAAATCGTAGCCTGTTGGAAACCCCTCAAGTCTCATGCATTTCGCATCCACATGTTTAATTGCAATTTAACGTATACGAGAGGTTAATTGGCGAGCGAGTAAAGCGGACGGACGCGCGCGACGGAAACGAAAACGAGATCTCGTAAGCCTCCATCTCCGTCCCCTGTGTGTGTATGTGTATTGCTATATATATATAAACACTCGTGACGACTCCGGTATAAGAGAGAAGAGTACGAGAGTGAGATTACGACTCGACGACTCCGCAGGGCGGAAGGGTTGCAGCCTCGCTGCTTGATTTTATTGCCGCCCTCTCGCGTACCCTCCTCCACCGCCACTACCACCAACAACCCTTACTCCGTATCCTCTTTTACCCTCGTGACAACCTTGCTCTCCGGATGCCAACCTTCTCGACTCTTTTCTCTTTTTCGTTTCTTTTTTTTTTTTTTTTTCGTTTTCCATTTTCCTCTTGCACGACTCTTTTCTTTTTTTTTTTCACTTCGTGCTACCGCAGCCACCCCAACGAGGCCGCAGCAACGACAAAAATCAACCCTCATGGAATTTCGTTATGGTATAGCGACGTTTTTTTTCTTTTTTTTTCGGACCTCGATTGACCTGCAGAACAGAGAAAGTGAAACTTGGAATTGTGATCAATATATAAAGATTTGTCAATGGCACCACTTCTTGTTTCAACCCTCTCAGATATTTTTCATAATTGGACAGATTTTACAAGTTTTTGAAAATTATTACATGCTGATGTGATAATACAATTTTTATGCCGTAACGTTTTCTTTTTCGTAGAATTTTTTCTAAATCCAAAAAATTTAATTTAATCAAAATAATTTTGTTTGCCCTCAAACTTCCATAGAGCTATTTTGTTATAAAATTGCAAAGAAATGCTATCCAATTTCTAGTTGAACAAATTATTTTAGTAATTTCTTTGGGAAGCCAGAAATTAACCAAATTTTTCTTGTAAAATTAACACCGAGTTATCCATGACAAATTTTCTGTTGTTCAAAGTACGATTTTTTTTCCATTTAAGTAAATATATATTTTTTTCTTCCAGATACGAAAAGTGGCACTAATTCACTACAATAGTTCTACAATACATACCGACAACATTTATTAAAAAATATCTCCCGGAAGTGATAACAAATCATCGAAAAAAACAGCATAATTAGAACGAAGCAAACAAAATTGATATCTTTGCAGTGACCTTTACGGGGTTAACGACCTTTGACGAGCAATTACCTCGAGTACGGCTGTTTATGCAAAGCGAGCGTATACCTGGGGCACTTTGGGAGCAGCAGTAACGTCGTCGTGAGTGAAGAAGCTGAGAAGATATTGGGTACCAGAAAATAAAGAGTGTGAGAGAGAAAGAGAGAAAGAGAGAGGAAGAAAAGTAGCTTCGAAGCTTCGCAACAATCGCAAGGTGGGGGATTTATATTCTTCGCTCTTCGTCATCGTGCTATCTCTCTCTCACCCCGTTATCAGGACGTTCCAGCAGAACTGACCAACGACCAGATTGCGCTGGTCATGGCCCTGGTCACGGCCCTCGCAAACTCACTTCTTCTCTTCTTCCTTCCTTCTCGCTCTTCTCGTAGCCTTTTTAACTTCTCTTTTTCTCTCTCATTCTGTCCCTCGAATCGCCCGCTGCTCTCCCTTTCGCTGGATGGCTCGAGCATCGTCAGAGATATGGTTATAGGGAGGCGAGGGCGTAAAAGCGAGAAGGACCGATTGGGAGCGAGGGAGAAGAAGCTAAAGAAGAAAAGGATGAATTAGAAGGAGAGGGAAGATCACCGAGGTCCTGCGCCGGGCCAGGCACATCGCCACTGCCGTCGCTTCTACTCTGCTCCGGTGGTAGAAGGAAGGGACGAGAAACATAGCGTCCGACCCGAGAAAAGAGGGAAAACGGGAACGAGGTCCGAGGAGAGCGAAAGTCGAGGGGGAGCAGGGTGATAAATTGATAGTGGACGCGCGCCACGCGCCTCGACCGACCCGACAGACCGACGGACCGAGAATGACACCCTCGCACCGAGATTCCAGGGGGTTAGTGGGTTATTGTACTTTGCTCCTTTTTTTTTCTTTTCTTTTTTTATTCTCGTTTTTTGTCAAGTTCTCCAGTCGAGTTATTCTTCGACAATGGATTAACCAATGTTAGATCATCTTGGTGACACTTTTAGTTTTTTCTATTTTTTACTTTTTTATTGTTGTGTATGATTGGAGAGAGGGGGGAATCTTCATAATTTTTTTGTTTTTTTCTTTTTCACGATGTAAGATATTATATTTTATATTGCATTATTTAGTTTCGAAGACTTTTAACCGCGATTTTGAATATTAATAAAAATATAGATTTCAATTTGAATTAAGTGAAATATACAAATTATTATTATTATAAAAATTGCAAAGAAGAATATTGGTAATCTAAAAATGATTATTTCAGGCATTTAGATAATTATGTTTTTGGTAGAGTTTATAGGTAGAATTTATATATCAATCAAGTTATTATAAATTTAATTTAACAAGGATTACACATATAATACACATACATAACATATAACATCAAAATAAATTATCAAGCATTCATCTTTTGGTTATAAATTTCATTATCAATCAATTTTTCTTTTATAAATCGATTATTCCATATTCATATTATATATTTATCAAATTTTGCATTCATTCATAAATCGATTATTTCATATTTATATGATACATTTTTTTTAAATATTTTATTCACGATTTTTATATATTCATCCATTTATATTATTTCGCACGTTCTATTTTTCAATTAATTTCATATAAAATTCATTATTTGTATATAATTATCGTCAAATTAGCAATTTATTTATTATTTATTATCATTTTATTCTTCGTCTCACACACATGCTCATTCTCATACTATTGTACATATTACATTTTTTCAAAGAGGTAACTGTGAGCGAGATCGTTGTTTTCTTTTACAAAGAGAATGTTGAGTACTCATCTTAATAACATGATGAAAATCTCTCGGTGGCTCTTTCCTTTGCTCTGGGGCTCGCAGTTAGATAGATGATTTCCTCCAGTGGTGATAAGAATATCCAAAATAGAATCGGCTGGCCAGGCACAATGAATCCATTCGACAGGTGAAGATATTTGAGAAAAAACGTACACCTCACTGGCTACTTGGCTAATGGTAGACCAAGTGTTGATCACGACGTCCCCAGAGCGAAAGAGATCGAGGTGAAGAAATTTAGGAGTACCTAGTCTCTCTCCCCACTCATGCTTTCTCTCACACAATTTCACCATTTACATGGATTTCATGGGCGCGAAATATAAATTGGGATATTCGCTTACAACGAAAAGCTACGTTTTGGAAAGCTACATTTTAGCATAGGAATTACGTGGTTGATAGAATACACGAGATAAAATTAATTTGCCTAAATTTTCACTAGTTTATACTATTCTTTATCCCTTTAGCTGTCCAAATCGTGATATTCTTGGAGGGCGGATACAAACTATTGTCAAATTAACTCGTTGACACTTTTACTTGTATTAATTAATTTTTTCACTGATATGGAAAGTTGTATTTTTCTATAGGAATTACGTGGATGATAGAATTACAGGAGATAAAATAAATTTGCCACAATTTTCACTAGTTTATATTATTATTTATCTCATTCGCTGTTTGGCCAGAGCCGAGACTCGTTATCGTCGTTTTTGTAGCTCATACGTAGAGAGACGTATTTTTCCTCATTGAAGCCTTGAGTTTTAAACATATAGGAGCGTCAGAGAATGCATACGGAACGACGAGATTCGAGGACGATGCTGCTGGCACCTCGTTATCAAAACCCCCGTGTTGCTCGTTATGCTGAATTGTTCGACTTTCGTGACAATAATACTTTTTCACGTGACATCCGCGTGGCATTTGGATTTTGCAGCTTCAGCGAGATCCACTGACACGAGAGCTTACCACCTGGGCTAGACCGTTGAATATAATGCGCAGCGGCTCGTCGTCGAGCATACCACACGAGTGTGTACTAGAGCGCGTCGCTGGAAAAAAAATGTGCCACTTCAACGTGTACTAATTATCGTGCTTGGTAAAATTTTTTGGTGGAATATAATTAACATTTTTTTAACGTGTGAAAAGAAATCTCGTGTGGGGATGACTCAGCCGTTGATGGAGCCGCGGCTGCAAGAATTTCGACAACTTTATAAGGGTTAGATTACAGACTCTGCGGCAGTGAGCGCTAAAATCCGAATATTCTGTAGGTACATTTCGTAGCTGGAAAGCGTTTGTAAAAAAATGTCTTTCGTTCATGAAAGCAGCGAATTTTTAATTCAAATTTGAAATCAGAGCTTTCAAAAAGGCGTAACAATGATTGAATCAATTTTGTGCCGTTCATAATGACAAAAATTTATTTTATTCAGAGAAAATTTTGCTCACCTTAGTACGGAGAAATGTTCCTTATCACAAGTGGGACACACGCTCGATTATATCGTACCCGGAGTATTGTGTCACACTCTTGGAACACATTCTGAGTCACAATGGTCTGATTTGAGATTTGAAGCACGAACGTCATTATCACCCGCACGGGGAGCTCGAGACACGCGAGCTGCCGTATAGGATATGTCTGAGAAATTCACAAAGCTTTTGGAGAGTCCTTAACTCGCCAGTGGGTTATTAGTAATAATTTATGCCGACGAAATACAAAGTCTACGATTTTCATTAAAATCTATTTTCCAACTCACCTGGATAAATCCTTCGACGATTAAAGACGACGAAAAAGATGAGGAAGAAGGAAAGGGTAAAGAAGGAGAAGGAACAGAAATGGGAAAAGATGATGAAGAAGAAGATGAGGGAAAAGAAGGAGAGGAAGCGGAAAAGGAAGGAGGAGAAGAGGGAAAATAAGAGCGAGACCGAGAGTGAGAGTGTGAGCGAATCGTCGACGAGGGGGATGAGGGTCAACGAGGGTTGAGTCAAACTCGATAAGGTCGAGAAGACGTATTGCTACCCTCATTGAGTAGGAACGTTTTACACGTTGGGACGCACGAACGTCTCTCGAAGCGAAGCTCGTCCAAGCTTATTCGGTCAGAGGGAGAAAAGAAGAAGAAAGAGAGAAGAAGAGCGATTCGACTCTGAGATTAAGGCCTTTGAGGGTTACCCAGGACGAAATTACACTCGTAAATTTCCATTCGCTTGCTCCATACACACGCGACTCACGGAACTCTCCAACCAGCCTTTATACACACGTAAAGTACCAAAGAAATACCTGGAAATACGGTGAAATATTAATTAGCAAAGATTTTTTTCAGAGAGCCAATGAGAATAACGTATCTATGTTACTAATATTTTCAGCGTTGAATGGCCGGCGAGATTTTCTGCAAGTAGTTGTACCGTCGGGGGCTTTCAACGATAGAAAAATCTTTCACGTTTCAGCCGAGGAGCACGCCTTCTGGTATAGGATGAAGCGGCCCGAACCCTCCTTTTCACCCCCTGGCTTCCGACGGAATATCGGCAAACCGAAAAACGTTAATTTATTCAATGCTACGGTATAGTGCAAGAGAGGACGAAGACGTAGCTGCGGGTGCACCGCTACGTACTACTCTCGCGGACCTCGCCGAGCGAGTAAAAGAAATAAGGGATGAAGAGAAGGAAAAAAGAAAAACGAAAAAGAGAAGGAAAGCAACGAGCAGAGGAGGAAGCGAAGCGAGGCTTGTAAGAAGGGTGGTTAGAGATGGTGAAAGAGGTGGAATGACGACGAGCCGCGGGCAGTTTTTTTCCTCGGCCGCGCTTACCTCTCTCTTCATCTCCCTTCACCTCCTCTCCAACCACCGGGAGCAACTCTCTTTCGAGCTCAACAAGTTTTCCGATTTTTTTCCTAATTAATTATCGGCCTGGATCGATTCAAGTCGGCCGAAGAGAGCACCGACGACTCTCGCGGCCTGGTGGACCTCGGGGCAACGCCAGAACTATTTCCCTCCTTCTCACTCCCCTTTCCCGGCTCTTTCCGCAGATAGAAAAAGTCGGACGTCGAAGAGTCCCGCTCCATTCGAGCGAAAACTCTTGGACCACCACCGAGCAGCAACCCTCCAACCGCTTCCCTCCCCCTTCGACCTTCCTCTATCGCTATGGGCCTTCGCTTCTATACCTCCACTCTTTCCACGACTTGGGATCTTCGAATTCGCCTCTCGGCCCTTCGCTCACTCATTACGGATTCCGTAATTAATTCGAGCGAAAATCTACCAGTTCGTCGTTCCCGTCGCAGCCTCTTGATTCATTCCAGATCAGGTATATACAATAATAAAAATAATAATGCTATTTCAGATTCACTGTTCTATAATATATCACGAGTCATAGGTGTTTTCAATTTCAGGTTCTAAATCCATAAATTTTGAAAACAACTTCGTTCTAAATCCAGAAAATAACATCCTTATCACTTATTCCTTGAAGTATGTTCAATATCCTACAAAAGGTTGAACAAATCTCGTAAATATCTCTCGAGTGGTGAGCCTGTTAGGCACTTTGTCTAAAACCATCGTGCGAATACATCATTCATTCTGACTTGCAGTATAAAGCCGAGTACCAGCATATTCGCCCAAGGATTTCGTAGTCACCGTGGTCTACCCTAGTTCGCATAGCCCACCCTACACACACACACACTACTCCCATATAAGATGGTCAGTAATGCAGTAAGACGAAGGGTTGATTGCCTGCGAGGTTTGCGAGAGATGAAGCTCAGCTGCGATAGACATGGAGGGCAGTTCTGCCTAGTTCCTCGTTCCTTGTGGATAGCTGTTGGAGGGATGAGAAAGGAGAAGGAAGGTAGCAACACCTCCAGATTCAGGAGCAAGAGACGGATAGAGAGTATAGTGGAGTACGTTCTCGGGAATAGTGTGGTATAAGACGATGGGGTGGATCTCCAAGAGCCGGGGGGGAGGAAGGGAGTGAGCGAAAGGGAACGGGAGGGCTGCTATACAGTGTGGGCAAGTAAGGCTCTACCGGAGGGCGAGAATGCGAAGGAGGATGAAGGGGCAGAGAGAGGCAGCAGTAGCAACTGAGGATCCAAGCTAGTTGAGTAGGGGGTGACTTGTGGTTGTGTGTCGCGAAGGATAGGGTTGCTGCCCGGAGCCAGGGCTAGCAAGCAGAGAAGCACCAGCAGCAGCAGCAGCAGCAGTGGCAGCAGTGGCACTCGCTGTCTCTCGTCGTCGTCTTCCTCTTCGTCGCAGTCCGTCGTCCTTCGGGTCCTCGCCTAAACCACACGCCGCCCGTTGCCGCCGCTACCGACGTCTTCCACCCTCACGGAACTGGCACCCAGCCTAGCCGAGGTCCTTTAAGGTCCGAGAAGAGGGTGGACCCGCGGGGGAGATGTTCTTGCACTTGCCACGAGTGGCAGTGTGCTGTATGCTGGTGCACAACCCTCCTCGCTCGGCTCTATCCTTCGAAACAGCTCTCCTTTCCACGGGGAGAAGCTTCGGAAAGCACCCACCCAAACCCCTTTCACTGCGCGCCAATGCCTGAGCGATTGTGTGTGCGTGCAACCGCGTGTGAGTCCGTCCTGTCTTGCCTTACCTTCCATCCTCTTCCTCTTCCACTCTATGAATACTAGTCTTGGCCTTGTGTGTCTGCTGCTCCTTCGCCTCATCCCTCTCACTTCGTCTCCCCATCTCGTGTGTTTTCTTCTGTGTCCTCCTCCCCTTCTCCTCCCTTCACTCACAAGCTTAGGTTTAGCAGTACATAGATGGACGAAGGGACGTTTGTGTGGGCGTAGCGAAACAGCGACCACCACTACCTTGTCCTGTCCTTTCCTTTCCTTGTACGTCTCCTCTACTCTCTCGCCTCTTACCTCCGTCTCGACCACCCTCGTGCGCTAGACTCTTGGTTCTCTATGTGCATGGACTCTCTACCTCCTTCTCTCTCAATCCCTCTCGACACTACCGACGCTTCCTTCTCCTCTGGCCATCGCCGAAGGACCAAGCGCTGCCCAAGGAGTTACCCAACTCCACTACACATGCGTAGCCATTTATTTAGAGCATGGACGATACTACACGGTCTCACCTACACTGTCTCGCTCGACGACGCTGTAGCAGTGGACTCCTTGCCGCTGCTCCTCTATCAGGTGACTCGTTATTACTCAGACTCAGATTACCCGATATGCCCTAGGACTTTTGTAGACTTATTTTATCGTGTGATTAATTTCTATTCCTCGACCCTATCTTGTTATCATATTATGCACCCTTCCTTACTCCAACTATTCTTAAACCTTTTGATAGTCTTTAAGCCCTTTTATCAAATTCTTTTCTATCCCAACTTTTCCCTCTGGTTCCCCAGTGGAAGGAATAATCAGCCAGCTGAAAGTATAGATTTTTATGATTCTCTATGACCTAGGTAAGGATTTTGGAAGTTGGAGCTCGAAGGACGACACCCGTTAAATGTCGGGTGAGGATGAGAAGCTGGAGTGAAGGAAGAAGGCGGAGGAGGGGGGAAAGGAGGCGGAGGTGGCGGGTGGCATCGTATAGGGAACTATCGGACAAGGCGAGCGAGGAACTTGGCGTTGTCGGGGCCGAGTAGAGAAGCAGAAGCAGCGGAAACCGCTATAGGAACCACCAACACGTATCCCCAGTACCTCGAAATCTCTCGAGACGACGAGCGATATACACACATGTGAAATGAGGAGGAGAAGGAAGAGGAGGCGAAGGCGAAAGGACCAAGAGGGTGGTTGTTAGGGTATGGCGCGCGGCGATGTGGCGGTGGGTGGTAAGGTTCTCGCAGGAGAGGGTTGCCGTTCTGCGGACCGGGCACACAATAATTACTATAGGTTGTACGTAAGGAGAAGACGAAGATAGAGAGTGAGAGACAGAGAGCTGGCTTGGCTGGCCGGCAATCGATACGCACTCACACATCCTCGCGATGGAATACGCATACAGACCAGTACTCTGCAACACATGTACTTGAATAGTCTTCGAGATGCTTACGAACTTGCGAATGCCCGGTGATAATACCTAGATGCATAAATGCGGTCCAACTTTGTACACGGTACTATTTAGTAAAGCATCGATGGACAAAATTCCATTGTAACTTTTAACGTAATGCTCTAATAACTTAAAGAATTCATAATTTATACCCTATATTAAGACTAGATACTCATTATAAAAATGATCAGATGTAAAAAATTGGCCAGGATCGTTAACAATGGCATAATTGCTGGAAATATCATTTAATTGAAGTTTCTTCTGGGGTAATTGCAAGTTTGATGGATGTAGATACTTCGAAGAATATGCTAAGTGGTTTTCAGTGTTGGAAGGAAAAAATTCTTCGCTTCAAAATTTGTAACACGTTCTTCTGAAACCCGAAGTTTTGTCAATACGTTAAAAGCGCGACATTCACGGCATGAATGTGACACAAAGTGAGTCACACATTTGTAACATGTTTCAGAAAATCTGGCTCGGAGAAAAATGTCTTAACATTTTTTTGCTCTGTCTCACTCGCACCACAGATCACGTGACTTGAATCTTCCCATGAAGTAACAAAAACTCTCTCTTCGTGTTGATTCTATTTCCTACCTTAAAAAGGTGAAGCAACTACACATTGTGGATAGCACCATGAGGTGACAACCTTTATCAAACACACATGAAGCTATACTTTTCATTACAGTTTTGTCTAAAAATACCATAAGCCACAACAAGTAGATGATGAAAAAAAAATGACCCATTATGATTGTTGTTTGACATAATGTAAATAAATTATAAATAACAAATAAACAAATACAATAACTTCTCAAATAATGAGTCGTTACAGCTATGGATATAATTAAGTTGACCGGCATAATATTTAATAGTAATATAATTACTTATATAGAAATAGCATTTGAAGGATCAATTGTAAGTTTAATGGACTACATAAAGTGACTAATGCTTCCTAAACACGTCGACTCTTCTTTTCCATCTCAAGACGTTGAACGACCTACGCATCGTGCAGGATGATATACATACATCAACATGTACTATTACTATAGCTTAGCGGTCAGGAAGGGAAGGTTGGTGTGTTCTGGTACTGCCGGGCGTCTTTGCTGTATGCATCAACTTCGCAACCCCCGTATAGTATACACAAAGCCACGGGGCTAGCGCACCAACACACGAGAGGAACGTTACGTAAGCACGGCCGGAGCTCCTTGGCCGAGGGTTTTCTCTCTCTCTCAGTCTCAGCCCATTCCACCCTCAAAGGCACAGCCACCCTGCGCTGGCCGCCCGACCACCCCACGACGTTCACCACCGCCTCTTATATACCCCTCCTCCTTCCTTCGCTTCCCTCGCTCGCGCGCGTCGTCCTTCCCCGCTTTCTGCCCAAGCGTTTCTAATTTGCATTCCCCTCCGCGTTGGCACCCCCCCTGACGACACCAACCCCCCCGCTCGTACAACATCGGCGTGTGCGACGGCTAGCTACCCCGATGTCCGTCTTGCCGACAATTTCTTCTTTCTCTCTTCCTCCCTTACGCTTACTCACACACGTGCGTGTTGTTAGTAGCTCCGTCTTGCTTTCCCGTATTTAATTCTCATCCCTCTCACTCCCTCTTCAGCTTCACTGACTTTCTCCACTAATTTCTCTCTCGCTCACGATCCTGGATATGCCAGCCAATGGTTTGCCATCTTTCTTCCTCTTCTTCTTCTTCTTCTTCATCTTCTACTTCTTCTTCTTCTCACAGGGGAAAGCCCAAGCGTCTTCCATCAACGAGCCCTTTTCTTTTCCTCCTCCGCAAGGAGCAAGGATAGAACCTCCTGTTCGTTTGGCAAACCCTCAGCGGGCCACGATTCCGCCCTGCACGCACGCGAAAACCCGAGACAAAGAGCTTCGTCGGCTCTCGCAACCCTTAAATTCGAGGGTCGAGGGATCCGCGAAGGCGATCCGATGCTAAGACGAGAGGGAGACTTCTTCTTATTCCCTCTTCCACTCTCTTGCGCTTTCACTCTCATCTCCCGAGTCGACTCTCGAGTAATCTTCGCTTGGGCTATTGAGAAATTTTCGGCGTCGAAGCTCTTTTCGGCTCTTCAGCCTGCGTCCGCAAAATGTCAGAACGAGGAACAAGATATCCTTGGAGAATTATGCGTACGTTGCGTTATTTCGTAGCAAAAATGTCCTTTCAAGTTTTATGTAAGACGATGTTGCATCAAAGGTACTTGAATGAAAATCTAAAGGATACGATTGTCATGTAGTTTATCATCTGCGCTGTACATTCTGACAGTGTGTAAAAAAAATATCGGGGTCGAAATAAGGGTCTTGCATGAAGAGATATCAGTGTCGTTCTCGTGGGAGATGATGCGTGCTCGCTAAGATGAGAAGACGCGAAGGCGTCGTATGGTGGAAGGGATGGTAAGGATAGCAGAGAGGATAGTAAGGGTTACGAGCATCACTCATCAGTGCGGCGGCCATATTGCCACCCCCGGGGGCTACCCTCTCGGTCGCGAGGAGCCGCGCGCGCGAGCCCTGATAATTCTCCACCCCTCGTTCACCCTCGTAATCTCTTTTCTCACTCCCTCACCGTCATGTATGTCTATCCTCGTTGCATCTTGGGCTCATCTTGGGTCTATCCTCCTCGCACTTGTATTCAAGAGTCGTCGTGCACCGAGCCAAGCGTCTTCTTCTTCTTCTTCTTCACTCCCTCGTATAGCCTCACTCGAGTTCTTTCCGCCTCTCTCTCCATCTGTCTTAGTCTTACCGGTTTCTTCTCCTTTTCTCCCTTCTTCTTCCAGAACACCCGTGAGAGGAGAGCGGCTCTTCTTCTTATTTGAACCCCCAACGCGCGTGCTGCCCGGGCTGCTTAATGAGAACCCCTACCCCACGTCTTGGCCACCTTCCCGCTTCTTCTTCTTCTTCTTCTTATTCTTCCTCTTCCTCTTCTTCTTCTTCTTCTTCTTCCTCTTCTTCTTCTTCTTCTTCCTCTTCTTCTTCTTTTTCTTCTTCTTCGTCTTCTTCATCTTCTTCCGTATCCACATTCTCGAGCTTTCTCTTCTTCTCCCTCTGCCTTTTCCTCTTCTTCTCCACTTCTTCTCCTTCTTCGTCCTCTTCTTTTTCTTCTTCTTCTACACTTGTTCTTAGCCGTAACCCCTGCGTCCACCTATACAGAAAAGCACCCTCCGCCTCAGCAACGGCTGTGTAACGCGAAGAACACCTTCCCTGAGCCTGCTTGCTTGGCCGCCACCCTCGAAGCGACCCCGCCGCACAAACTCTCACCTCCCTTGCGTCCCCGCACGCCACCATCAACCCCCCTAACCGGAGAACCCACCAGCGGCTCTGAGCTCGCCACACACGCGAGACACTTTAGACTTTTCGTATCGATTGCTACGGGGTGAGTTTACCTCTCGCTCTTTTCTATCTCGCCTCCACCGCCAGCACAACCACCCCCCGAGATTAATTAACGGCACATGCAGAGCAGCACCACGAGACTCGGAAGGAAAGCCTCGATTGAGCTGGGTTTTGTGTCAGCTGCTATTTCTATGTTACTGCTTCCTTTCCATTTACAGTATAATGCTTCTATACTATCATGCATGTACAGTTACATAAGTGTATGTAAATTCGGTGTCTATGAAGCGAGCGTGCCGAGTTCGTAGACTTGCGTGTCACGCATGATCCCAGCAGAGAGTTTCGTTGGAGGGTAATTTTTTTCTTTCATATGCCAGTGCGAAAGGGCGAGGGGAGGATCAAATGAAAGCATAGGGTAAAAGTAAAAATAAACTGTGATAGGACATTTTATTATACGTGCCGGACTTGTTCCACTTATTATTCTTCCATATTCCAAACTCCATTCGATTATTCTCTTCATGTCAGCCGAGCGGTAAGGTGAGTCCTTAGCCGCTGCGTATATGCCTGATCGATAATCCGGCACATGCAGAGATTAGATTTAGTCTCGAACATGTAACTTCGCCCAGGAACTTTATTACCGTTTCGTGAGTTTAATCTTTCGATCTTGTACGTCGTTTCTCCCCTTTTTTTTACCATGTCCTGTGATTATCGTTCACATTCTTACCTAATATAGTCTCGGTTATTCTTGTACCTGTGAGTTTTTTGTGGTTGTACATAGAGCTTCGAAGTCTTCGCTTCTTTCTTCATCCCGCAAATTCCTTTTCTGTCGTTCCTTCGCTATTCTCGAACGACACGACGACGACAAGCAACGTTCTCCTTCTCTCTGGCTAGCCACGAGAAGTACGATAACGAGATGTAAATTTTATGCCGCACAGACCTCTCCGGAATCGTACAGTTTGACCCGCAAAGATTTCACTCTCCTGTCTTCGCTCCACAACTGCTGGTGCTGCTGTTAGCGCGGCCACCGCTGCAACGATCAAGACGATAGCGGTTGAGGGACTCTCGAGGGATTCCTTGGTACACTCGACCAACTCATAACAATTAGACGCTTACCATCGGCATATAGGTCATCAGAAAAGTTATCGATCGTCAACTACATCATTACATATAAACTCCCCAAGCTACACTAATGCCATAGATACGTAGAAAATTATATATTTTGTATACACGCAAGCAAACTCATCTTGGAATTATTATATTCTGACTCTCTTCGTCTCGGTTCAGTGAACGCAATGTAGTCTTCGAATTTTTATTTAAAAGGGACAGTTTTCGTAAAAAAAATGTTTAAGTTTGTAGTCGGTGTACATAAAATGGTCTGACTAATTTTTTTAATGATTGTTTACTTATTATTTGAAATATACTTCTTAACTATTCCATGTTTTCCAAAACTCTTTCTACATTAGGAAATCGAATTTGTTGAAAATAATTCCTGACTGATCAGAAAAAAAGTTATCGATCTTCGACTATAAGATTCCCCACAAACTCCCAAGCTCCACTAATACTGCGGATACGTAGAAAATAATACATTTTGTATAGACGCAAGCAAACTCATCTCAGGAATTATAATATTCCGACTCTCTTCGTCTCGACTCAGTGAACGCAAAGTCGTCTTTGAATTTTTATTATTGTCTCCACTCTCTTTTAATCTAATGACAATAAGAATCCGGATGCGGTGAGTTCCATTGCGGACGGAAGTGACTACGAGTGCCAGAATAGAGAAATAAGGATAAAAAGGAGGAATAAGGGAAAAAAGTAGAGGATCCAAGAAATCAGGGATGTCGGCAAAAGAGCAAAGAAGTTGTAGAAGAATGCTAAGGCTCTGGGTGGTGCCCTGTGGCCTCGCCGATTTTGCGACCTGCCCATGTAAATGCAAATACACTCTCTCGGTTGCTGTACAATCAGGGAGGAGGAACGGACCAACTTCCCCCCAACGTATTATCATAAAATACCGATTGTACGACGTATCGACGGGTATACCAGTTGTGCATACACAGAGCCACACGGCACGAGCATCGAGGACAGAGTACAGCAACGAAAATAGTACAGTTTCGAACTGGGAATATAGATACAAACTGCTATACACATGCCGAACTGTGGTCGCTCATGTCAGCCCAACGAATTTGCCGGAGCAAATTGACGTGCGATTGATTTCCGTGTGTCTATGTGTCCTCTCATCGTGTCTTCCCTCCGACGGGACGCACACAGACAGCGTCACGATACTCCCAATGCAGACAGTAAACGCATACCAGCGGATAATGATACTGATATATACTATTTTTCGTAGGTGCATTGCGATTATTCTTGCCAAAATTTGCATTCGATTGCATGTAATACTTTATCCATCGATGAAGATTTTTGCAGAGGAGGGGAATGAAAGTCGGTGGGAAATGATGGTCAGTTTTTGGGGTAAAGTATTTGAAGCGTCTTTTGTGATCTTAAGAGTAGTTTCGGTGACTTTTTGTACACTTTTCTACATCATTATTTTCGATAAATTTTAAAATGCAGTACAGTTGTGTTTTTACTTCTATGGGAAATATCGCAAAAATTTAGTTAACGCAGTAATCAAATCTGACTAATTGTAAGAATATTCTTAGTGGGTGAAATTTTTTTTTTTAATGATCTAACAGATTTATTTAACTAACACATCAATTAAATAACGTATTAATTTCAGTGAGTGCTTTCCAATGTCAAACATATTGAGTTCTAAAAGCATTTATCACTACCGGCGTGTACCCAATAGTGACCATCACGATTCCCTTTAGATGACCGATAACCTCCTTGATTTAGTCTGAAATAAGAGTATCATTTTCCTTCTCATATTCCACAGACATAGCATGCAAAGCTTGTATCACGCATCACGTGTACAAAAGTAAGAAAAAAAATGGTTAGTGGTTCATATGCACGGTGGATGGCTCGTGATACACGTGATACATTCATTTGGGCTAGGGTGAGCGATGAGAGAATGAGAAGGAGCGAGCTTCGAAATCGGATTCGTCTCTCGCACAGTTTTTTGCCCGCGGGTTTTATGGCGTGTAGGAGATTATGCCCCTCTCTCATCGTCGTCGTCGTCGTCGTCGTCGTAGTCGTAGTCGACGTCGTCGTCTCATCTCGTCCGCGGGCGACACTCGTCTCCTCGTCAATGAGAGTAACGAAGGTGGAGAGAGTAAAAGGGATAAAGACAGAAAGACCCAAGGGTAAGAGCGAAAAGGAGCCTCGAGAAAGCGAATAGACGAGAGAGAAGGAAGCAAAGATATGAAGAAAGAGGCGCTAGAGATATATGCGAAGGTGGAAAGGAGATTCGTGTCGTGAGAGCGAGAGGAAGGTACTAACGCGCAGGGGAAACTAAGAGACTAAGATGGAATGAGAAAAACGAGAAGGAGAAGGAAGGTACGATAAGGAGGAGGAGTAGTAAACAGAGAGGCTTCTATTCCACTGAATGAAAGAAGAAGGGAGATGAAGAAAGGAACGAAAAAAAAGAAAAAAAAACCAACACGGAGGGAAGAGTGAACGAGAGTGTAAGGGGGTTGAAATGAGAGCGCGAGGAGTTTGGAACGAGTCGAGGGTGGATGGGGGTAGTGCGGACGCCGAGTCGTCGGTGCTGTCTTCGGGGGAACGCGCGGAGCTTTCTACGCGGGACGACGAGGAGGAGGAACGAGAAGAAGAAGAAGAAGACGAAGAAGAAGAAGAAGAAGCAGAAGAAGAAGAAAGGAGGAGGAGGAGGAAGAGGGGGAGGAGGAGGACGGTGGTGCGCTCGCGGGTCGTTATTTTTGTGCCTGCCTCGTCTTTAATTTCTCCCCTCCCCCTGCCCCGCAAAGCGCCGCGCGGTCCCTCCAAGCACACCGACCATCCCCCTCGTCTCCTTCGTCTCGTCGTGGCCCCCCGTCGACGCCAGGGAGCAACTCCACTCCTCCTTCCCTGCGACCCCCTTGCCTCCAACGCGGTTGTCTTAGTTCGTATGCATATCTCAGTGCCTCACATATTGATTCAGGGCGTCATTACGCGTCTTAGCTCGGCCGGCTACCACCACCACGACGAGCCATCGCCGCTACCACCACCAACCACCACCACCACCACCACCGACATCGCCAGAGCGGACTCTCTCTCACTTTCTCTCTGTCTTTGCTACCCTCTGCTTCACATACAAACACACTATTCTCCGTTTCACTACCATTACCCTCAAGGAACAGAACGAAGACACCGACGACCAGGACGAGAAGGAGGATGACGTCGTCGTCGTCGTCGTCGTCGTCGTCGTCGTCGTCTTCGTCGTCGTCTTCGTCGTCGTCTTCGTCGTCGTCGTCGTCGTCGTACCACCCCAGACACCCGCAATGCTCGACCCGACCGTACGAGGGTGTCTCTCTTGTGCTCTCTCTCACTCTCTCTCCTTCCGAGACCGACCACTACCGTAAACCACCCCCTATGCTCTATACTGCCCCATCGCACTCTCTTCTTATACATTGAACTATATCCTGATGTGTACTTTGAGCAAAGGAGCTGCGACGGTGGGATGCATGCATGGGAAATAATTAAAAGGACTAGACGTTCCAATAATGTACTGATAATGGCGTATCTTCTTTTAGCTTCCGTGGAAGATAACAAGTGGACCATTACTTTGATTTTCATGACGTTTTGCTATGTTTATTAACATTTTGCAATTTTCACTACATTTTCTAATTTTGATTGCATTTTCCAACTTTGAATACATTTTCCACTTTTCATTGTATTTTCCAATTTTCGTTGCATTTTTTAATTTTCATTGCTTTTTCCAAATTTCATTGCAGTCTCAAATTTTCATTACATCTTTCATCAAAATGCGCTGATTTGAAAATATTTTGAACTGTTTCGGATCGGTTACTCGGGCTTTCGTTTTCGAGCAGGGTTGTAATCAGCACCGTAAGCCACCCCCTATGCGCTATGCCGCCCCATCGCACTCTCTTCTTATATAGTACACTATATCCTGATGTGTACTCCGAGCAAAGGAGCTGCGACGGTGGGATGTATGCATTGGAAATAATTAAAAGGACTAGATGTTCCAATAGTGGCGTTTCTTCTTTTATCTTCCGTGGACACTAAGATTGAACCATTAATTTGATTTTCATGACATATTGCAATTTTCTATCACAGACTACAAAAAAAGGGAAATAACAATGTGCAAAGTTCTACTTTGCATTCCTTTTTTTATATTTATAATTAATAGAAAATCCTATAACTGAATTAATACCTCCGATCAAATTTAGGTGAGGCATGCGGATCATCATTTTTTTACAAAAGAATATAGAACAGATAAGAGCTTCGGAAACTGTTAGTTCCCACCAAGTTCTGACTTTCCTCTTACTGCTGACCATCAATTTTACATCGCGTATCGTGGCACCCTCTGATAATTTACCGCAACACTTTAGCGCGCCAGTGTCTCGATCCACAACATTTTATCCGACGATGGTAAGTCTACGTTCTGCATTACCAACAAATAATAGATAGAACAGCGACAATGAGTCGAAAGCCACGACCTCGAGCAAGTTGCACGGTCGATGGACGCAGTCCTGGCTTTTCCTACCTCAACACTTAACGTTAAGGAAGGATTTCGTCTTCTTCTTTTTAATCCACCTGGAAATTTCTCTGACTCAGAGGCACTTGACTGTTTCCAGGAATTTCGAAGGACCTTAGCAGGATGCAAAACAGCAGCATTGATATATCACGTGAAAGTAGCGCATCTCGATAGCTTTGAAACGACTGACTTCAAGGCCAAAAAGTCAGAAGTAATTTGCATCTTCTTTACAAACCTTAAGTCGTTACGTTTAACTACAGTGATTTGTTTCGGCTGTTTTCAATAAATGCAAACTCGCGCTCGTCACAAACTCTATTTAATCAGTCTGCGTCTTCTGGCAGTCTGAAAAAGAATTACAAAAAATTGAAGAAAAAGAAGATACACCTAACGTATTGACAAAGTTTGACCGGTCAGACACAAGGCCAAAAAAATCGAGGAAACAACGCATGTGGATAGTACATCAATGGGGTCGCGGTTCACGACGAGTTTGGACCTTAAACTCGATCTCGTCGTCTCAAAGTATTATACCGGACGTCACATTCGACCAAACGAAGTCTTAAGGAGTCTGAGCGCTTAGCACTGTCAAATCAGTGCTGAATTTTTAAAAACGTTTGTAGAATTTTTTGGGAATCAAATAACAGTATGAATTACAAATATGTAACCCACAAAAAAATTAATAGTAATTTATTTAACAAAAATAATTAAATAACGAAAATTTTCGATACGGATAAATTTTTTTTTTGCAAAAAAGAATCTGAAATATTATTCTGCAGACGTGATTTTCCGCTGAACTTATTTAAAAAAAGATGGGAAGAAAATTATTAAATTAGCGACAAAGAAGAAAACCGTAAAAAATAGCTTGAACTGTACCAAAGGCTAATTGGAGTTCTACACATACAAGCTGTACTTTTGCAGGTTGATTTGAACCAACAAAAAAAAAGAAAAAAATATTTCAAGAAAAACTTGATAGCAATTCAAAGTACAATTGCTAATAAGTGCGTTGGCTAATGAGCTCCGGAATAAGAGCAAAAAGCATTCGGTGAATGGATACACCTGGATCGCCTTTCATTTCTTTATAACTTGCTTTCATTTCTTTATAGAAAAAAAAAATTGCAACACTGTATGTCTGGTATCCTTAAGGATTTATGCCGGTCAGGTGCGCTAATAATTACATTGCATTCAATTTTAATTATTATGTAACACAAATCAGTGGTTCGCTCCTTCAACAGTCATAGGTTATTAGAGTTGACAGGAAATAGCGTTAAACGATGTTTGCCCACAGTTTTGCACATATACCACTGCGTCAGCATTCTCGGTAGGAGGACGAGGTGGTAGCGTCACTAGAACACCGGCAATCTTCTCATCAGCGTTGAGCAATGAGCTCATCTGTCCCACAACTCAGCACCTAGACGCTGTTGCACCTAAGTGCACTTAGATAGTAGTTATAAAAAAGCTTTAACTTAAATCAGACTTTCCACTGAACAGAGCAATTTACTTTTTTTTTTACTCACGCTGTGACGATTAGTTATGTTCTTTTTTTTTCTTTTGCTTCCTCATGGAGGAAGCTTTGTTATCATGAAAAAATTTTTTTCGAGATTTTTATGTCAGGACACTTAGAATTGTCCAAAACGTCCAGAAAAGTGATCTAGAAAAAATGTCCGTATGTGTGTGTGTGTGTGTGTGTGTGTACGCATGTATGTATGTGGGTCATTCCACGGGATTTCGCACAAAAAAAAACCCGACCGACTCCAATTTTCGCCTAATTTTTTTATATTGTTGACTATGTCAAAAGGTGCATCTGTGAATTTTTTGAGAATTTTATTCTTATATTTCGACGAGCCATAAAATAAAAGGTGAAAAAAATGAAAAAAAATCTGACGTCAAGTGGAATAATGATATCGACAAAAATAACTAGGTCAAAATTTTCGTAATTCAACACAGTTTACGGTAAAAATAATCAAAATAAAAAATAAACATAACTTCTATTTTATTTATGTCTTTTACCAAGAAAAGGTACCATTTCGCTAATTTGGCCCCCTCCGATTTCAATACAAAAAATCACGAATATACTACATGGAGTCCCAAACATTTTAAGCACAAGCCCAAGATGGAGAACGCATTTTACCCATTTTTAAAAAAATATTTCGGGTAATTGATTTTTTAAATTTTCTTCCAATCTTCTGCGTATTTTTTTATGTAATTGGTAATATTAAAAGGAGCTTATGTGATTTTTTTCATAATTTTATATGTAGATGTATTCGATTCATTAAATGTAATCGAATTACAAATTTAAAAAATTGTATTTTCGTTGCGTCTTTTACAAAAAAAGGTCCCATTTCACTTATATGGACCTCTCCGATTAAGTTAAAAAAATAACAAAATTACTATACGCCTCAGGCGTATCTCGCGACGCTAGCGCTCGAGCGGCCACTGCGTGCGTAACGAGACGATCAGCTGATCGCACGCCCCAGGCGTACCCCAGGCGAATCTCGCGACGCCAGCGCTCGAGCGGCCACTGAGTGAGTAAGAAAGCGATCAGCTGATCGCTTTCTTTTTTTAAAATTTTAAAAATTTGTATTTCGATTACATTTAATGAATCGAATACATCTACATATAAAATTATGAAAAAGATCACATAAGCTCCTTTTAATATTACCAATTACATAAAAAAATACGCAGAAGATTGGAAGAAAATTTAAAAAATCAATTACCCGAAATATTTTTTTAAAAATGGGTAAAATGCGTTCTCCATCTTGGGCTTGTGCTTAAAATGTTTGGGACTCTATGCAGTATATTCGTGATTTTTTGTATTGAAATCGGAGGGGGCCAAATTAGCGAAATGGTACCTTTTCTTGGTAAAAGACATAAATAAAATAGAAGTTATGTTTATTTTTTATTTTGATTATTTTTACCGTAAACTGTGTTGAATTACGAAAATTTTGACCTAGTTATTTTTGTCGATATCATTATTCCACTTGACGTCAGAATTTTTTTCATTTTTTTCACCTTTTATTTTATGGCTCGTCGAAATATAAGAATAAAATTCTCAAAAAATTCACAGATGCTCCGTTTGACATAGTCAACAATATAAAAAAATTAGGCGAAAATTGGAGTCGGTCGGGTTTTTTTTGGTGCGAAATCCCGTGGAATGACCCATGTATACAACTCCGAAAATTCGAACGCCGATAACTCAAGAACGGTTTTGTATATCGCGCTCAAATTTGGCACACTAATGTAGCAGCAGACCCTCTTCAACTGTACCAATTTTCGACAAAATCTGTCCGAAAATTTCGATTTTATACCGTTTTGAATTTTTTTAAAAAAGGACGTGGTCGCTCTAACTTTCGTAAAATTTAGTCTATTTTGCTAAATAGTTGGTTATAAGAGTAGGTGCACTCAATGCTGTTTGGTATTGAATTTGGTTCGAATCGGTAAAGTGGTTCAGATTTTATGGAATTTTGAATTTTTCAAAAAATTGACATTATCGCTCTATTGTAACTTTTGCAAAACTTGAAATAGCGAACTTAAGTTTTGTATATAAATGAAACAATATTCAGCCATTATATATGTATAATTTAGTGACAAATGGTATGAAATTTGGGATTTTATGGAATGTTGAATTATTTTTAATAATATACGTTATCATATTTACTTTCGAAAACGCTCTAATAATAACGAAATAACGGAATAACGAAATAGAAAAAGCGAATTCACAACATGTTCATTTATCTAATTTAAAAAAGGATGCAAAGTAGAACCTTGCACATTGCTTCCTCATTATTTTTCGCTTTTTACAAAGTTTCCTCTATGAGGAAACCAAAATTGAATAACATACTGCTTCCTCATAGAGGGAGCTTTGTAAAAAGCGAAAAATAATGAGGAAGCAATGTGCAAGGTTCTACTTTGCATTCTTTTTTTTTCTTTTTTATTGTCATCGATGAAACTTTAAAATGGCATTCGAGTTATGAATCCACGAGTACAACTTTTTTTAGATTGTTAAATTTGGGACATTCATTTTTTTCTCAAAATAATATTCAAATCATGTGACTTCAATAATTATATTTTTTGTAAATAAATAAAGTCCAACTATCAATAAGAAAAAATTCCATCATCTTCAATTTTTTTCCTCCAATACTAAAATAAATATCCGTTAATATCTACGAGTCATTCTATAATCTACCCGAAATTTTCCAAACCCAAAAATAAAAATGTAAAATATTTCAGATTCTCCAGATTGGAGAACAAAACAAATCGACCAAAAATTTGAACCCCCTAATAGTATCGGAAATTTCCGGCGGATTCTGAACGCAAACCCGTTTTCACCAAAGAACAAAAAAAAACAGTACCAAAGTAGTAGTAAAAAAAATTCCCAAAAAATCTCTACAATTGCAAAAGCTCGTGACATTGATTTATCCCTTAAATCAAAGTATATCCAAGTCATCTGGATCCCTTACTCTACATAATCTTATGCAAGAGATACGCGCAAGCCCTCGGATATTTATGGATCAATTTGTATCGACTGCGAAACCGGTTCTCCAACGTTTTCGTTTTATTATCATTATTTCACAGTATAGTATTTGTGTCTAATTCCTGTTGAGGCTCTGAGAGGTGCGTCTGTCTCTCGAAACGCAGACAGTATTGCAGCAGTGACGGACGGTAATCGTAGAGTGTAAGTATCGACGTGGCAATCTATTGAATACGGATGAAGAAAGAGTCGAGAGACTAGGGATGAGGATACCGGTTCACTGAGAGATAAATACGCACCGAACAACGGCGTAGATATAAGCGGATAGGACTGCCACGAGTCCGAGGGGAAAGTCACGGTGGCCCACGCGACACCAGAGCTTGGAAACTCTCGTAGTGTCGCGGAGCAAGGTGAACGAGTGGCCGCCGGCGTCTTCGGGGCTTCGCCTCACCTCATGTACAAAATATATGTATATATTTATATATATATGTGTATATAAGATCTCTCTATATTTTTCTGTCTCCCTCTACCAGCTATTTGACGATACGTGTATACGTAAATATACTACATGTTTTACTGAGGTTTTCAGTCAGCTTTAAGATTTTAAGACCTTCAGCCTTGCTGCCCTTAAGATAGTTCTGTCGGTACGCCGGAGTCATAAATCTCAGAGTCTATATGACATTAAAAAATAATCATACGCATCACTTTGACTGCCTCAATAATAATATCAAAAATAATCGAGAATCCTTCGAAATTGTCGTAATAAAATTAAAACGATTATTTGTAAATAGTTGATATGTTTAGTGCGGATTTGACTTCATTTTTACGATAATTAGGTTAGGAAATGCCATTTGGCCCGGTATCGCGCACTTTGACATTGGTTAAATTGAACATTATTCCGGAGACTTTACCTTTTTTCATGATGCATCAATTCCTGAATGATTTGCGAATCCGTAGTACTTTTTATTTTTTCTCTATCTTTGATCTAAGTATGTTAATTCTCGATTTAAAGATAAATTTTTCCAGCTCTCCCGTTAACGCCGTGTAAAAAGATCGATTTTCAAGTTTTAATTGTTCATTCAAATACTCGGTAAGGGCCTTCAAGATTTTGTGCAAGTAAAATTGAATAGCTTAATTACAACATGTCAAAAATTCATGCATATGAGTTTGGATTGCCTTCACGACAGAACTACCTTAATTAGTCTCATTATTTTTGTTTTTTTTTTTTTTTAATTATTTATTTTTGAAACTCATACTGATTTTTGTCTTTTTTAATAAGAAATTTTGTCCCTTTTCGTTTCACAAAAATAAAAAACATTTGTTGTCTCTTCGAGAGCCAATTCAACGTCTAAGAAACGACCTTTAGTCTCATTATTTTTGTTTTTTTGAGGCTCATACTGATTTTTGTATTTTTTAATCCAAAATGTTGTCCCTCTTAGTTTGATGCAAAAAAAAATATACATTTGTCATCTTTTCGAGAGCGAGAGTATTCAAGGTGGCCTTTAAGGTAGTTCTGTCGGTACGCCGGAGTCATAAATCTCAGAGTCTATATGACATTAAAAAATAATCATACGCATCACTTTGACTGCCTCAATAATAATATCAAAAATAATCGAGAATCCTTCGAAATTGTCGTAATAAAATAAAAACGATTATCTGTAAATAGTTGATATGTTTAGTGCGGATTTGACTTCATTTTTACGATAATTAGGTTAGGAAATGTCATTTGGCCCGGTATTGTGCACTTTGACATTGGTTCAATTAAACATTATTCCGGAGACGTCACCTTTTTTCATGATGCATCAATTCCTGAATGATTTGCGAATCCGTAGTACTTTTTATTTTTTCTCTATCTTTGATCTAAGTATGTTAATTTTCGATTTAAAGATCAATTTTTCCAGCTCTCCCGTGAGCGCCGTGTAAAAAGATCGATTTTCAAGTTTTAATTGTTCATTCAAATACTCGGTAAGGGCCTTCAAGATTTTGGGCAAGTAAAATTGAATAGCCAAATTACAACATGTCAAAAATTCATGCATATGAGTTTGGATTGCCTTCACGACAGAACTACCTTAAGACACGGAGAAAAAATCGCTATAAAATTGTATTTTATTAGTGGCGAATATGATTAATGTTTGTATATTTATTTGCTGAAGGTTTGGGAATGTGTGTAAATGTGATGAGTAATATAAATATTTTTTTAAATTTAACTATGAGGCATTCTCTGGTGGAACAATAATTTTTTTTTTCGCATCTCGCTCAGGTATTTCTTGCAATAATAAAAATGGAAATTTTTTAAATCACAGACACTTCCCAAAAAGGACTTTAGTTTGTGAGAGTGTCTCTAAGCGTCTGTGAGTGTCTATTTTATAAGATAATAAAACATCCGTATTTTTTTATAATTTAAGAAAAATGTCAATATTTTTAAAAAATATTTAAAACTTTATAAAATCTTACGAGAAATGAAAATTATTGCGTGCATTCGTACAAGTAAAGAATCCTGACTGCTTTACTTATGTGCCAAATTTGAGCTCATTTGAGCTTTCCAAACCACTTTTCTCCGTGTTCTAGGTTTCTATTTTTCACCTTATATATTTCTCGTCCAACATGAACGTAGTTTAAAAAATAATACAACCCTTACAATAGCCAGGGATAAAGTTTTCAGTAATCGTATAAAAAATATTTTTAAGTGTCACTACAATCTGGAAAATTTTGAATTTTTTTTTTTATTTCTTGTAGTATATGAAGCATTCTCTGTCAATTCAGCCACTTTTTTTCGACCCTCTCCGATTTGCCCTGTAATTGGTTATATGAATATACCACAAAAAGACCCGCTATGTGAATTTTTTCAGATTTTTTAAAATAATTTTTTAGAAAATGGCTTTTTTTATTCAAGTGCAAATATCTCAGAATTTTGAAGTTACTGAAAAAAAATGTCAGCACATAAAAATTGTCGTTTATTGTTAGCTTTCGAGTGGAATATTCCAAATAATTGTCACGTTTCTGTGAGTATGATTTTTTTCCGAAAAATGAAGGAATTATTGTTTAATTAAAAAAAGGATATTTTTTTTTACTGAAAAAATTACAGAGTATTGCTACATGTCTGTTGATATCACAAAAAAATCGCCAGAGTGACACCGATCGATCTTCTGGTATTAAAAAATGCACTTGTGTGAAAGTTCCGAAAAACGGGAGCATTATTATTTTTTTGATAAAAAAAAGGTTACTTTTTTTTGGCTAATAAAATTACAGAGTATTCTTGCATGACTGTAGATATTGCAAAAAAATCATCAGAGTGGTACGGATCGAGCTTACGGTATTAAAAAAAATTATTCGCGTGGAAGTTTCGAAAACCGGCGGAATTTTTTTTTTTTGTTGATATCTGGTGCAGTCAAAATTGTACACGGTTGAAAATATTTTGTATGAATTTACATTGAGGGTAAAGGAAACTCTTTTATATAAATTGGGATATTTAATTTGACATACAAGTGAAATGTAGAATTATACGGTTTTTTTATTCAATTCTGAAGCATTCTCTGTCAATTCAGCCACTTTTTTTCGTCCCTCTCCGATTTGCCTTGTAATTGGTTATATGAATATACCACAAAAAGACACTCTATGTGAATTTTTTCAGATTTTTCAAAATAATTTTTTAGAAAATGGCTTTTTTTATTCAAGTGCAAATATCTCAGAATTTTGAAGTTACTGAAAAAAAATGTCAGCACATAAAAGTTGTCGTTTATTGTTAGTTTTCGAGCGGAATATTCCAAATAATTATCACGTTCCTGTGAGTACGATTTTTTTTCCCGAAAAATGGAGGAATTATTGTTTAATTAAAAAAAGGAAATTTTTTTTTACTGAAAAAATTACAGAGTATTGCTACATGACTGTTGATATCACAAAAAAATCGCCAGAGCGGCACCGATCGATCTTCTGGTATTAAAAAATGCATTTGTGTGAAAGTTCCGAAAAACGGGGGCATTATTATTTTTTTGATAAAAAAAAAGGGTACTTTTTTTGTCTAATAAAATTACAGAGTATTCTTGGATGACTGTAGATATTGCAAAAAAATCATCAGAGTGGTACGGATCGAGCTTACGGTATTAAAAAAAATTATTCGTGTGGAAGTTTCGAAAAACGGGGGATTTATTTTTTTTTATACCGGAAGCTCGATCCGTACCACTCTGATGTTTTTTTTGCAATATCTACAGTCATGCAAGAATACTCTGTAATTTTATTATCAAAAAAAAAAAGTAACCTTCTTTTTATCAAAAAAATAATAATGCCCCCGTTTTTCGGAACTTTCGCACAAATGCATTTTTTAATACCAGAAGATCGATCGGTGCCACTCTGGCGATTTTTTTGTGATATCAACAGTCATGTAGCAATACTCTGTAATTTTTTTAGTAAAAAAAATATCCTTTTTTTAATTAAACAAGAATTCCTCCATTTTTCGGAAAAAAATCATACTCACAGGAACGTGACAATTATTTGGAATACTCCGCTCGAAAGCTAACAATAAACGACAACTTTTATGTGCAGTCATTTTTTTTCAGTAACTTCAAAATTCTGAGATATTGGCACTTGAATAAAAAAAGCCATTTTCTGAAAAATTATTTTTAAAAATCTGAAAAAATTCACTTAAGGTGTCTTTTAGTGGTACATTCATATAATCAATTACAGGGCAAATCGGAGAGGGTCGAAAAAAAAAGTGGCTGAATTGACAGAGAATGCTTCATATATATGTGCTTGTAGAAGCAAATGCAACGAGTCCGAGTGTCGTGTAACAAAGCAGCAACAGAGCAGCAGAATCGTGTACAATAAGTCGAAGAGAAAAAAAATACACCCCTTAAACTAACCAGGGGACATTTTTTTAAATTTGCATAAAAAATACTTTTAACTGTCACCATAATCTGAAAAATTATGAAAAAAAAAAATCTTTTAAAAATTCTCTGAACTGATAGAGGAATTTCTTCTATAGTCATGAAATGACCTGTATATATGCTTGTAGGAACAAATGCGACGACGAGTCCGAGTGTCGTGTAGCAAAGCAGCAACAGAACAGCAAAATCGTGTACAGTAAGTCCAAGAGCTGCATAGCCGGTCGCTCGGTCGGTTTCGAGCGGCTCACGGCTGCAGGAACGCGCGGCGCGCTCTCGGCAACGAAATCCAATGCAATTTTGTTACTCCGTTCACTCGGGTACGAGCCGGCCTCGTGTTCACCAGCCGAGAAGCAAACGCTCTTGCGACTCGAGTAGTACCGACGCGAATGTCATTCTCTTCAATTTTTCTCTCTGTTTATTTCCGATAAATCGATTTCCAATTACGACATATTCATTATTTTTCTATTTTTATAATTTATTACAAATGTTTGACTCGTGCTTTTATAAGGTGAAAAATTAGTGTGTTTTGTGAGAACTAAAATTTGTCTCTGTGTGTATGGAGATCGGAAGGATCAAAAGGAAGCGCAAGAGGAGATGGATTAAGGCCTCGAAATAGAAGAAATAAATTATCCTGCATTGAAGATTTATAATCAACGGAAAACTTACCTACAATTGTAAGACACAAGTTCGCGAGGTTTTCAATGGCACTTTTATAATTAATTCGTGAGAAACGTGAGTAACTAATTGGACTAATTTTCGCGCTCATAAAAAAAAAAATTTAGCGATATTTAATCAAAATTTTCTCGAATTGCTATTTATTTTTTAAATGTTTTTATCAGACACTTTATTATTGTACATTTGTTTTTTATCACTTTCTGAATATGGGAATTAAATTTTTATAAAAAAAATGTGTGATAAGCGACTCCATTTCTATTAAAAATTTCATTGAAATTTTTGTACTTTTATAAAAATGATTTTCTCCACAAACATCGACAGAATTATTTAAATAAATTTTTCCCTATGTGTTTTCGAGTCTTGAATTAGTAGTGACGTGACCGATCTTCAGTTCGAGAAAGCTTGAAACGACAGACGTAAAAATTGTGCACATAAATGGAATTGGGTCGAACGACGTACCAAAATAATGTGCTAATTTTATTGTAATTTTCGTCCTTTTTTTTTTCATTTACTTTTGAACGTCAAACGACGATTTGAGTGAGAACGCGTGAAGAAGCAATTAAATACAACCGGTTTTGCACTCAAAGTTATCACTGTGTGCAGCTTTTTAATTAATCAGAAAAAAAACGTAATGGAAATATTATCGTGGCGATGAGATAATATTTTTTTTCTTCATTTAGACTGAAGACAATGTAACGAGATTTTTTTCTTGTACGCAGCCGCAAAAATTATCGGCAAATGTTGGGAGATTAATCTTTAGATTAAAGACGAAAACAATCTATCGTTCTCATTAATCTGAGACCTCTGAACTCCAGTTATTTGGCAACAAGTCATATTGCCAAATAATAACTCTGGTTAATTCACTACGAAATACCAACCAGGAAGTAAAAAAAAAATGTTTAGAGAAAAAAAAAATCTCGATGACATCAATCCACCGCCAGTTTCGACGCTTTGCGCTCGAGGTATGCCCGCACAGCGTTGCGATTATGTTTCGGTGCAATTATCGTGTGTGCTACACCGTGTCCAACGCGATTTGTAGGCATTCTGTGTATTACTGCACTTTGAAATAACAAAAAAAATATATTGAACTAAGCCGAAACAAAAGATGACATTTTTAGTCAAATATTACTTAATATATCTCCCAAAACTTAATTTTATTAAGGCTACAGGAAATTTTTTATTTTTTGTTTTGTAATTTATTTTTATTGATTTATATTTTTGAAAAAATCTTCTATAATAATCTCAAAAAATTTTGCAAAAAATCAAAAAACTCGATATTTTTATTTTTAAATTTGAATGTAAAAATTTAAAAAAAAATGTATTTTTTTTTAAATATGCAAAAAAAGTGAATGTGAATTTTTTTAACCGTAAAGAAATTTCAGATTTAAAGAGTCAAGATATTTCAATAAATTAAATTTTTGTGTGGCTGATAAGATAATTCTTTTCTAAAATCCTAGATATTACAAACAAAGTATTACCATTTTTGTCACTTGACAATTTGGTAGAAATTTTGATTTCTTTTGATTTTTTTGTGCATCCGGCATTGCGCAACTGAGGACCACCATCGATATAATAAACCTCCTATTGCCCGACGAACTTTCTCTCTCTCCGGCTACTTTCTCCGTAGTCTCGAGCGAACAAACGAGCGACGAAGATAGCCGTAATTGCGCGAGGCTGTTGGTCAGATTCGTGAGAAGGAACCGGTAGGGCTATCGTCGATTCTCGAGTACACAGTGTTATGTACCTACCACTGTACATTGCCTACTGCTATAAGTCATAGAAGCAGAACCGTAAGCGTGTCGCGTGATTTACCGTTTCAACGTTCATCCGGTTTCACGGAAATTCCGAAGTCAGCGCTATGACTTTTTTCCGTTACTTTTTTTCTTCCTGACATTTCTCCATTTTTGTTATTGCTATTTTTATCAAGAACTTTTCTCAACCTATTTTTCTTTTTTTCCTTTTTGCTTCCTCGTAGAGGAAGCTTTGTTTTCATGAAAAAATTTTTTTTCGAGATTTTTATGTCAGAACACTTAGAATTGTCCAAAACGTCCAGAAAAGTGATCTAGAAAAAATGTCCGTATGTATGCGTGTGTGTGTGTGTATACAACTCCGAAAATTCGAACGCCGATAACTCAAGAACGGTTTTGTATATCGCGCTCAAATTTGGCACACTAGTGTAGCAGCAGACCCTGTTCAACTGTACCAATTTTCGAAAAAATCTGTGCGAAAATTTCGATTTTATACCGTTTTGAATTTTTTGAAAAAAGGACGTGGTCGCTCTAACTTTCGTAAAATTTAGTCTATTTTGCTAAATAGTTGGTTATAAGAGTAGGTGCACTCAATGCTGTTTGGTATTAAATTTGGTTCGAATCCGTAAAGTGGTTCAGATTTTATGGAATTTTGAATTTTTCAAAAAATTGACATTATCGCTCTATTGTAACTTTTGCAAAACTTGAAATAGCGAGCTCAAGTTTTGTATATAAATGAAACAATATTCAGCCATTATATATGTATTATTTAGTGACAAACGGTATGAAATTTGTGATTTTATGGAATGTTGAATTATTTTTAATAACATACGTTATCACATTTACTTTCGAAAACGCTCTAATAATAACGAAATAACGGAATAACGAAATAGAAAAAGCGAATTCACAACATGTTTATTTATCTAATTTAAAAAAGGATGCAAAGTAGAACCTTGCACATTGCTTCCTCTTTATTTTTCGCCTTTTACAAAGCTTCCTGTACGAGGAAGCCAAAATTGAATAACATACTGCTTCCTCATAGAAGGAGCTTTGTAAAAAGCGAAAAATAATGAGGAAGCAATGTGCAAGGTTCTACTTTGCGTCCTTTTACTTTGAATTTTGGATATATTCCGGAGTCCACACTATGACTTTTTTTTCTTCTTTGGCATTATTTTTTTTGCAAGATTTTTCAGAACATTTTATTCTCATTTTTTTTTATTTGCTTTAAATTTTGGAAATATTGCAAAGTCAACGCTATGATTTTTCTTTTTCCTTGGTATTATTATTTTTTTTTTTTGCAAGATTTTTCAGCATATTTTATTCTCATTTATTTTTCTGTTTATTTTAAGTTTTGGAAATATTCTAAAGTCAACGCTATGACTTTTTTCCGTTACTTTGTTTCTTCCCTGACATTTCTCCATTTTTGTTATTGCTATTTTTATCAAGCACTTTTCTCAACCTATTTTTCTTTTTTTCCTTTTTACTTTGAATTTTGGATATATTCCGGAGTCAACACTATGACTTTTTTTTTCTTCCTTGGTATTATTTTTTTTTGCAAGATTTTTCAGAACATTTTATTCTCATTTTTTTTCCATTTGCTTTAAATTTTTGAAATATTGCAAAGTCAACGTTATGATTTTTCTTCTTCCTTGGTATTATTTTTTTTTGCAAGATTTTTCAGCATATTTTATTCTCATTTTTTTCCATTTGCTTTAAATTTTGGAAATATTCCAAAGTCCACGCTATGATTTTTCTTCTTCCTTGGTATTGTTTTTTTGTTTTGCAACATTTTTCAGCATATTTTATTCTCATTTTTTTTCTGTACGTTTTAAGTTTTGGAAATATTCTAAAGTCAACGCTATGACTTTTCTCCGTTACTTTGTTTTTACCAAGAATTTTTTTTCTCAAGAATTTCTTGTACACTTTTTTTATTAATTTCTGTGTATTTACTGAGAAGTTTTGAAATATTAATGCCCGAGGCAATTGGTCAGAGAATTCTTCAACACTCGGAGCAAACGCGTGTTTTCTCAACCTATTTTTCTTTTTTTCCGTTTTACTTTGAATTTTGGATATATTCCGGAGTCAACACTATGACTTTTTTTTTCTTCCTTGGTATTATTTTTTTTTGCAAGATTTTTCAGAACATTTTATTCTCATTTTTTTTCCATTTGCTTTAAATTTTGGAAATATTGCTAAGTCAACGCTATAATTTTTCTTCTTCTTTGGTATTGTTTTTTTTTTGCAAGATTTTTCAGCATATTTTATTCTCATTTTTTTCCATTTGCTTTAAATTTTGGAAATATTGCAAAGTCAACGCTATGATTTTTCTTCTTCCTTGGTATTGTTTTTTTTTGCAAGATTTTTCAGCATATTTTATTCTCATTTTTTTTCCATTTGCTTTAAATTTTGGAAATATTGCAAAGTCAACGCTATGATTTTTCTTCTTCCTTGGTATTATTATTTTTTTTTTTTGCAAGATTTTTCAGAACATTTTATTCTCATATTTTTTTTCCATTTGCTTTAAATTTTGGAAATATTCCAAAGTCAACGCTATGATTTTTCTTCTTCCTTGGTATTATTTTTTTTTTGCAAGATTTTTCAGCATATTTTATTCTCATTTTTTTCCATTTGCTTTAAATTTTGGAAATATTGCAAAGTCAACGCTATGATTTTTCTTCTTCCTTGGTATTGTTTTTTTTTTTTGCAACATTTTTCAGCATATTTTATTCTCATTTTTTTTCTGTTTGTGAAATATTCTAATAACTTTTTTCCGTTACTTTGTTTTTACCAAGAAATTTATTTTTTTTCTATTAAAAATTTTTTTTCTCAAGAATTTCTTGTACACTTTCTTATTAATTTCTGTGTATTTACTGAGAAGTTTGGAAATATTAATGCCCGAGGCAATAGGTCCGAGAATTCTTCAACACTCGGAGCAAACGCGTGTGTAGCACGCTGTTTTGCGAAGTACCACGCGTTAAAGAAAAGGGGAATCCGGCCCCGTTCCAGTTCAACTCCTTGCTCGCGAGCCTCGTAAATTGCCTCGCCGTGCGGGCCTCTATCTTACGACACACCGAATGCGTCGAGTCAGGTGGTTTGGTATAGGTAATATATTAAAGTGTGCCCCAGCGTAGCGCCGATTCACGATTCTCATGACCGGTCAAGTTGTACGCACTATCACTACTCACATTTCACTTTGATGCACGCTCGAATATTCATTTCTTTCGCGTCGTGCCACTTCCCAATTTAATTCTCAAGGAGCCAACAGTTCAAAATCAGCGATATTCATTTATGGCATTTTTGGCTGCCCTATATTAAAATATTTATTCAGCTTTTAAACACGAAACTTTGTGCAATTAAACGATTGTGGGTCACTTGCAATTATATTTTTACATTTATTACACTAATAAGCCAAATATTTCCAAATAATTATCGAACGCGCCATTAAAAAAATGTTAAAAAAAATTGCTGACCTATTTTTTTTTTTTTTTTAATTCCTTTTGACTTTTTTTTAATTAAAAGTTTAAACTACAGATTTTTTTCCCTAAAAATACATTTTTGGGGAAAAATAAATAAATAAATAAATAAATAAATAAATAAATAAATAAATAAATAAATAAATAAAATAAAAATAGATTTTTTTCCCCAAAAATAAATTTTTGAGGAAAAATAAATAAATAAATAAATAAATAAAATAAAAATAGATTTTTTTCCCCATAAATAAATTTTTGGGGAAAAAAATATGTAGTTTAAACTTTTAATTAAAAAAAAGTCAGAAGGAATAAAAAAAAAAATAGGTCAGCAATTTTTTGTAACATTTTTTTAATGGCGCTTTCGATAATTATTTGGAAATATTTGGCTAAGCTATTTTTAGTTAACTTTTTTTTTATCTAAAGATTAAATTTATCAGAACTTTTTTTATCACTGTTCAATTCGATGGCGTTCTCTCAATTTAAATTCGATTTTAAATTGTTGTGCTCATGATAAACGATTTTATCTGTCGTAAAAGTGTCAATTATTTGGGTATATTTGACCTACCGATTGTCTTAAGCGCGTGTGCAGAGTGTAAAAACAAAACAAGAAATATTGAAGGTGATCCACTTTGTAAACAATTCTTTGTCAACGGCTCAAAAGTACATATTTTTTTCATATAATACCAGCAGCAAAACAAATGAGATTTTGTCATTCTTTGAAATTATTATAAGCAAATTATAAATTATTATATTTTATATTTTTAACACAGTGATTTTTTTAGTCACTTAAAAAAATTAAATATTCATTTTCTTTTAATTTAAATATGTTTAAAAAAAATGTTGCGTCATAAATTTATTTTATTTTTTTTCCAGTAAAATGTGTAAATAATTTTTTTGCATTATTATCATAAAAAATCAATGTTATTATTATTTTTAATTTTTTTTTCCATACTTTCCGAACTGCAATTAAATAAAACTTTTAGTTAGGAATGTACGTGTCATGAATCCTTAAGAGGAAAGTTGGTAAAAATAAATTTTTCCATTTGTTTCCCCCGTTTACATTCAACTGGCATTCCTGGATGCGTTCCCAGTCTTCGACAAACGCCCGTTGACCTTTCAGGGTAATATAAACGAGTTTCCAATTTTTCTACTAATCCTCAGAGACTAAATACGCCAACGTCCTTAATTGTGGGGAGTCTCTTAAGCCCAGAGCGACCACATAAATAAATAGCCGTCGTGTACAGTTGTTGCACGTGTTGCTTGTAATAACTAATTAGTAATTCCACGCTTAATCACTCACAACGCGTCAGTCTCTCGTTTCTCGTTTGTCGATCGAAGGATAATGAAACATCTCAAGGGAATTTAGCTGTAATAATTACCTGAAATGAAAAATATTAAATATGGAGCATTCTCTGTCAATTCAGCCACTTTTTTTTTCGACCCTCTCGGATTTGCCCTGTAATTGGTTATATGAATATACCACAAAAAGACACTCTATGTGAATTTTTTCAGATTTTTAATAATAATTTTTTAGAAAATGGCGTTTTTTATTCAAGTGCAAATATCTCAGAATTTTGAAGTTACTGAAAAAAAATGTCAGCACATAAAAGTTGTCGTTTATTGTTAGCTTTCGAGCGGAATATTCCAAATAATTGTCACGTTCCTGTGAGTATGATTTTTTCCCGAAAAATGGAGGAATTATTGTTTAATTAAAAAAAGGATATTTTTTTTTACTGAAAGAATTACAGAGTATTGCTACATGACGGTTGATATCACAAAAAAAATCGCCAGAGTGGCACCGATCGTTCTTCTGGTATTAAAAAATGCATTTGTGCGAAAGTTCCGAAAAACGGGGGCATTATTATTTTTTTGATAAAAAAAGGTTACTTTTTTTTGGCTAATAAAATTACAGAGTATTCTTGCATGACTGTAGATATTGCAAAAAAATCATCAGAGTGGTACGGATCGAGCTTACGGTATTACAAAAAATTATTCGTGTGGAAGTTTCGAAAAACGGGGGAATTATTTTTTTTTATACCGGAAGCTCGATCCGTACCACTCTGATGATTTTTTTTGCAATATCTACAGTCATGCAAGAATACTCTGTAATTTTATTAGCCAAAAAAAGTAACTTTTTTTTATCAAAAAAATAATAATGCCCCCGTTTTTCGGAACTTTCACACAAATGCATTTTTTAATACCAGAAGATCGATCGGTGCCACTCTGGCGATTTTTATGTGATATCAACAATCATGTAGCAATACTCTGTAATTTGTTCAGTAAAAAAAAAATATCCTTTTTTTAATTAAACAATAATTCCTCGATTTTACGTCAAAAAACGGGGGCATTATTATTGTTTTGATAAAAAAAGGTCACTTTTTTTGGCTAATAAAATTACAGAGTATTCTTGCATGACTGCAGATATTGCAAAAAAATCATCAGAGTGGTACGGATTGAGCTTACGGTATTAAAAAAAATTATTCGTGTGGAAGTTTCGAAAAACGGGGGAATTATTTTTTTTTATACCGGAAGCTCGATCCGTACCACTCTGATGATTTTTTTGCAATATCTACAGTCATGCAAGAATACTCTGTAATTTTATTAGCCAAAAAAAGTAACCTTTTTTTTATCAAAAAAATAATAATGCCCCCGTTCTTCGGAACTTTCACACAAATGCATTTTTTAATACCAGAAGATCGATCGGTGCCACTCTGGCGATTTTTTTGTGATATCAACAGTCATGTATCAATATTCTGTAATTTTTTCAGTAAAAAAAAATAACCTTTTTTTAATTAAACAATAATTCCTCCATTTTACGTGACAAAACGGGGGCATTATTATTATTTTGATAAAAAAAAGGTTACTTTTTTTGGCTAATAAAATTACAGAGTATTCTTGCATGACTGTAGATATTGCAAAAAAATCATCAGAGTGGTACGGATCGAGCTTACGGTATTAAAAAAAAATTATTCGTGTGGAAGTTTCAAAAAACGGGGAAATTATTTTTTTTTATACCGGAAGCTCGAACCGTACCACTCTGATGATTTTTTTGCAATATCTACAGTCATGCAAGAATACTCTGTAATTTTATTAGCCAAAAAAAAGTAACCTTTTTTTTATGAAAAAAATAATAATGCCCCCGTTTTTCGGAACTTTCACACAAATGCATTTTTTAATACCAGAAGATCGATCGGTGCCACTCTGGCGATTTTTTTGTGATATCAACAGTCATGTAGCAATACTCTGTAATTTTTTCAGTAAAAAAAAAATATCCCTTTTTTAATTAAACAATAATTCCTCCATTTTACGTGAAAAAACAGGGGCATTATTATTTTTTTGATAAAAAAAGGTTACTTTTTTTTGGCTAATAAAATTACAGAGTATTCTTACATGACTGTAGATATTGCAAAAAAATCATCAGAGTGGTACGGATCGAGCTTACGGTATTAAAAAAAATTATTCGTGTGGAAGTTTCGAAAAACGGGGGAATTATTTTTTTTTATACCGGAAGCTCGATCCGTACCACTCTGATGATTTTTTTGCAATATCTACAGTCATGCAAGTATACTCTGTAATTTTATTAGCCAAAAAAAGTAACCTTTTTTTTATCAAAAAAATAATAATGCCCCCGTTTTTCGGAACTTTCACACAAATGCATTTTTTAATACCAGAAGATTGATCGGTGCCACTCTGGCGATTTTTTTGTGATATCAACAGTCATGTATCAATATTCTGTAATTTTTTCAGTAAAAAAAAAATAACCTTTTTTTAATTAAAAAATAATTCCTCCATTTTTCGGAAAAAAATCATACTCACAGGAACGTGACAATTATTTGGAATATTCTGCTCGAAAGCTAACAATAAACGACAACTTTTATGTGCAGACATTTTTTTTCAGTAACTTCAAAATTCTGAGATATTGGCACTTGAATAAAAAAAGCCATTTTCTGAAAAATTATTTTTAAAAATCTGAAAATATTCACATAGAGTGTCTTTTTGTGGTATATTCATATAACCAATTACAGGGCAAATCGGAGAGGGTCGAAAAAAAAGTGGCTGAATTGACAGAGAATGTTTCTTATATTTTTTAAATTTATTTATATTTATTTTAATGAAAATAGTATGCAATATTATTTTTTTAAATTTGTATTCATTTTCATAGTAATTCTCTAAATTAAATGCAATTTTTTTCTGATCATATATCTTAAAAAAAAATGATGAAAGAATAATCAAGTGTCTGAAATTACTATTAAGGACGATCGGTGACGACTGTCAAAGTCAAATCAGAGATAAATTTTTGTAATCGATTCTTTAAAGTTTAATACATTAAATAATAGCTGTGAAGGGTGATTTGTATTGAAGGATGTAGACTTAATCCAGAAAAAGATTAATAGTGACAGATTTGCATTAATATTAACTGTTTAACGTTTCCTTTCAATGGGATACATTTTCGTTCAGTTTTTTTCAAGTATAATCTGTAATTTTTGGCCGATTTGAATGAGTGACAGCTCATTCTCTACCTTAAAAGATACTCTACGAATTGACCGCCTAGATATTTCATAGTGTTAATTGTTTAATAATTCTAGACTGTTGTTTAACAGAAATTAAAATACTTTCATAAACAACAGGCTATAATTACAAAACGATGAACACTATGAAATATCTAGGAGGTCAATTCGTAGAGTATCTTTTAAGAAAAACAATGAGCTATCGTTCATAAAAATCGGCAAAGAGTTAAAGATAATACTTGGAAAAAACTGAACGAAAATATATCACACTGAAAAGAAACGTTAATCAGTTAATCTTTATGCAAATCCGTGACCATTAATCTTTCTCTGGATTAAGTCTACATGCTTCAATACAAATCACCCTCCACTATTATTATTTAATGCATTAAACTTTAAAGAATCGATCACGAAAATTTATCTCTGATTTGACTTTGGGAGTGGCCACCGATCCTCCTTAATTACCGCAAATAAAAAATAAAAATAAATCATCTCACAGGGTTGCACCCAAATAAATTATATGCAGTATAAAAAAAAACTCTATTTATATTACCCTTTTTTTTTACGCTCGTGCGCTCATTGTCCATATGTAGAGTGCAAAAGCAGTTATATACGATTTACGTTAAATGTCACGCGTTATGAATATGCGATATGTAGGCCACTGACGATCGTGCGAGAATCATTGTGTTGAAAATCGCTTACCGATCGAAATACGGACCGGGACATTTACGGTTGACTTATCCAACAGTTTCGTCGAGATAACTCGTGAATTATACGTGCTTTTGGCGAGATTGATTTGTCGAAGAAGCCGACTGAGCGTGTATTCATATTGCGTGACTTATTCGCAGCTCATGACAGCTAATTTTTTTTTCTCAGCCTCGTCGTTTTTTCCTATTTTTCTTCTTCGTTCCATCTTCGACGTTTCAGCTTATTATCTTTGCATACTAATTACATATAGTTGTTACCTGTTGACACTCTTCCGGTTAGCGTCACAAGAAGTGCTAGAAAAATTGACGGTCACATGGAAGTATATTATTATAGTTGTGCGAATAAAAATTAGCCAAGGAAGTAAACATATTCACATATTTTTGCCACTCAAGTGGTCTTGAAACTTGATTTTTTATTTCGTTCTTCATTTTTTTTATTTTTAAAAATCGGTTTAAAAAAATAACTTATGCTAAGTTATTTTTTTAAATAACGTCGCTTAAAAAAATACTAATAATAATAATAATAATAATATGAAACAAAAATGTGGTGTAGATTTAAACAATTATAACTGCGATTATATTTTAATCGAGAAATTTATATTGCTAATTTAATTCATCTGTATTACTATTCTTATTATTATTATTATTATTATTATCGTACATGTTATTTTTTTTTATATCCTTGAGTAGCCTGGAAATGTCCTGAAAAAGTCCTTGAATTTGTTACGAACTTTTTATTGAACACCATATTTGCAAAAAAAAAAAGTGGCACAAGCAAAAAATATGATATGATATATAGAAGCCAATGACGTTAACTGACGTGATAAAATTTACGTCAATTGCTCATATAATTTAAGGCTTCAAAATCGTAAAGAAATTTTTAAATATTCTTTTTTTTTTTTTTAATTCCATCTTTTCCTCTTAAGTTCATTATCTTTGCATGCAATTATATCGAGTTATCGTATTGACACTCTTCGTGGTAGCGTCACAATAATTGCGCAAGAAAAATTGACGGACATACATAAATATATTACTATTCTTGCGTGAATAAAAAAAAAGCTTACGGATCACGTCAAATAACGCCTTTGCAGGAGAATCGCAATTAAATGCACTTGTGGATGCTTACGTAAATCTCTTTGGCGAAACGTTATTGCAAGTCTGCGTATGAACTGCATCGGTATTACGTTTTATAGTAATATGTGTGTTGAAAACCGAGGTAGACAACGGGTTATCGAGAAATGGTCGGGTTATTAAATTCATTAGCTCATCAGAGCGAAGCCACGTGGCTCAACACCAGGAAATGGAATAAACTTTATTTTCCACGCGCTTAACAATGCAAATATACTGATTTTCTTATTTCTTTTATTTTCCAGGAATATGCCAGCTCTACAATTGTTTGGGAGAAAGTGGCTCGCAGCTTCGGATGACCTAGTCTATCCGGGGCTCTTTGAAATCTTCATTAGGGTAGTCTGGTAATTTATGCCAATTTTTTTGTAATTTTTGCTTCCTCATAGAGGAAGCTTTGTTTTCGTGAAAATTTTTTTTTTTCGAGATTTTCATGTCTGTATGCTTAAAATTGTCTAAAACGTCGAGAAAAGTGATTTAGAAAAAATGTATGTATGGATGTGTGTGTGTGTGTGTGTGTGTGTGTGAACGGCATTCAAAATTCAAACTTGCATATCTCAAGAACGGCTTTAACATTCGGTCTAAAATTTGGCACGCATGTGCGGCAGGTATACGCCATTGCTTGTGATAATTTTCAAAAAAATTCAAAAATATGTTCAAATTTTATTTAACTTTGCAATTTTCGAAAAATGTATGTACGCGCTCTAGCTCCCGCAAATTTTTAGCTATAGAGCTAAATAATTATTTATACATAAAGCAGCCTTAAAGAAGGATCGGTATTGAATTGGGGGCGAATCTACAAATAGATTCCGTTTTTATGAGATTTTGAATTTTTCAAAAAATTTACGTTTTGCTCTAAGTCCTGTAAAATCTCACGAAATCAACTGATATTTTCTACAGATGAAGAATAACATGCAATGCTGCTATGTACCAAATTTGGTGATGATCGGTAAAGGGGTTCGGATTATATAGGATTTTGAATTTTTTGAAAAATTTATGTTTTGCTCTAACTCACGTTAAACATTAACAAATCAGCTGAAATTTTATACAGATAATAAATAATACTCAGCGCTGCTACGTACAAAATTTGGTAATGATCGGTAAAGCGATTAAGATTTTACGTGATTTTGAAATTTTGAAAAATGAAAAGTAACGAAATAAGTTGCAAAGTTGAACTTCGTACATTCCTTTGTTATTAATTTACATTTTTCACAAAGCTTCCGCTATGAGGAAGCCAAAATTAGTAAATAAGCTTCATAGCGATCGCTTTGTGAAAAAAAATAAATAATGAGGAAGCAATGTGCAAAGTTCAACATTGCAACTTTTTTTTTCACAAGAATATTCAATTGGCTTAAGGGGAGGAAGTCAGGTCAAAAAAATTGATTTTGGAAATTCAATATCATCCAAATCCTATTGCATATAAAAATGCCCAATGCACTATATTGTTGGTACTCGATGAAAGAATTTTTTACTGTCGTCTGACTTGCATATGCTTTTCAATATTATCTTAAGGGGTTAGGCCACTCTAGAGGGCCTCAAAAAAGGCTTTTTTGGGAATTTTTTTCAGAAAAACTATTAGAGACATCGATTTTTTGAGAAAGGGTATTTATTGTACATATCATTAACTGTATATAGTAATTTTTTCATAGTAATTAATTCAAAAATAGCGGCTGTACAGCGTTGTTGCGATGACATTTCTTTTTTTTTGGAATCCACGGCCGGACACACAGCTTCAGGAATTTTTTAATTATGATGAGTTTTTTAACGGTTTTCACTTATACATAACAGTAGCTAGAGAAGTACATAGGATTTTTTCGAAACAGGCATTTTTGACAAAATGGCGAGCATCTAAAGTGAAAGTTCAAAAATTTGGCTTTAAAATCGTTCGAAAATTATCAATAACAAAAAAACTATGCAACTTAAAAAAAAAATCCTACGTACTTTTGTAGATAATGTATTTTTGAAGATATATCCAAAATTTCAAATAAATCGGCGGTAAACTTTTTGAGTTATGTTTCCGGCCAACTTGAAAAGAGCAGTTTTGAGATAAACGCGTTTATCTGCCGTATACCTACTTTGACCCTTCTCAGTACCTTTACCGAAGCGCACACAAGAGAGGTTCCCTGCTAACCGGGCGGCCTCCCATTAACCCTTTGATGCACACATTTTTATTTTTAAAAAGTCACTTTTATTTAAAATCGAGAAAGAAAACGTTGAAATATTTAAAAAATTATAATAATCTAGGTGGGATGTTAAACATCCCGCTGTGCATCAAAGGGTTAAAATTAAAAAATGGGGCAATTACAAATTTTTGCTTGCAATAATCTTTTGGGACAGCATTCTAGAAACCCTAATGAGCCATTTCCAAGGAGAAAAAAAAATCGATTTTTCGAAAATTCTAGAGTGGCCTAACCCCTTAAGCAAAGTTCTTAGGTTTTCCATTCTGCGCATGATTCAGATCAAACTACTAGGCAGATTGGAATGGTTAACGTCTCATTTTCTTCTTCATGAAAAGATACACCGGCTAAATGGAGAAAATGTTAATAAAAGGTTATATTTTTTAAGTGACATAATTATTAATAAATACATTTTATGCTATTTTCTAAATCAGTGATTAACTTTGCTTTCAGAATGAAAAAAAATAGTTTGCTCCATTCAGCCGGTGTATCTTTTCATGAAAAAGAAAATGAGACGTCAACCATTACAATCTGCCTAGTAGTTCGATCTGAATCATGCGCAGAATGGAAAACCTAAGAACCTTGCTTAAGATAATATAGAAAAGCATATGCAAGTCAGACGACAGTAAAAAATCCTTTCATCGTGTACCAACAATATAGTGCGTCGGGCATTTTTATATGCAATAGGATTTAGATGATATTGAATTTCCAAAATCAATTTTTTTTACCTGACTCTCTCCCCTTAAGGATTTAGCAGCGCGATGGGGTGCTCAACTTCCTGAAAAGTGAGAATTCAGAGAGAAATTCGAACACTTCTCGATGGTATAAAAATCTGAAAAAATTCAAGCATACAAAGGGTGCGGAAAAGATTAATTTTGCATATTAATAATTGCAAAATGTTATTAACAAATAGGTGAAAAAAAAATTGTTCCACAAATTATCTGTCAACCTAACTTTTCTTTTGAATGAAAATCATTCGTTAAATTTTCTGAATATGTATGAATTTTTTCAGAATTTTGTCTAATGTTTGAAAATTGCAGTTTTTGTTTTTTGTTCGAGGTGTATTTGCAAATCAATTTGATCAATCGTTTCGAAACTTCTTGGGTGTAATGAGTGGTTTTGTGACAAGCACATATGAAAAAATCGCGACTTAACATGCATTAACAAAAAAAAAATGAATTCCAAAAAAACGAAATTTCGATGGTTAGAAAAAATTTTGAATAAAATCATACGTATTCAGAAAAATTAAAGAATCATTTTCATTCGAAAAAAAAGTTAGGTTGACGGATAATTTGTTGAACAATTTCTTTTTTCACCTATTTGTTAATAACATTTTGCAATTATGAATATGCAAAATTAATCTTTTCCGCACCTTTTGTATGCTTGATTTTTTTCCAGATTTTTATTCCATCGACAAGTGTTTGAATTTCTCTCTGAATTCTTACTTTTCAGGAAGTTGAGCACCCCATCGCGCTCCTACATCCTTAACGATGCATAACACGTATTTTCTCATTCATTAGTATGATACAATTAGAATTTCACTACTTTGTGATTTATTTTTTATTTTGTTTTGAAATGAATTTATTTTAAATTATATTTAAAGAAGATCATTAATAACTCGTCAAAATAAGTGAAATATTTCTTTCCTCAACAATTATTTTAAAACTTTAATATCTTTCTATAAAAGTTGCTAATAATTTTTGGTAAATAATGAGGATGTGACAAAAATTAACAAAAAAATTTAACAAAAAATGTCGACAACGTTAGTCATTTAACTTACTTGAGTTTGTCCACTGTGCAGGTTTGTCCTCGTCGGAATTTCCTGCTTGAGGTTCTACAACGAGACCTGGAAATGTCGAACTGGTGGCGAGTTAGTGAGAGTCTTCCTGGCTGGAGAAATGGTGATATTAGGAGTCGTAACCATCCTAGTGTTTGTGATAGTGAATCACAGCGCAAGAGGCTCCATTACCGACACTTATGCAAGAAGATTAGTTCAACCGCTTCTCACAGTAAAGTGAGTCTTTATCTCATCATTTCCCGCGTAGAAAAAAAGAATCTTGTGAAGAATCTCTTAAAGAATCTTAAAAAAAGACTTGAATGAATCTTTAAAGGAATCTTGAAAAGAATCACGTATAGGATCCGGGGCAAGAATCTTTCCAGGATTCTATTCAAGATTCTTTCTATCCGAAAGCGTTCTGAAAATCTTACAAAGAATCTCCGAAAGAATCTTGAAAAGCGTCTTTAAGAGAATCGTGAAAAGATTCCGTCCATTAAACAGAAAAATCGTTGAAAGAATCTTAATAAAAATTTTCAGAGGAATCGAGCGAACCCTTTTGTTGCCTTCCCTTGGTGTCGAGACAGTACATTTCGATACGTCAACGAAAGGTAAACCCATGGAGCCTAGAGGTAAGGAGTACGAACTCAGGCTGAAAAAACGTTTGCGAAACTATGTAAAATTTAGTGGACTGAGCACCCCTGAATATCAACGGGAATCGAGATGAAGTTAGCCCCCGATAAAAATGAAGCGAACGCACCCCAAAGTGACGTCATATTCGCGATGATATGAATGGCGGAAAATTAACAAAAATTGACGCACGACGCAATTACAACAATCTCTGATACAGGTTACTCCCAAAATGGGCGTTATTGAGCGAGAACAACGCGTCGTCGTCAAAAAACGCAGGGCTGCGTTCAACAACATGACCGCTTCACTTCGGTCTCCGTCAACTTGTCGCTCACTTCACTTCGGTTCCCGCCAAAAGAATTTTCCACGGTTCGGCGAGCGATGCTTAACCGCGATTTCCATACGAGTTCGTACTCCTTACCTCGAGGCTCCATGGGTAAACCCCTCGTGTATAGTCGAACTCAGGACAGCTTTGTAGTCTTATATACGTTCAGGCTTCAAGTCACTTGCGAGAAACGCTTCGACCGCTCGCCATCTAGCGGAGTATTAGCTTCGTGCGTGACCTTCATTCGCGGCCATTTTGGACAGCCAGCGTTCGAAGCGGCGAAATTGTGCAACAGTTGATAAAAAATTATCACAGTAAAGCATGCTAGCGTACGTTAATTAACGATATTATTTATATTTCTTTAATAAATCGACACTATGAGTGCGCCAAAAGGGAAGGCCTCAATGCCGTGTTGCGTCGTGAATTTTAAAAACACCTCTGTAAATTCACCGGGTGCACATTTCTACAGTTTCCCTACAGGAAAGATCCAAGTTTTCAAGCAGAAAAGGCGCGAGGACTGGATTGCCTCCGTTAAGAGGCAGTGATACTCACTTCGAAATTTTGAAAGCTATTTTCTTTCAAAATACTTGGCATATAAAGCTCAGATTTTAACAGAATGTGCGGAAGTATGGCAGAATTGGGCTAAGCTTCGGGCTCCTGGATCAAAACAGCCGTCTGGTCAGGAGAATTAAAAGAAAAATAGTGCGAGAGAGACAGACCTATAAGCGTTTAACATTGGGCGAAGTAATTCCAGCCGGTGTATCATTGCCTCTTAAGGTAGTTCTGTCGTGAAGGCAATCCAAACTCATATGCATGAATTTTTGACATGTTATAATTTAGCTATTCAATTTTACTTGCGCAAAATCTTGAAGGCTTTTACCGAGTATTTGAATGAACAATTAAAACTTGAAAATCGATCTTTTTACACGGCGCTAACGGGAGAGCTGGAAAAATTGATCTTTAAATTGAAAATTAACGTACTTAGATCAAAGATTGAGAAAAAATAAAAAGTACTACGGATTCGCAAATCATTCAGGAATTGATGTATCATGAAAAAAGGTGAAGTCCCCGGAATAATGTTTAATTGAACCGATGTCAAAGTGCACGATACCGGGCCAAATGACATTTCCTAATCTAATTATCGTAAAAATGAAGTCAAATCCACACTAAACATATCAACTATTTACAAATAATCTTTTTAATTTGATTACGACAATTTCGAAGGGTTCTCGATTATTTTTGATATTATTATTGAGGCAGTCAAAGTGATGCGTATGATTATTTTTTAATGTCATATAGACTCTGAGATTTATGACTCCGGCGTACCGACAGAACTACCTTAAACGAAAAAAAAAGTTTCAGAGTTACTGCACGAACTAAATGTTCTCTAATCAATAAAAAGTTATAGACTACAATACTGTTACTAGGATTGAAACTTTACAATACTTACTTCCAATTTCACCTTGTACGGTGTAGTAGTGGAAGTGTCACTGACGTTTGGCGAATAACGCTGCACTTTATTAAGATACGTTTGTCTGAATCTGTTAACTCCTCCACTCGCCGCACATGGCATACAGAGAACGCCTTTCCTTTTATAATACCTTGTGGATTAAAATCAATTGCATGCGTTATCGCCTTGAATCCCGTTCTGATTATCAATTCCATCTTTCAATTCCGTTTTAATGCTGCTGACAGCTGTCATAAACATAAACACCGGCGAAAAGTGCAGACGACACCGGGCATACGAAAATTTATGTACCCTTTTTACGAAATAAATCGAATAACAAAAAGCTATTACCATAACCAAAATTACAAAAAAATTAATTAAACAACCTATTTTTTATTTATAACAATACTTTTCAGTTATTCATTTAGTATAATCGGAAACTCTTTTGTAAACTATATTCTACCATAAGAATCAATGCTTTTTTTATATCAACTGTTGCCGAGGTGTGCCACAAGCGGCGCTGGCATCTTAACGCACTAAGCCAATAGTTGAACTCAGGACAGCTTCGCAATCTTATAAACGTTCAGGTTTCAAATCACTTGCGAGAAACGTTTCGACCGCTCGCCATCTAGCGGAGTATTGCCCACCAGTGTTTCGTATGATGTCACTAGGTGGCGAACGGATGGAGCGTTGTTTCTCGCAAGTGGTTTGAAGCCTCAGCGTATATATAAGACTGGAAAGCTTTTCTGAGTTCCACTACACACGAGGGGTTTACTCTTCGTTGACGTACCGAAATATACTGTCTCGACACCAAGGGGAAGCAACAACAGGTTTTGCTTGATTCCTCTGAAGAATTTCATTAAAATTCTTTCAACGATTTTTCTGTTTAATGGATGGAATCTTTTCCCGATTCTCTTAAAAACGCTTTTTAAGATTCGTTCGAAGATTCTTTGTAAGATTCTCAGAACGCTTTCGGATAGAAAGAATCTTGAAATGAATCTTGAAAATGATTCTTTTCAAGATTCCTTTAAAGATTCTTTCAAAGATTATTTCAAGACTTTTTTTAAGATTCTTTAAAAGATTCTTCACAAGATTCTTTTCTTCTACGCGGGTTCCTTCCACATCTAAGCATTTTTTTGTGCTGAAAAAAAAATTAATTTTAGAATAATTGGAAATTTCAAAAAGTTCTAAACAATTTGTAAAGAAATATTATTCGGCCATTATTTTTTAAATCTATAATTAAAAAAAAAATCTTTTTAGAATATTGCTGCTGCTGCCGGAAATAGCTTGGAATATTCTTGGGACACTTTGGGTACTCAGCGAGCACGTTCAGTGCAACAACGAAAATTACACGATGGCTGTTGTCGAAGCTCTCGTATTTTTCGACTGGGTTCTCATAGGCCTTGCGATTCTCGGCCTGGCACTCGTCTTCGATCCTCTTGGATCTCTCGGCCAAGACGATAAAGTCCTGGAGGATTCCATCGAGCATGGCAAAGTTTCACGTATTTGGCTTCGGAGATTTAAATTCTTCTTCTGGATGAGGAGGGACGAGAGCGCTAGCGAAACTTTCCAACATGTTGCTGGTGAGACTTAGGTACATGAGGGTGAGGTCCAAGTAAAATAAGTGAAGCAGCATGGATCAACAGTATTAAATATCCGAAAAATCCTACACGCTCTCATTTCTTCACCAATCAATTACTGTTATTATTACTATTTCTATTCGATTGTTAGTTGAAATTTAAAAAATACTTTTTTAGTTTGTAATCTTTTTTTTTGGTAAACTTTTAAATGCAGAATTTTATTTTAAAAAGCATTAAAAAATTCTGGGAAAAGCAGATTTATAAATTGCAAAAAAATTTATCTTTTCGAAAAAAAAATGTATTCGCTTTGTTTTTAATCTTTGCCTCTTAAGCTTATTATCTCAGCATGTAATTATATCCAATTACTGTATTGACGCTTTTTCTATTAGCGGCAGAAAAAACGGGCAAGAAAAATTGCCGGATACATAAGTATATCATTATAGTTGTACGAATAAAAAAAAGCTTACGGATGACGTCAAATAACGTCTTTGCAAGAGAATCGCAATTAAACGCACTTATCGACGCTTATTACATTAAAAAATTAGAATCATTGAACGCTGTATTTCACAAAAACAGCCTTAAAAAATATTCTATAAAATGCAGATTACAAAATTGTAAAATTTTTTGGATGATTTAAAATCCAATTTTTTAAAAATTGCATTCCAGCAACATGTTGCTGATAAGACTTAATTAAGTAAATCAGCGTGAGATTCAAATAAAATAAATGACGCATTAATTATTTGAAAAATCTTACATACTCTCATTTCTTCACTAATTTGTTATTATTATTTTTAGTTAATTGTAATTGGCATTAAAAAAAATACTTTATTAGTTTGTAGTAATTTCAACATTTTTTTTTTGTTGTTAAAGGTTTGCTGAGTGCACTCTTTCGAGGCACTGATTTAGTACCTTCAGATGTAATGGCAGGCTGCGTTCTGCTTCGTGTTCGTCAAAAACGCGAGACTCTAGAGCTAAGGAGGCTGAATATATTGGAACGACCGGAATATACGGTCGGTAGGTATTTGTATTTTTTTATTTATCAGCAAATCTGTATAAGGAAAATCATAATCGCCAGTTACTTTGAAAGTCACTCTATTTGTTTATTCATTTCATACGTAATTTAATATTCAATATTTAATGGAATATTTGAAGACGCTTCGTCCATACATTTCTAAACAAAAGCTTAATTTACATTGACGTCATTGCAATTACTAAAAATATTGATTTTGCATAATGATGTCGAAAAGTTATAAATTAACGAAAAACAAAAAAAAAAAAATAGTTAATATAATTCTACAGGAAATTCTATATTCTGCCAATTAGACGTCCGGTCCAAAAATCCAGCACGGATTTTTTTTTTCTCTTCGATATATCGATTTTTTAAATTATTTACAAAATAAATAGACAAATAACGTGAGATTTAAAAAATACTTCGGAATAATCCCTAGCAAGTCGTGCCACCGATAAACAACCGCAAAAACGACTGACGTCGTTTTGTGCAAAAATGTTACAAATCACTGCAAAACGACCGATATTATTTCATACTCGATCGGTCGTTTTCTGGCTAGTTGACGAAAAAACGACTGCAAAACGACCGACCTCATTTCACGTTCGATCAGTCGTTTTACGTTTAACGACTGCAAAACGACCGATCTTTATCATTTTTCAACAAAAAAATTGTGTCGCTAGTACTTAGATCTCGAACTTGCAACCTTCGGTTTACCAATCGAGTACTCTGCCTACTCGGCTACTCAGTTCGTTGAAGTATGATCAACACACGTTCCTCATAAGCTACCATACGTTTCGGCGAATAACGTATATGGAACATGAGTTTAATATCTATTAACGAACTGAGTGGCCGAGCAGGCAGAGCATTCGGCTAGTAATCCGAAGGTTGCAGGTTCGAGACCTACAGACGTGACTAATTTTTTTTTTTCTCCAAATACGATAGTTCCGTGCATTTATTAATTTAATAATATTTAATTAATATTTAAAAATGAAAAAAGATCGGTCGTTTTGCAGTCGTATTTCGGTCGTTAAACGTAAAACGACTGATCAAGCATGAAATAAGGTCGGTCGTTTTGCAGTCGTTTTTTCGTCAACTAGCCGGAAAATGACCGATCGAGTATGAAATAATATCGGTCGTTTGCAGTGATTTGCCGTAACATTTTTGCACAAAACCACGTCAGTCGTTTTTTGGTGAACTAGGGGTTAATTGCGGTAAAATTGCGGTGACACGACTTGCTAGGGATCCTATGTAGTAAGTACCTTCTGAAAGTCTAACAATCAGCGTAATTTTCAGACAGCGGTACTATTTTCGCCGGTGCGCCAAGTTGGATGTCCCTGGAGTTGGCTCATCATTACCTTCAGCTGGCAATATCTTCCTACAGTTGGCTATTTGTCGTTTATCAACACACATGTACCGGCTGCTTTAGGCTCATTCCTGGAATGACGTGTTGTTCGTGCTTCAGGCGGGAACGCAATGTTGTTTTGGACGATAATTGTTGTCTCTGCAGTCTCGCCGGTGTCAAGTATCTCTCAAAACTTCCTGAGGAGGACATACTTTTCGCATCGTTCAGAAATCACCTGTGCGAGGTGACAATATATTTATTAAATTATTATGAAATTTTATTCCGTCGAAAAAAAAACTTTATTTTCATTAAAAAAAAAATGTTCATCATTTTCATGAATTTGCAAAAAATAATGAGGAAGCAATGTGCAAAATTCTACATAGAATCCGTTTTAAATTCAATTGCTGTCCGTACAGATTCCATTCTGCGTTGTGGCTGACCACAAAACTTCTAGCATAGTGATTGTAATCAGAGGATCATTGTCGTTGCGCGATCTTATCACAGATATTGCTGCTGCTTCGGAATCTTTCGAACCGGAAGGACTTCCACCGGGCAGTATGGTAAGCATGCTAATTTTATTTATTTGTTTACATTATAATTGTAATTATTATAACTGTTATAACTCATAGTTTAGGAAATGTCATTAGACAAATTTTGTGCAGCACCTCGATTCTATAGAGCCCATCTCTACACAGCCTCATTTCTACACGAGCATTTCTACACCGAATTTTACTACACGCAACAAATTTGCACGACCAAAGTTGTCCATGCGCTCTTCACGCAAAAGTCCGACACCGCGAAATTTCGACACGCCGTAGTTCGACACTGCAAAAGTTCGACACGCCGTAGTTCGACACTGCAAAAGTTCGACACGCCGTAGTTCGACACTGCAAAAGTTCGACACGAAAAAGTTGGACACAAAAAAGTTCTACACCTTAAAATTTCTACACCGTAAACTATTGATACTGCAAGAGTTCGACACGCAAAAATTGTACACGCAGAAGTCCGACACCGCAAAAGTTCAACACGCCAGAGTTTGACATCGCAAAGTTATACACGGTGCATCTCTACACCGTCATAGTTCGACATAGCCTCATCTCTACACATGATCATCTCTACACGCGACATATTTGAACAGTTACCGACCGAAACTGTTCAAATATGGTGGCGTTACCGACCGAAACTGGTAAAATATGGTGCATTACCGACCGAAATTGGAAAAATGTGGCGTGTGTAGAGATGAGCATGTGTATGGATGAGGCTGTGTCGAACTATGACGGTGTAGAGATGAGCATGTGCACGGATGAGGCTGTGTCGAACTATGACGGTGTAGAGATGAGCAAGTGTAGGGATGAGGCTGTGTCGAACTATGACGGTGTAGAGATACGCGGTGTAGAACTTTGACGTGTTGAACTTTTGCGGTGTCGAACTTTTGTGGTGTCAGACTTTTACGTGTACAACTTCTGCGTGTATAATTTTTGCGTGTTGAACTCTTGCAGTGTTAAACTTTTACGGTGTAGAAGTTTTAAGGTGTAGAATTTTGTCGTGTTGAACTTTTGCGGTGTCGAACTATGGCGTGTTGAAATTCCACGGTGTCGGACTTTTGCGTGTGGAGCTCGCGGCGTGTAAAACTTTCATCATGTAAATTTGTTGCGTGTAAGGTAAACGGTCCAGTTTGTGACACCTTTAGAGCAGCAGGGTCGATTTTCTGTTATTTAGAGATGCGTGATATTGTTAAACTGAAAATGGTCGTTTTCAATACATACATTAAAACCTTCTGCAACAGATTAGACTATTCTTCAAAGGCAAAATGTTGAGAATATTAATAAAATCATTATTTGAATATTGCTTGTCTACTGCCGGGGTTCCTGACCCTGGGGAACCACTCATGTCGTAGCTTGTGACCCTCGCGTGTACCGGGTTTGTGACACTGGCGCTGTAGGTCCTGACCCCCGCGTGTACCGGGATTGTGACATTCACGCCGTAGATCCTGACCCCCACGTGTACCGGGTTTCTGACACCTATACGGGTTTTTCGAACTCCTATTTGGAAAAAATATCGATAATTAAATGAAAACGAAACCGTAATAACGTTGAATGTTGAAATTTATACAGTATTCAATCCTAACCTAATTTTCAGCAACAAGTAAAAATCGTAAATATTGAGAGGGTCAGCAACCGCGACAATAACCACAATTACGTTGGGAGTTATTGACCCTTTGAGTTTACGGGAAAAACTAATCAATAGCTTAAGTATTCTATTTCTTGTCGATAAAGCTAATTATTGTGATCATTTTCATATAATTGTTATGTTGTATTATACTTACTTAAGAATGGAAATGATCAAATACGCGATCGATGCAGCTAGGGAGCTCCATCTAGGAATGGCGGTTCGAACTCACTGAAACGCAGTACCACGGCTTTCACCGGTGAAATGTATTTCTAAATAATTTGTTACGAAATTTGTTTATTGCAGAAAAAAACTATTAAAAAAGCTCTTTAATTTGGCGATACTAAGGTTAAAATTCGACGTAAATTACATTTATGATGGTGTAAAATAGCTATCGGGGGTCACAAACCGAGGCAGGGTCACAAACAGGGCCGTTTACCTTAGTAAAATTCGGTGTACAAATGTTCGTGTAGAAATGAGGCTGTGTAAAGATGGGCTCTGTAGAATCGAGGTGTTGCCCAAATTTTCAATACGATTATTTGTTTTATTTTTAGGCCCATAAAGGTATGATTGTTGGTGCTAAAGTTCTTCTCAAGCAGTTGGACCAATACAAAATTTTGGAGAAAGCACAAGCGACATATCCTCAATACAGTCTTAAACTAACAGGTAAATTAAAAGATATGCAAATATTTCGACATTTAATCGAAATTTTTGTTAAAAAACTGTAAAGCAAAAAAAATATCTCAAAATAATATATTCAGAAAAATCAGAAGATTTATTTTATAAGGAAAAAAGGGAATCCCAAAAAATTGAAAAAAAAAATTGTTAATAATTTTCCCAAATTATTATCATTTAAAATAAAATAAAATTTTTGATTCGCTCCGTATGTGTAATTCATGCTAAAATAAATTATATAAGATCCAGAAATTGAATTAATCATATTGAGAGGTTTGATAATTTAATTATGGTTTTAAAGGACACAGTCTCGGCGCCGGGTTGGCCGTCCTTCTTGCCTTACTCATCCGTCCCCGATTTCCGGACTTGAAGGTCTACGCTTTCTCCACACCAGGTATTTTTATATTCACGATTAATCACCGCCCCTTTCGAAATTTACATAAGAGCAATTTAACAATCTTTTAATTTTTTTTTTTTTGTAGCTGGACTACTAAGCAGAGAAGCTGCCAGAGCTACCGAAGATTTCGTATTGACTGTAGGACTTGGTGATGATTTGGTAATGCGACTAAGCGTCGACAGTATAGAAAATTTTCGCACATCTCTACTCATAACTCTACAAGCTTGTCGCTTGCCAAAAGTATGTACCACAATTTATCCTAAAATAGATATTTGAAATGAAATACAATTTTTGTATAAGATTGAAATAAAATCGATTTTTTTGTAGAGTCAAAATTACATCAATTTTGCTTCCTCATAGAGGAAGCTTTGTTTTCGTGAAAAATTTTTTTTTCGAGATTTTCATGTCAGTACACTCAGAATAGGCCAAAACGTCGAGAAAAGTGATTTAGAAAAAATGTCTGTATGTGTGTGTGTATGTGTGTATGTTACACGATCGAATAATGTAAACCTTTATACCTCGAGAATGCCTTGAGATATCAAGCTGAAATTTGGACCATAGATAGAGGGATCAAGCCTCATCGTTCATACAGATTTTTGTTAAAATCCACTTCATCGTTAAATTATTACGCGTTTTTAAATTTTTTGAAAAATGTCTGTTTACGCGATAACTCTTTCAATTTTCGAGATATTGATCTTAAAATTGGTATGAATGTGAGCTTTCATATGCCGGTGATCGCTATTGAATTTGGTTAAGATTGGTTGAACCGTTAAAAAGTTATGATGTTTTGAATTTTTCAAAAAATTGACATTATCGCTCTATTGTAACTTTTGCAAAACTTAAGATAGCGAGCTCAAATTTTGTATATAAATGAAACAATATTCAGCCATTATATATGTATAATTTAGTGACGAACGGTATGAAATTTTTGATTTTATGGAATGTTGAATTATTTTTAAAAATATACATTATCACATTCACATTCGAAAACGCTCTAATAATCACGAAATAACGTAATAACGAAATAGATAAAGCGTATCCACAACATGTATATTTATCTAATTAAAACAAGGATGCAAAGTAGAATCTTGCACATTGCTGCCTCATTATTTTTCGCGTTTTACAACGCTTCCTCTATGAGGAAGCCAAAAGTTGAATAACAAACTTCCTAAGGAAACTAGATGAGGAAGCAATGTGCAAGGTTCTACTTTGCATCCTTGTTTTATAAAATAAAAATAAATTAAAGTATGGAGTACTTTTTTTCAATTAAATAGAAATTAGAAATAAAAATGGTTTACAATATTTTTTGTTCATTTATGAACCAGTACAGAGTCGTGCTGAACGGTTTCGGCTACGCACTATTCGGAGTGCCGGACAGGGACCTTAACAGAACATGGAGAAATGGTAACACCATAAATTCCATACCTGGACAACTTCCGTTGCTCTCCGAATCGCCAGCATTGCGCCAGACGGTAAGTTACACCTGTTTTACTCTTAAGACTTGGTTTACAACTTAGAATTTTGTTTATAAATTTCATGACGTTTTATAAATTTAGGAGGCTATGATATTGGAGCGCGACGTAACGAGGAGAAGATACTCCAAAGTTAGATTGTACAACGCTGGCCGCATTCTTCATTTGGCCAGATTCAAACCTCCTCAAGCGGATAAAAGGTACGAGAAGCTTTATTTTCACTTTTGCAAGCAATTAAAATGGCCACCTTTCGCCATTTAAATAATATCATCATTAGAAAAACGTAGAATCGTTTCCGATTTGGCTTTCTTGCACGGTATTGTTCATGAAAACTTCGATTCGATTCGATTCGATTATGCCAATTACAGTTGGCTCCCGCGTATGATGAGATTTTGCAACAGATTTTTCACTAGGGCTAACATCTTCAACCTATCTCTGGTTCGTTATAAGGCTGTGATTGCTTCTCTTTTAACACGTTAGGGTCCTAAATCATAGTTAGCTTAAGTGGGTTCAACTATAAATTAACTATAAATTAACAACGCAAATTTATATGTTTTATTTTTTTAAATATTATTTAAAATATGTGCGCGATATGATACTTATCTCGATGAATTTAACTCACCATTGTCTCTAATAATGTATGGTCACTAGGGTCTATCTAAGTAAATAAATAAATAAATATCAAATACGGCATTTGATATTATTTGACAAAAAGCAGAGCAAACAGGAAATAAAAATTTGAATTTTTCGTTATTATTACTTGACGACAATAATTTCGCTAAACTTCAGTTTATCAAATTTATTCAAAACAAAGATGGAAAGTATAACTTTGCATATTACTTCCTCATTATTTTTGACTTTTTACAAAACTTTTTCAAAATGAGGAAGCCAAAATTGATGAACATACTTGGTGATTGAAGTGGAATTGCAAAATATTAAAAATAATGGAAGAGATCGATCTAATAATTTGTTGAATTTGCAGCAAAAAGCAAAGCAAAAAGGAGAGGCAGTATGAAATGCGATGGGCTCAAGCGGAGGACTTTATGGAGCTGTCGGTGATGCCGCGTATGCTTCTCGATCATCTTCCGGAGAATCTGGAGCTGGCTTTAGCGGCGTTGCTGCGTCAGCAACAAGATCTTCCCGTGTATATCGATCCAGCGTAATCCAAAGAAGCTCCGACTAGCGCGTTAATCCCATAAACGCAATTTATCAACTGCTCTACCGCCACTACGAGAGTTATTGAATCTCCCTATTCTATTTTCCATCATCCGACCGATTTAAGCTGAGGATCTCCACTACTCTTAGTTTTTACGGTATATTTATACGCATACGTTTAGTAACATTGTAAAATATTTTTGCTTAGAACAATAAAATACGGTTTTCTATCTTTTCACTGCGGTTTTGTAATTTTTATCAATAAATACGTTAGTAAAACATTTATTTGTTTATCAATGATTTTTTTATTTGCCACAATTCCGCCACTTCATCAAATAATTAATTACGGTAGTTCTGTCGTGAAGGCAATCCAAACTCACATGCATGAATTTTTGACATGTTGTAATTAAGCTATTCAATTTTACTTACACAAAATCTTGAAGGCCCTTACCGAGTATTTGAATGAACAATTAAAACTTGAAAATCGATCTTTTTACACGGCGCTAACGGGAGAGCTGGAAAAATTGATCTTTAAATCGAAAATTAATATACTTAGATCAAAGATAGAGAAAAAATAAAAAGTACTACGGATTCGCAAATCATTCAGGAATTGATGCATCATGAAAAAAGGTGAAGTCTCCGGAATAATGTTCAATTTAACCAATGTCAAAGTGCACGATACCGGGCCAAATCACATTTCCTAACCTAATTATCGTAAAAATGAAGTCAAATCCGCACTAAACATATCAACTATTTACAAATAATCGTTTTTATTTTATTACGACAATTTCGAAGGATTCTCGATTATTTTTTATATTATTATTGAGGCAGTCAAAGTGATGCGTATGATTATTTTTTAATGTCATATAGACTCTGAGATTTGTGACTCTGGCGTACCGACAGAACTACCTTAAAGGCCACCTTGATTACTCTCGCTCTCGAAAAGATGACAAATGTATTTTTTTTGCATCAAACTAAGAGGGACAAAGTTTCGGATTAAAAAATACAAAAATCAGTATGAGCCTCAAACAACAAAAATAATGAGACTAAAGGTCGTTTCTTAGACGTTGAATAGGCTCCCGAAGAGATAACAAATGTTTTTTTTTTTTTTGTGAAACGAAAAGGGACAAAATTTCTTATTAAAAAAGACAAAAATCAGTATGAGTTTCAAAAATAAATAATTAAAAAAAAAAAAACAAAAATAATGAGACTAATTAAGGTAGTTCTGTCGTGAAGGCAATCCAAACTCATATGCATGAATTTTTGACATATTGTAATTAAGCTATTCAATTTTACTTACACAAAATCTTGAAGGCCCTTACCGAGTATTTGAATGAACAATTAAAACTTGAAAATCGATCTTTTTACACGGCGCTAACGGGAGAGCTGGAAAAATTGATCTTTAAATCGAAAATTAATATACTTAGATCGAAGATAGAGAAAAAATAAAAAATACTACGGATTCGCAAATCATTCAGGAATTGATGCGTCATGAAAAAAGGTGAAGTCTCCGGAATAATGTTCAATTTAACCAATGTCAAAGTGCACGATACCGGGCCAAATGACATTTCGTAACCTAATTATCGTAAAAATGAAGTCAAATCCGCACTAAACATATCAACTATTTACAAATAATCGTTTTTATTTTATTACGACAATTTCGAAGGATTCTCGATTATTTTTGATATTATTAATGAGGCAGTCAAAGTGATGCGTATGATTATTTTTTAATGTCATATAGACTCTGAGATTTATGACTCTGGCGTACCGACAGAACTACCTTAAGTCGGTCTTCGTGGATTTTTTATTGCCAGCCTTATTCTGTTTTTTTTTGCGCTCACTTAATGACTACATTATGCTGATTGATTCCCTTTAATTTATATGCTTGTTTAAAAAAAAAAATAATAATAAAAAATTATATGTATGTTTTACATGTGTTTTTATATATGCCTTGGCTAATTCATCTGTCATTATATTATAATGTATTTTCAAGGGCTTGTCTCGTCCACTGTCAAAAATAAATAAATAAAGAAGTGGAATTGTTATTTGTCCAGACTTTTGTAATTTGAATACAAAAATTCTGGAAAAATTTGACAAGCACTGAAATTCTATTGGAGATATATCCTAAATGTTTATTCCGCGGAATTTCATATAAATATTCAAAAAAAAATTATTTCCAAATTGCTATTTGTTCACTATTTTGATTTAAAAAAAAAATTGAACATAAAAAAAATCGACTTTCATGGGTCTGAATGTTATAGGGATAAATATTGACAATTTTGTAATAGAAATATATATATTAATCTTACAGAATTATCGACAATTCAAGTCACGGATTTTCTAAATTTACCTTGAACCCAAACTCTGTACATCATTAATTGCTTTCCCCGATTCACTTGCAGTCTTCTATCAATGACATTTTGTTCCTCCGTAAAGTTGCAGCTGACGAATAAGTCCCGAATTTCCTCTACAACAAAATACAATAATAATCAATTGTTTGATTTTCGAATTAAGGAGGCATCTGTGGGTCATGCTAGTCAACCAACGCACTAATAGAAATTTTTATATAAATGACAAAAAAATTGAAATTTGTAATGCATATTGCTCTACATTTTCCCTTCAGTCACTGTGTAGGGTGTTAAGGCGAAATGTAATTTCCTTCTATTTTATTTATACGAATTACGAAATGCAAAGTCACTCATATGACTATTGTGCCAACCTTATTTTGAGCGAAATAAAGTCGGCTGTTCGCGTGTCGGGACGTCCCGCAGGGCTCGTGGCAACGTCGCACATATGTTGAGGTTGGTATCGCTGAGTTTACTTTCAGCGCGTGTTTAAATCTCAAAAATTTATAACTACTTATTGACTACAAAGCAGTCATATAATTGCAATCGAGCGTTGATCATCTTGAGTTGAGTCTCAAAAAATGCAAATTTCCGGGATTCCGGAGTTGTTTTACGTTATATTTGCTAAGAAGAAGCTTTAATCTCCCCAAATGCGAAAATTAACTTTTGAAATTCCCGCCGTAGATAAGTCCGTTCGGCGGCTTGCCGTCACCTGCCCGAAAGACAAACCCGTCCTCCGATAATTCGCGCGAAAAATACGAGTGTCACTAGGACCCTCCGGGCGAAATCTCAGAACACGAAAAGATCACGATCCACCGAGTCTAACGACACGACGGACCGTCGAATCGATTGCAAACGAGTCTAATGTTATAGTCACTGCGATGTTGATCGGTATGATGGACACTCCACCGTCAAACACACAGATCTAATGGTCAGTTGGCCGGTACGCAAAGCACACAAAAGGCAAATCCACCGAAATACACATTAGGGCTGTTGAAAAAAACATAATTTCTTTATAATCGGTTGCTCCTGAAATGCTGTATTGATTATCACAAAAAAAATGTTTTTGCGAAAGCTGGGCGTTGTGCGATGATAATAAGTACTGCCGCATCAAGGCCAAAATTCATTATTAACGGCGACTTTTGGAATTTTTTTTTTTTGTCGTCTTAAAGCGCTCATGGAGATTGTGGTTGCTTTCGATAGACTATCAAATCGTGTAAAGCCAGAAACATGTTCGATAATATTTAGTACTGCCGCATCGACATTCAAGTTAACAAAATAAAAAATGAAATCCTATAAAACATTGAAATATTCATCTGCTCATCGACTATTTCGCGCGTTTTCAAATGAAAAAATGGCTCATGAAATGGGAGTCCTGTATGATCAAATTTAGTACTGCTGCATCGATATCGCAGTTTCCCAAAATTCGAAAATCGCTTATCATCATCATGATTATGATCATACATGACTCTCGTTTCAAGAGCCATTTTTTCATTTGAAATCGCGCGAAATAGTCGACGAGCAGACGAATATTTCAATGTTTTAAAGGATTTAATTTTTTGTTTTTGTTAACTTCAGTGTCGATGCGGCAGTACTAAACATTATCGAACCTGTTTCTGCCTTTACCCAATATCATAGTCTATCGAAAGGAATCATAATCTCCTTGAGCGCTTCACCACGCCAAAAAAAAAATTTCTAAAAATCGCCGCTTTTCATGAATTTTGGCCTTGATGCGGCAGTATTTAATATCATCGCACAACTCCCAGCTTTCGCAAAAACATTTTTCTTGTGATAATCAATACAGCATTTCAGGAGCAACCGATTATAAGAAAATTATGTTTTTTTGAACAGCCCTAATACACATACGTCTAAATTAGTTTTCATGACCGCCGAGGAATGACACTACCGACTGTAGGACGAGGACGAAAAAAAAATTGAGAGTATGCATGATGTTAATTACATGATGTTAATTTTGAGTGAAAGGGAAAGTCAGATATGTATAGAGAGACCTCTGACAATTCTGTTAAGCTCATTAGAGGTATTTAAGGGGGCCGCGTGAACTGAGTCCATATTATTTTCATGAAAATTATCAACATTAAATTGTGTTGCAATTTACAAGGATTTAAAAAATGAAACAATTTCTCAAGTAGAATATTTTCTTTGCAGCTTTGTACCAAAGTTTTAAGCCTCCATTACTTTATAAAATGAACATTTATAATATAATTTCAAGATTATCATAACATAATAATATCTTGTAGTGATTATACAACAAATAACTAATGTGATTGTAAAAAAGAAAAATATTTTAAATAAAATTTCCGTTAAATTGAATAAAAATCTCTTTTTCTTGTTTCTTTTTCTTTTTTCGTGAAATTACTTATCAGCGTCTTGCTGATAGTATTTAATCTTCCTCGTCCTACAGTCGGTAGCGTCATTCCTCGGCGGTCATGAAAACTAATTTAGACGTATGTGTATTTCGGTGGATTTGCCTTTTGTGTGCTTTGCGTAACGGCCAACTGACCATTAGATCTGTGTGTCTGACGGTGGAGTGTCCATCGTACCGATCAACATCGCAGTGCCTATAACATTAGACTCGTTTGCAATCTATTCGACGGTCCGTCGTGTCGCTAGGCTCTTTGGATTGTGATCTTTTCGTGTTCTGAGATTTCGCACGGAGGGTCCTAGTGACACTCGTATTTTTCGCGCGATTTATCGGAGGACGGGTTTGCCTTTCGGGCAGGTGACGGCAAGCCCGTTCGGCTAGTCCGCCATTTCCCCTCAGAATATTCGGCGTTGCCAAATCTATTCGATTGAGATTGAAAATTCCACAAACATAATTAGTTGAACACTGTTTTTGACTGTGTTACTGCGGTTATAGGTGTTTTTTAAAATTTTTAATGCTTTGTAAGAATTCAGTCTATCATTTGAAATCATTACTTTTAATGCATCTTCTCTATTAGCATATAAAATTCGCCGATAAAGTGCGAGCTAACTACGACTGCCATTTGAGACCGTGTTAAAAAAGGCATATTTCAATTTGGAATATTTTTTTTTATAAACAGTCAAATCCTTTCTAATTTTTTGAGATTATTCAGAATGTTTCAATCTACAATATATATTAATTTTGTAATTTAATCTTCTAAATCGATATACGCAGATGCCTCCTTAATAATGAGAGTATGAGATACAAGTTTCAATGGTAAAAACCAAAAATGATGCCCTAAAATTACCTTGTGTAAAAAAATAGACTCTGGTGCCATCGCCACGAGCGTAAAAGTTCTCTGCTAAACAACGTCCTTTCTTGAATCTTAATTGTGCTAAATCGTATCTTCCGTAATCCCGAAATAATACCAAACCTCCTGGTTTGAGATATCGATGAATCTGTTCGATTACATGCTTCATTCTGAATAAATAAATAAAAATTGGATTAATGTAACCGCGATACATATTTTTAAAAATCTAAATAAAATTTTTGTCATGCGTTTTTAAAACTGTGGCTAAACTTACTTCTCAGGATGAATAGCACTGAGAACGAAGATCAGAAGAACAATATCCAGGCTCTCAGGTTCAAAAGGTGGATTCCAATCTTCCTGCGTAGCATCCAACACAAATGCTTTACATCTTCAATATAAAAAAGCAAAATAATTAAAAATTTATTAAGGAAGAAATAAAAGTAACACAATTTTTTTTTCTCTAATTACCTGGACTCATCATAGTCAGGATTTTGCTGCAGAATCTCAATAGCCGTAGAGGAAAAATCACAGCCATAGAGAAACAATTTTGGATTTGGATCATATAATAAAATAGGAAATATTGTATTTCCAACTCCACATCCAATCTCCAATATCCTAGTATTTTCAGAACTTGTCGCTTTCAATTCTTCAACAATTTTCTTCTCCTCATCGACTCCTTCGGGTAAAACTCTTTCAGCCTGTTTAGGATTTTCGCTTACTCTGTGAGGAGCTAATTCAGGAAATTCAGTGAAGAGCCAATGCCTATCTTTAAAGAATCTAAAAAAAATCAAATTACATCAAATTACATCAAATTAAATAAGTCTTGACAATTTTCAATTAACGTGTCTTCATAGAAAAATTAATTTCTTCAACAATAAATTTAGACAATCTAAATAATTTTTATCCGAGTGTTTGAAGATCTATAAACAAAATGACTTTATAACTTTTAGACATTCATTGAACATTTGCAATATTTTTTTAATTACCTATTTTGGTGAATTCCATAGAATTTGTCCCAATATTTGTCCGCCTCCTTGTCGTACTTCTCAATCTGTTCCAGCGAAGCTGTAACTGAAGAATTTTCCAGGACTTTCTTCTGGGCTTGATTCTGCTGCTCTTCGTCCCAAGTAACATTGTCCCTTGATTAAAAAACAAAAGACATGAATCATCAACAATGGGAAGAAATAAAAAAAGAAATTCTTTTGAAGATAAATCCTACCAAGCATTATATTCAAAAACTCTTTTTTTGTCAGTTAAGTATCTTGAACCTAGCGGTGGTTTTTTGCGATGTTGTGTATTGCAATTTTTTTTTAAACTAAGAGAAAATCTTCGAAGTTTCGGTACAAATATCGGCGAAATGATTTTGTTAATCATACCACGCGTTGTGCTGAAAGACGTTATCATCTTCCTTTAATGTGCGATTTCCAAATTGCGGTCTTCGAGCGTTTTTGTTTTCCTCGACGAAGGCGACGTCGTCTGCGGCTTCCACGTTGTCCGCCATAGCGGATTGTATAGAGGACGAAGAACACGTGCGTCGAAGCATATGCTTCTTATTAAGTCGCTAACGTGCCCAGGATTTTCTTCTTTGCCGACAGATGAAAAATCTCCGACGACGAATGGTTCGCACTGAAGAAAAGTGAGATCTGAACTGCAGGCAATTTCTTCACGACTAAAATATCCTGTTCACGCCCTCCAGAAGCTCTCGAGATCTAATTAAATTTTTTGTGAATATGAGAATATTAGATTTTCCATTTAAATTTTATTCATTCAATTGGAGATATATTGAAGATGTAATAAAAATTCTTAGTGGATCGGATCAAGAGAGATTATATCTTTTCTCATTATTAAAAACA